>JAJJMB010017752.1:175795-378742 GCA_023531105.1 Papaver atlanticum | reverse complement strand
TTACAGAGAAATATTGTAAAGTTGCAGAGAAATAATACTGTTTCAGACAGTATCAATACACCAATTATTACAAGACTTTATGGACCAATAGCTATAGACCTTGACTAGACAGTCAAGTCAAACTGACTAGACAGTCAAGTCAAACTGACTAGACAGTCAAGTCAAACTGACTTGACTTGATACACTAATATTCTTAACAAAATTGATGCCCAATCTGCAAGCCTTTGCTTCAGCCAATAAAGTTGAAGTCACATCAAACGTATTACAACCACATCCCAAGTATCTCCCTGAATGATCACGAGCAACAGCACCAACAACACCATTATTTGGAATGAAAGCCGCATCTACGTTAACTTTCACATAAGGGATATATGAAGGAACCCATTGTTGTGGATGAGAAGTAACATTTCTCGAGTTTTCAATCCTCCTTTCCTCTGAAGAGCATAAGCTGAAATCACACGTAGCCTTTTTCAGAATGGAACTTACATAGAAGTTTGCACCAGCAAAGATCATGTCATTTCTCCATTTCCGGATGTTCCATAAGATACATGCTCGAAACTCGAACCTGCCATTATTTCCATTATCCATCCAGTCAATCAAGATTTGAATATAATCATCCGAGTTAAAAACAATTAGGCTTTCACTGGATGCAGAGTGAAACACTAGTTTTGTTAACGGACAATCAAAAAGCAGATGGAATATTGTTTCTTCCTTTTCTCTACTAAAAGGGCAATTAATATCCCCCGAATGAATGAACCTTTGTATATTCATTTTCACGGCTATATCATTGTTAATTATCTTCGACAGGAATATTGGAATTTTTGGTAATATGTTGGAGAATGACCAAATTTTTTTCCAAGGGAATTCACTAAGACCGGAAGATACAGGTATACTCCTTGTGTATATTTTATATACAATACTTTACATAAGTGGTCTTTTTAATTAATAATTTAACATAGCCCTGAATTTTGTGTGCCGAATTTATATAACTAATTATTGCATACATATGCAGTTGCAGATTATTGCTGAATCATGGATTTTGACCAGTTTAACTTTTTGTATAATAATTTTACGTTTGCCATTCCGTACGTATTACCGTATTCCGTTACCATTCCGAATTGCTAGCTAGGCACCACACCACTATTAGTCTATCTCAATATCTCTTCTTCGTATGTACTGACGTTTTTACCCCCATACATCTTGTACACCCGCGGTGAAAACAACTACCAAAATGTAGATCTCACTACAAAAGGCGATCCATTTCACCTTATTCTTCCACAGCCAAAAATCCCCCATTTCATCTTTACTGGATATAAACCCTAGATTTATTAATTTCTCTCTGATCTAAATCATCTTGTGTGAATCCTTATTTCTTTAACTACAAAGGTTGGTTTCATCATTCATTCATGGAGTATTTCAACAGACTATCCCAAGAGATCACGTTAGACATTTTGAGTCGTTTGCCAAGTGAAACCGTTTTGGAGTGCAAATTAGTATCAACAACCTGGAGAAATCTTGTTTCTTATCATCCATCATTCTCAAAGATGCACTTTCTTCATCATCTTAACCATGCTGAGGATTCTGGTAAGTTGGGTTTCATTGCTTTGACTGATGGTATCCAAAATTTTCAGTATTTTGAATACAATGAAAATCTTGAGTCAACAGCACCCGTTCACAGAATTAGAAACATTATGTTAGACCCTCTGTTTAGGGGATCTGCCTTTGTTGGTTCCTGTAATGGGTTGGTATGTCTTTCTCAGTCCAAGGATTATGTGAAAGCAAAAACTTGTATTTGTAACCCCATCACAAAAGAATATGTTATGCTTCCAGAAATCAAGAAAGATTGTAATTGGATTCAAGTTTGGACGAGTGGATTTGGTTACGTTTCTTCAACAAATGAGTACAAAGTCATAAGAATATATTTGTTGAAGAATTATTCTTTTGAAGCCTACATATACACTGTAGGCAGTGGCAATGGATGGAGAAACCTTGGAACTCTCAGTTTTAAATTCTGTCTATATAGTTCGGAAAAAGGTACCTTTGCTAATGGAGCTCTTTATTGGCTGGATATGATCATTACCTTTGATTTGGCCAAGGAAAAGTTCTGTGAACATCTATCGTTTCCTCCTTCGCCACCAGCCAGTTCTAGGGATTATGATAGAATAGGGGTTTTGAATGGTTTTTTGGTTTTTCGTGTTGAAGTAGTTATTGAAGAACCCATATCTTATGACATATGGCTATTAAAAAAGAATGGCAATCATGACCTGAAAGCGCGAGGGAACATCAGTCATTGGTTTGGAGTAAAGAGTATAGGATTGGTGGTGGTTTTAGCAAATCAGTAGCCGTTACAAAGAGTGGCGGTGTTTTACCATATATTAGAAACTATCTCAAAATTTATGACCCAAAAGCTTCTACCTCCATAAGGTTTGTGGAATTTAAGGAACGGTTTCTTCAAGTCGCCCCTCACAAGAACACCTTAGTTTCATTGAAAGAATTAGGGGAAGAAGAAACGAAGATAATGGAGTCAGTTAAAATTGAGGAGACGGAAAGCCAAGATTAGCCTTTCAACCAGTTGTAGGAGGATGAAACCTGGATATGTTATAAACTGGTCAGGTATTCTTTGTCAATTTTCATTTGGAATTGGACAACAAGTAACATTTGTGTGAACCTACATGCTTTTTGACATTGTCTTTGTGAGTAATATATCAAGACAACCTTTATTCTGTCTTCGTATCATGTATCCAACTTCATGAGAGTGTTTTGTTAACTCTGCATTTTGTTAGTCACCTGAGTGAATTTGATGTATGCTTTAGTTATTTCATTGATGCATGGGAATCGAATGATTAAATGTAGGCAGAACTGCAGAAAGTGTAAGCTTCCCACTAATACGAGGGAATATATATTCATCTTACCTCTTAGCATTATTTGATAGATGAATTTAGGGATCCAAAATTGTGGTTTTATTGTATTTTGTCTAGAGTTCAAATACTGCAGTAAAGCATGTCATTTTACTGTTTTACTTTTAGAAAAAATGGTAACTAGAATAGTAAACTGCGCTAAATCTTGTCTTCATTCATCAATAATCTATTACAAGAACAATAGATTTAAGTAGGCAACGTTCTCTGTGATGACTAACATCAATTAGCAAGGTATCGTGCAGACTAATACAGGGATTCAGAGTAATGATTTTGTTTGCAACTTATTTGGAAAGGTACCATAAACATTTCATGCACATGCCTACTTCCACAGTTTTTCAATTTTGAATTTTCTAATTCAGTTAAGATCCCAAGTTGTTAACCACCACCAGCTTTGTTGCTCTTGTTATTTTTAATGGATCTTATTAGTACCTCCGTGAGTTAATTGAATCATGTAATGTCAAAAATGACTTTCTTCGACCCCATTTTCATTTTTGGTTTTTGCATGGGATCCTTTGTCTATGTACTATAGACCTAACCTAATAGTCTGACAATTAGGTGTGAATTTTGGAGGTAGCATTAGCTCAAGAAATCCCTAGTGATGAAGAGATTTGAAATGTTGATCTAGAGAATTGAGATTTGTTTTTAGAATTTGCCTCTTGTATATCCGTCTTATAGCATTAATACATGACCAGATGTAGAAGCTAATGTACTGATTGATAAAATGTAGTCATTACCTGGCCTAGCTGTAGGAGTATCTACTGCATTGATGCCCTGCTTTTGTAGTTCAATTTGGAGAAATTTTTGTGAACAAGAGGTACTATTTACTCCTCGCTTCTATCAAACACTACTTTTTTAGGGTGCTTTACATAACCACTTCCAATGAGGTCTGTACAAGTTGCACGGCTTTTCCTATACATTGTGCTTTTTTTTTCCTGATCGCGCGGTCCTGTTTCATTAACCAGATTTAACTCTTGCTGACACTTATAACCGTTGTGAATTATGATGCTCAAGGCCGATGCCCAAATCATCAGAGGGCCCTGTTGCTGCGATTGAGTTAGAGGCTTATTTTATTTATCTCCTCCATTTAATGTTGTTTCAGTCGAAGCAACTAGGTAAAACAACATGCACTTAGGTGGCGAAGCTCTGAATGCTCCTTCCATTTCTTTTCCCCTCACATTTTCATTGTTAAACTGCTCTCACAATTTATTCCGGCAGTTTCACTGTTAGACACTATAAAAGCATTTTATGCTGTCAGTGGTTTATAAGGCTCATGTGAATGTTAAGTGTTATATAGACTTTTAAAAGCTGCACGAGATTTTATTCTCCACGTAGGTTTACAAGTGGTTGAATTTTTGTGGGGTTTTAAAAACTTTTTAATAGACCATTTTTGCAAGTGTGGCTTTTGGGGGTGTTTGTCTCTCTCCCAGTAACAAGTTTGGTAGAATTTTGTAAGGTTTCCATGGCAAAATCAACCTAGTCAAAGTTCAAATGCACTGCCTGCTGTTCAATCTTCATTTGCTGGTGGTTCTGGTAGTTCCAGCTTGCCTCGTTCTTATGGCTCGGCTTCAGGCTACTGTATATTTAACTACACAAGGAGGTCCAAGATTTTGTTCAGTCGTGCAACCCCTTACTCTTATTTCTGAGGACGTGGACCCCACTTTCGACACAGATTCTTAGCGCTTCAGCAGCTTATATTGGGGCATATGATGTGGTAACACAACATGGTTCTGACATTGATTCTGTTGTGCCTTCATTTCCTTCAACAATTGTTTCAACCGAACCAATTTCTATTGGCCCCTCTTGATTCTACAAAAGATTCAGGAGCCACTGCGCAACCATTACCTGAAAGTTTTGGCACAGGGCTCTTGGACACTGGTATGAGAAACCTTTTATCTACAGAGGATGTGATTGAAAAGTACCAAATTGTGGCACAAAAGTTTGAAGACCTTGTATCTAAAGATTCTAAAGATGTGGCACTTCAGGAGTTATTGTTGAGGTTCCTGAAATTATACTTAGATCTGTGAGCTGGGATGAGGTGTTGTGGCTGTGGCTTGTAAGGTTTTTGAAAGCTTATATTTTGATGCCTCGAAAAGTGCTCATTTTGATGCTCAGATTGCAATTATGGTTGCTATTGGAGATGTTTGTGAGCTTGTTGTGGAGGAGCTTACTAATTGGGTGGGTTACTCCGATGACGAGTATAAGTTCAGCAAAGATATTATTGTTGGCCTCATGCGTTCCAAGCTACTGAACCTCGCAGAATACAGTATGGGCTTGACAAAGCTTATGATGCAGGACGGAATACAACTGCTACGGAGTTTTCAAAATCTCTTCTGCAGGCCTTAGTTACCCAGGAATCTGGAGTCAGTGTCCCTTAGCTCCACAATCTCATAGAGGCACTGGCAAAGCCTGCTACCAGACCTGGATCCCTTGAATCTTCACCACGGCTTGTTGAGATTTCCGGAGATGTCTCTCCTAATGCCCCTGCTCCGTCAGGTTATATGGTTAGCAATGGCGAGAAAGCGAATCAGTCTAGAGACAGAGTGGCTCCCCCTGTCCGTTTATCTGTAAGTAGGGGGAATGGCTACAACGTTGTTGAGTCTATGACAGCAGATCCGTTTGGCTTCCGTGATCAGGTTTTGATGCTTTATAATGAATGGTACCGGACCTGTGAAGCTACTGGTACAGATGATGCAGCTGTCACCCGTTCTGTGTCACAGTTGCAGCAAAGTGGACTGCTCAAAGGTGATGATATGTCAGATCGTTTTTCCGCCTGGTCATGGAATCTTCAGTAACACACCGCTTGCACACGGATGGCTTTGCTCCAGGCTCATTGTCGCTGCAATTGCCTCAGCAAGTTCCAGTTCTGTCATTTGTTGCTATTGATATGTATCCAAACTTGTGTTTCTGATCCTAAAGTATTCTACAGTGGATCAAGGATCAAATAAAAAAGATTCTGTTGGTTACTATGAGACACTCAAAAAGATGCTGATGAGAGAAAGATCGCATTTTAGCCGAGGCCGTATTTCAGATTGTTTGTAAACTGGCTTCTGGATAATGGTTCTCCTGATCCTGTGCTTGAGGGTGCCAACTTTCAGATTCCGACAGCATTTGCAAATGCCTCCCATTCATTGCAGCCTCTGAAAGTTCCTGGTTTTAGTTTCGCTTGGCTGGAGTTGGTGAGTCACAGGAGTTTTATCATTTATGCCAAAATTGCTTTACGGAAATTCTCAGAAGATTTCACCCTATGTCCAGCACTTGCTTGTAGATTTGTTGAAGTTCATGGTGCCGTATTTGCAAAATTCTGGAAAAGCTCAGCTTGGAGAACCTGTTCATTTCCTCTATATAGACACTTTGTGTGTTCTGCTGGTGCTTCTTCATGTTTATAATCTAGACAACGGAAACACATTACTTGTCCTATGGTTGTCAGACTTTAGTAAAGAAACTCTTGTACTATACTCAATTTTAATGGATACTGTACTCACAGCCCAGGCACAACGACGCAATTATCAGGGGCGCGCTCTACCACTGAGCTAATAGCCCGCAGTGCGGGCCCCCAGTAGGAGGTCATACTCAATTTGAGGAAAACACTGCTACTACTATCTTCAACAAAAAATAGCTATAATTGAGGAACTGACGTTCTTTTGTACGTTTGCATTTGTTTGTTTTTTCATTTGCTTGGCTGTTGTGAAGCTGATTTTACTCATTTTACATGACATTATCACAACAGGTATCACAATTACTGGGCTAGATAATTGCCAGCTTTTCCTCCAAAATAAAATGCTTCTGACGAAGGGGCAAGGGGTAGAGAAACAGAAAGTACTGAGATTTCTGGAATAGTTGGGCCTATGACCAAAGAAGAAGAGCGGAGCAGCTGCAAAATAGTGCCGTCTGGCAGGAAACACTGCAACTTGACAAAGAAACACAACATCCACGGGTTCCATTAATGAAACCACCATATCGTGTTTTGGATTGAAGAATCAATGCTCCACAAGTTAGTTATTTCACTTTAGATTGCACCAACGAATTAGCTAGTGTTAGCTTGCTTTGGAATTTGAAGCACTCCATCAGACTAAAAAAAATATGAATGAACTACTACGAACTGCTAGAATCAAAAATAAATTACACTGCACATCTGAAATTATGAATGCAAGAGATACTGCATTATCAATTCAACATTTGCAAACCAGTACTCGACGCATCTACAAAACTATTACATTACATAGATAACACAAATCAAATAAAACATTACTCCGCAGTCGGCACTAACTAGTAGTAGTCTTCAGCACTTGATCATATTGCACATCTGCAATTATCAATGCAGGTGACAGATTGCATTACAAATTCAACATTATGAAACTAGTTGTCAGTGCATCTACAATGCTTACATAGATAACAAAAAATAGTACTCAGCAGTTGATCATCATATCAGTAAAGCTGCCTGCATAATTACTCAACGCCTGGAACTCGAAGTCGATCACGTCAGGAAAAGGCTCAAACACAATACCATCATCAGTACTAGTATTAGTTAGCCCAGGAAGATTAAGCCATTGATTAACATCATAATCAAACTCCTTCTCCAAAGCAAAACCATAATTATAAACATTTGTAGATGATGAAGGTTGATAATCAAATTTAGGTTCAAGTGGAAGAGAGGGGAATTCATTCATCATAACCATATCATCTTCATTACAACCCTTGGCCATAGATTTCTTCTTCTCCATCATCAACTTATCAATTCTCTCTGAAATCATACCAAACATGGGCTTTAAATTCCTTTCAATCCTTTGAATCTCTTCAACAGATAAATTATTCAACTTCTGATCAATGAATTTATCTTGTTGATTCTCCTCTTTAACATCACCATCGCAGAATTTCCTCATCTTGTTATCATTATTAGTACATTCAGAATCACCCCTTTTTCTTTTCCCTGCTGTTTTTGGATCATAATTTATGTAGTCCCTCACAATCTCTTGACACTCATTAGGGTTTTCTGGTAGTACCCGAACCAATCCATCCCCATTTTTTACTGCATTGAACTCAGATTTAACATACAATAAAGCCCTAAGACCACATAAAGTTGTTAATTCATGAAACATCTTCTCTACAGTCTCCATTCTGTACTCAAAAATCTTCTTTTTCTCTTTTTGGTTAAATATAGTCTTCTTTTTCTTCCGTTTGCGTTTATCCTTGCAAGAAGAAGATGATTCTACCTTAAACTCCATTTTATATCTACAATTTCTACTTCTGAATATATATTTTTTTGTTTCACAGAGTGCTGTTGAAGATGAACAGAAAAAAGCACGAGTTTTTTTAGCAAGCACGAGTGAATGAACCACAGAGTGTTGCTGAATGATGAACAGGGGTTGGATACTTATAAAGCTGGGAAACTTAATCCCCAAGTGTTTCCAGCTTCCAAAAATAAATCCGGCCTTAGTTGTAATTTTCTCGGTAGTCCGGTTTCCATAAACTTGTCGGCGACCATGGTCAAGACGCGTTGACCGTCTATTTTTTGAATAATTTTCTCGGTGTAATAAAATTATGACACTGCAAATAAAGATGACCAACACGACCACATTTCCAACAAGAACCATGAGCTTTATTATCAGTGTTCGAAGCAGTAATACGAGTAGCCGCAGGCGCTGTTGACATTGGCCAAGACGAAGAAGTTCGCTCTGGTTCTTCTTTATTAGTGCACAAGGATGGTACCAAATCGCACTTTGCCATTAGTTTAAAGTGCAGAACTACTATGAACCCTGTTGTTCGCAGGCACAAACCCTTCCTGCTGGTGCTGGTGTTTTCATAAACAGAAACTGCAGACATAAACAAAGATCAAGAAGTCAGGATTTTTGTTCTCAATTGACAGGTTATAATCTTCAATGTTTTTGCTAATCCAAACACTACGTACCATTATTAGACCATGACCATCTCAATTTTTTTCTTAAAATCAGGAGACTCAGCAAGGATGAATCCTGCGAGGCTAAGACATTTAGCGGACTGACTGACTGGTGGCTGGTGAAATTGAAACAACTCTGCCTACACAGTAACAGTAGCAAGAACTTCTCCGAGGACAATTTAGCAGGCATGTCTTTACTGAGAGGAACTCCTCCCTTCCTCAAGTCTCAATGAACAGTAGTACAGTACTTAAAAACACATGTATCACCAAATCAACGATCCTAGTTATGATGACTACTAAGTATCAACCCGAACAGTTCAACTACATGCTGCTCAAGGAGATAAGAAAGCAGTAACATGGAAAAGGATAACAAGATAATGTAGTAAAAGATAACAAGATGATGTTATGTATTAGTTTCTTATAAGAAAGGTGACTATATTCGCACTGAACTAAAATCACATATAGAAACAAGCATCTTATATGTTAACAGCCGTTGCAGGCCAAATCACCTAAGAGATACATATCTTAAGATACTGAGATATACTGCTTTGAGAAATTACCTACAAAATGCTAATTATGCAGCAACAGCTTCATGGATGTGACGGTACCCGTCATCATCTGAATAATCCTCATGTCTTCTCTTCTACCACCCTCATCATCATTGTTCATGCCACTGCTACTTCTCCTCCTACTTGTCCTTTTCTTTGACCTACTTCGCTTCTTCCTCTCTTCCTCCACATCTTCATCTGAGTCGTGGCCTTTTTTTTCTTAATTCCCTTGATTGCAGCAATTTCATCTCCATCTCTGAATCAACATCAGAATTCAAACTCTAACTCTCTTCAGAATTCTCCTCAGATAACTCCTTTACCCCATTCACCTTAAATTTATCCAAGAAACAACACCAACCTAAAGAAGCATGAGCTTCAGCATCAGCATTCCAACCAGTAATACAAGCAGCCACAGGCGCTGTTGACATTTGCTGAGACAAAGATCTTGCTTTGGTCATCTTTATTAGCTGCATAGGAAGGTACCTAATCGCATTTTGCCAAATATGATGAGTTTGAGGTGCAGCACTACTATGAACCTGGTTGTTCATGGGCACACGAACCTTTTCTGTTGGCGCTGGCTTTTTCACGAACAAAAACTACAGACATGGACAAAAGATTAAGAAGTTGAGATTTTTGTTCTCAAATGATGGGGCATAAATGTTATGATTTTCAATTTATTTGCTGATCCGAACACTACATATTTTATCTATTCATATTCTCCTCCTATCAGACTGGCTCAATTTAGGGAAAAGACAACTAAAGGAGATTCACCAATCTTGGACTGGCTCAATTTTTTTCTTAAAATCAGAAAACTCAGCAAGGATGAATCCTGCAAGGCTGGGACATTTGGTAAACTGACTGACTGGTGGCTAGTGAAAGTGAACACAACTCGCCTACACAGTAACAGTAGCAAGAACTTCTCCAAGGACAATTTAGCAGGCATGTCTTTATTGAGAGGAACTCCTCCCTTCCCTCTTTGGGTGGTAGCCTGACTACTGTTTGGATATGGTTAGCAAGCTGTAAGCTGTAATTTCATTTTTGATCAATGCAACTTAGAAAATTCACTTTATGTCCGACTCGAGATTTTACAGGTTACCACGTGGTCACAATTTTGAAATCAATCAAATGTTAGATAATCTAGCAGCTGCACTAACTATGAACCCTAAACTTAAAACAAAATCACAGTACCCCTTTTCACATGAATCACCACAACAACAAATATCCACTTACTTGATAACACCCCAACAATCATCTCTCGGAGGAACATCTTCAGCCTCTCCTTCCTGCTACTGTTTTGGATGAGCTTCAGCTTTGTCCCCTTCTTCCTCTTCCTCTTCTTCTTCTCCTGCTCTGCTCTCCCCATCCCCTTCACAGCTCATCTCTTCATCTTCATCTCTCTCACTCTCTGAAGAACTTGAACCATGAGCAGCCCCAGTACTTCCTTCATCACCAGTAAAACAACCTTACTCCTTTCGAAGATCAAATATACTCCTTAAATAAGCTACATAATGAGGGTCAGAATCAGGTTGAGATTCTACTAGTCGATTAATATCTTCTGATCCCCTTGTATCCTCTGGATAAGCCAAGTGATATTCAATTCTTTCTGTTAGAACTTGTTCCTTCATTTCTTCAGTGAGCTCAACCGGAACCCTCTTTTTTGAAGACATCTTTTTTCTCTATGTTTTTGTTCTGTGCCCAACATCCCTTTTTGTTGCTAAACCGGTGTACCTGTCCCCTTCTTCATTAAATCCTGCATTTACTTCACCTTACCGTATTGCTGCACTAAGGCCGGTAGGGCTGTCTATGGATGTCCGATATCCGATAGCCGCTTCCGAATATCAGGTTTCCGTTAGGTTAATTTCCGATATAACGGTTATCGGATATCGGAACCGGATATTTTATCGGAACTTTTTGTGTTATCGTAACGGCACCGGCTGAGACAGTTTCCGATATCCGATAACATATAAGCCTATTAATCCGTTATACACTTAACCCATTCAATTCTTCTTCTGAATGAGTCGTCCGAAGAAAACTTATCCCTCCTGCTCTCCATTTTTTTTTCTGAATCTTATTTTTCTTATGAATCTTCTTCTTCTTCCCATTAATTAATTTCGTACTCTAAGTTACCACCATAATCTCCTCGTATCTTCTCTGTGGTTCCATTTTAAATCCAATTTTTATTTTGAAACTTAATTTAAGGTTTCAAAATTGATTTGGGATATTAGGATTTCAGAGTTTGGTGGAGATTTTTGTTTGATTTTGGATTCGAGAACATAGATTTTGGATTGATGATGTTGATTTCGAATGAGGGAAGAAGATGATGTTGTTATTGATGTTCATATGGGTTTCAGAGATTGACGAATATATGACGAGATTGAAAATAAATTAGAGAATATGTTTACATCCGGTTTGAAGGATTTGGATTTTGGACCGAATTTGAGACAAGGAGATAAGGAGTTAATTAGTGGCATGATTGGTGTTGTGTATGTTAATTGCAGGAATGAATTAGATGCATTTTGTTGCTGCTGGAATGTTATTTCAGTGGTGGATGTTGAATTGAATAATGATTTTGATGCTGCAATGATTCAAGCTGTATATATGGGTATTGATTTGTGCGATTTGTTGGCCAAGCTTGAACATGAGATTCAAGCTGACAGTCATGGGAAGGGAATGGAGCAAAGCAGAAACTGGTGGTGATTTATCGGAACTTATCAGAAAATTATCCGAAATCCGATAACTTTAACGTAACGGAACCAGAATTGTTTTTCAGATTTCCGTCGGAAGTTATCGGATATCTGGTAACTATTATCGGAAACGGCAGCGGCTGAGCCACTATCCGTTTCGATAAGTGCCGTTGACAGCCCTAAAGGCCGGTTCCTATGGGGGTTGGCTAAATCCCCCATTTGCCATGCCAGCTGGCCTGGAAAAATGGTCGCTCCACTATGAGAAAAAAGTTAACCGATCAAGTCTTCACCGAACGGTTGAGACTAGACCACTAGCGGTTGAGTCTCCACCGCTAGCGATCTTCATAAAACCTGTCGGTCTTGTAATTGTCGCTTATTAAATAATGAAGTAATGACTATTTTCCCCCACGTCTCCCTGTAAATTCACCCCATTCAATTCGATTTAATCACACCTCATTTTCTCATTATCTCTATCATCTTACTCTTTTGTACCTTTGATCCTCTGTTTAATTTTTATTTTCAACTCAATGGATTCTTCTGACGAAGAAGTGCGTATTCATATGGATCGATCTGAAGAACAACAACGAATATTCGTTCAGGCGTTTCAACAAATTGATGATGAATCATATGAAGATAAAGAGCTAACCAACAATTTGTTGCAGTTATATTCATCGGGGCAAATACCTAGAGATCCAGAGCAAAGAGAAGTGTTCACAAGAAGATATACGTACCGGGGTCGGGATGAATGGCGCGAGAAGCTGATGCACGATTATTTTCTTCCCGACTGTGTGTTTTCTGATGAAAATTTCCAAGGCCGATTCCGCATGCCCCGAAATTTGGTGCTAAAGATTATTGGTGAGCTTTGTCAGGTAGAACCTCAATTTAATTATCAGTATGATGCACTGAATATTAGAGGTCATAGCCCTGAACAAAAGGTTACTTCGGCCTTAAGGATTCTAGGATATGGCAGATCTCTAGATTCTAATGATGAGTACCTTCGCATTGGCAAAACAACCGCACACAAGTATCTTTCGTTGTTTTGCGAAACAATGATTAATCATTTTGGTCCAACCTATTTACGAAAACCAACTGACGCGTATGTTAGAGAAATATAAAAGAAAAATCAGGAAAGGGGATTTCCGGAATGCTGGGTAGTCTTGACTACATGCATTGGGTATGGACCAGATGCCCTACTATTGGGCCGGTCAGTATAAGGGTCACTACGCAAAACCAACAATTATCCTTGAGGCTGCTGCTTCTTATGATTGTTGGATATGGCACGCTTGTTTTGGTCTCCCGGGATCTCAGAACGATATAAATGTTTTACACAAATCGCCTTTGTTTGAAGATTTAAAGTATGGAATTTTTCCTCAGGTAAATTTCATTGTCAACGGGAATCACTACACTCATGGTTATTATCTTACAGATGGAATTTATCCAAAATGGTCAACTTTAGTTCAATGTTACCGTCAGCCACCTGCCGGTGAAATAAGTCATTTTTTTTAAATAACGTGAAAGCAATTTATTAGATATTGGCAGGCTCAATATGCCTGCCTAAGAAAGTTTGTAAACAACTTGAAACATTGTGAGAAACCTCAATAGATGTTTTCTCTCTTCTCACTCTCTTAGTAATGGCATTTGCAAAATTATTGATGTCTCTCTTAACATGAGTAACTTGACAACTAATAAAAGAATTCATAAGAAGTTTGATATCTCTAACAATCTTCATGTTCTCCCATCTGACAAAGGAATTATTCGACAAGATAGAGTTAACCACGGTTTCTGCATCATCTATCACTTTAATGTTGTTAATCCCTGAAGCTTTAATCCAGCTAAGGGCTTCCATGATGGCCATACACTCTCCAACTTCTGAATCTATCACTCTATCTGCATAGGATCCTTTGAATCCTGTGGTTTCACCTGCACAAGAAAGAAGCACCATACTAGTGCCATAATTGTTAGTACAATAATCAAAAGAAGCATCAACATATACTGTGCATATTGTATTGTTAGAATACAGATGATTTAAAGAAGAAGTGCAGTCTAAATGATCATTCCTAAATATGTCTTGAGTGCAACTCATGCTACTAAAACTAACTAACTGGTAATTAATTTTAGAGACAGTATTTGCAGGGTTGAGAATTTTATTTTGAAAGATACAGTCACATCTTTCTTTCCAGATTATCCAGCATGCTACCATAAGTGTTTTTCTCCATGTCACTAATTCTTCTATGCTTGCATTATTGACTTGTGAGAACCATGAGATGATCAATTCTCTGACAGTGTTACAGTTTTCCATGACTTGAACAATGTTGATGTGTAGAGAATTCCATACAGCTTTGGCATGAGGACAAGATATAAGTAAGTGGAACAGTGACTCATTCTGGTGATTGCAGATATTGCAATAGATTCAATGTTGTGGTTGAGCTGAGATAGCCTTTCTCTGGTTGGGACAGCATCTTTAAGACATTTCCAGATGAATAAATTGACTCTGTGAGGCAGCTGCATCTTCCATAAAGCTTTCCAGACTTCCTTAGGAACATTACTAATTGCCAGTTGGTTCTGAACTCTATTTTCAGTGAGCTTGTTGTATGCACTTTTAACTGTGAAGTTTCCATCTCTTGAAGGTAGCCATATAATGACATCTTCTTCAGATGAAGATAACTGCATGGCTATAATTTTCTCCACCACTTCAGGAACAAAAAGTGTGTTAAGAAGAGACAAATTCCAAGTATTAGTATCAGTGATGATGAGTTCACTTACAAATACTAATTGGAGATGGGAAGGATCAATTGGCTTCACTTTATCATTTAGACCTATAATCCATTTATCCTTCCAGATTCTGGTTGTTTTCCCATTATTGACTTCAAAGCAGTAATGTTGTTGAAGAATAAACAGTCCTTGTTCAATACCTTTCCAAACCCAAGAAGTATTGTTCTTTTCAGTACTAATGTGCAGGAAGTCTTCATTTTTGTAGTATTTAGCCTTGAGTAATTTACCTATGAGATGATCTTGCTGATGGAATATTCTCCATGCTAGCTTGGTAAGTAATACATGATTTAGCATTTCCAGATCTCTGAATGCTAAGCCTCCAAAGTCTTTGGATAGACACATATTTTGCCAGGAAATTAGATTAGTACCTCTGTTGGACCTATACCCCCACCAATATTTTCTTTGGATAGAATCTAACTTCTTCGGAAGCTTTTTTGGCATTTTAAAAGTACTCATTTGATAAGTAGGAATGGAATTAAGAACAGCCTTCACCATGGTAGTTCTGCCAGCTTGATGCATTGTTGTACCTTGCCAATTTCCTAGCCTTCTTTCAAATGCTAGATGTATATCTTCAAAAGCCTTGACTTTGGAATTTCCCATAATGAGAGGAGAACCCAGATATTTCTCATTTTTATCCATAGGTTTAACACCTAAGATTTGACTTAGAGTATTACAGATGCTAGGATCCATATTATTGCTAAAATGGATAGCTGACTTAGCAAAATTGATGACTTGACCAGATTGAGAACTAAAATCCTGCAACACTTGAAGGATATTATTCATACGGGTTAAATTAGCATGAGTAAAAATGAGACAATCATCTGCAAAGAGAAGATGATTAATTGGTGGTGCACCTCTAGCAGCTGAAATTCCTTTAATACTTTTAGAATGATGAGCAGCAACCATAGTTCTAGAGAACCATTCCATGGATAGGATAAATAAGTAAGGAGATAATGGATCACCTTGTGTTATGCCTCTAGATGGATGAAATTCCACACATGGAGAGCCATTGAGAAGCACAGATAAAGAAGCAGTACTTATACACTGATGGATTAGTTGACACCATTCCTCAGAGAAACCAAAACTTGTGAGAATTTTCATTAAAAAAGGCCACTCTAATCTGTCAAATGCCTTTGACATATCCAGCTTTAGAGCTAACCATCCTCCTTCACCTTCTTTTCTTTTCATAGAATGTATAAGTTCATGAGTAATAATGGTATTGTCATTTATTAACCTTCCAGACACATATGCAGCTTGGTATGGTGAAATGATTCTATTAATGAAAGGTTTCATTCTACTTACTAAGATTTTAGAGATAATCTTGTATGATGTGTTACATAGACCTTTAGGTCTGAATACAGAAGGAGTGCTTGGTTTACTCTTTTTAAGAATTAATGAGATATATGTCTTGTTGAGTTGCTTAGGTATCTGTTTTGAAGAGAAGAATTTTTTAACCATATCACACACATCACCTCCCACGGTATTCCATTGAGATTTATAAAATCCTGCTTGAAAGCCTTCAGGACCATGTGCAGGCCAATTTTCCATGCTTTTGAGAGTTTTAAAAATTTCTTCATCAGTTGGAGTTGTAAGAAGTAAAATATTCTCCTCTTCTGTGATTAATGTTAGAATATGAGAATAATGTTGTTCTTCAATGACTGGATTGCAAGAAGTACTGATATTCTTAAAGTGATTGGTAAGAAGCAAGGATATGTCTTCTTTAGAATGAAACCAATTGCCTTCAGAGTCTTTTAAAGAATCAATGTTATTTCTGGCTCTTTTTCTTTTTATCAGAGTATGAAAATACTTAGTGTTATAATCCATATCCTCGACAATGTTATCTCTGGATTTCTGTTTATTGAACTCATTTTGAATCTGGTGCCATTTATCTAATTCCTTGGAAAGCACTTCAGCTTTTAAAGTGTTTTCTCTAGAGAAAGGTAGAGCTTGAATCCCATCCAACTTTTTTTGAAGATTATCCACATTCTGGTTGATATCTCCAAAGTGTTCTTTGTTCCATTTTTAAAGAGTTATTCTGGTAAACTGAAGTCTCTTTATGAACTTGTGAGCTGGTGAAACTTGAACTGACTTTTCCCAAGCTTTTGTTATTTCATCTTTACAAGTTCTATCTTGTATCCATCTGAATAAGAATTTAAAAGGCTTCCATAATTTAGGCTGAGAGTAATCAGTGACAAGCATGATGGGACAGTGATCACTTCCATTCTGACTTAAGTGAAGAAGTTTAGAATCTTGAAATTGAGTATTCCATGTTGCATTAACTAAAGCCATATCAATTATTGATCTCTTCTTTCATGTGCCTTGATTATTATTTGACCAAGTATGTTCTCTGCCAATGAACCCCATGTCCTCTAAACCAATTTCTTGAATGATAGAATGAACTAAACCATCTCCTGAAGTAGAAGTAGAAGCCCCATTATCTAACAAATGAAAATTAAAGTCTCCTAGAAGAACCCAAGGCTTAGAAATATTAGTACCAATCTCTTTGATGAATTCTCATTGTTCTTTCTTTTTAGTGTAATTACAGAAACCATACATACAATAAATTAACCATTCTTGTTGACTTGGATCACTCTGAATAACTGCATGAATCATATTGTTTTCACAACTAACAATGTCACAGATAAATCCATCTTTCCACAGTAAAACTAAGACACCAGAAAGACCTATTGGTTGCAAGTATCCAGCATTGGGAAATCTAAGGGGTGTTAGTTGATAGACGCATTTATATGTTTATTTTGTTATCGATTTTCTATATTGTTAGTACCCATTTTCGTACTTATTTTGGTATTTTATGTCTGTGTAGGTGTTTTCGGAGAAATAATCTTTTGTGGAGAAAGTTACTCAAAAAGTGGCATTTGGACCTCCAGGAATTTTACTACGTGCACCCCAGAAATTACTATTTCCATCCAAGTTGCTAAGGAGACCCTGCTGGCGAATAAGGGGCACTCATCCTCAAGAATTCAAACAATGGATTTTGGCGGGAAAAAAATTGTTTCAGTGAAGTAACAGTTTAGGGCTCGATTTTTGGGCACGATTAAAGGAGATTCGATCGCTGGATTCAGTTTAATTAGACCTGTCAACGTTAAACAGGCTTGGTATAATCATTGTGTTGGACCCAGTTGGGCTAGATGATCGAGTGAAGTAAAACAGGGAAGGATGGTTGTTCTCGGGTTTGTTTGCATTTTTCGAGATGTTCTGTGGAGATTCAATCGTCGAAATCGATTGGGATGGACTCCTTTAACCAAAACAGGGATGCTATGGTAATTGGTTTTAATAAAGTTGGGCTGGATCATCCACTCTGATCAAACAGGGAGTTAAGTTATATCTCGGGTATTTTTGAGTTATATATGGAATTACGTGGGAATAAGCTAGCGAATATGTTTCGTTTAGATTTGATTTCCTCAACAGAGTTTGGATTGACACAACAGAGATGCGTAGAATAGATGAAAAGGGAAAGAAATCCTGTGGTTTGCTGAGGAAGAAACGGAGAATAAAATCGAGAAGATTTACCCTAAAGATGAATTGGTGATGTATAAATAGGATCTATTCGAGTCTCAGAGGAGGTACGTACACTTTGGGGAAATTTTAGAAGCATAACAGAGAAGTTTGAAGAGTTGCAGAGAACACAGGCGAAAGGAAGAAGAAGAACACAGAACAGCAGTAAAAGACAGTCGCAGAAAACGTGGCCTATTATTTCAAATTCAATACCTTTGTCACAATTTTTGTAACAAATAATTAGAGTTCGCAACACTTCTGTTAGGGTTCTCTGTAACAGTGAGTTTTGTAACTATTATATCTGTTATAAACTCAACTGCTTTATACC
The DNA here is from genome assembly GCA_023531105.1 of Papaver atlanticum. Classification (NCBI taxonomy): domain Eukaryota; kingdom Viridiplantae; phylum Streptophyta; class Magnoliopsida; order Ranunculales; family Papaveraceae; genus Papaver; species Papaver atlanticum. The sequence continues at coordinate 360,083 of JAJJMB010017752.1, read as the reverse complement.
TTTTCTTCTTTATGAACACCTTTGGATCAATGATATCAACTTTTGAGCATATTTCCAACATGAGGAGCTAAACCCCTTTGCTGAGGCGACGGAGGAAGCTACTTTCCAATATTTGTGTGGTAATTTTTATTTAATTAATTATTACAATTCTTTTTACGATTATTTGCCTTGATGAGAAAATTGATTAATTGATTTTGGTCAAACAGTTGTGATTTCTTTTGATAGAAGCATGCTTGCCTAGGGTTTTGATGTTCTATGCTTTTGATAAACAATTGTTATTTCTAAAAATATAATTATTGCAATATATTAGAATTACTTGAATGTATAAGTTGCATGATTATTATTAATTGAATCACATAAAATTGGAAAATAGTGGAATCCTAAGTCTCAGTGTTCTTACAATCTTGATAACAACTTTAAATTGAGTTCTTCTTATTTTTAGTTTTATTTAAGTCTGAAATCGAAAATCTTCACAAGTTTCAACGAACCTTTTTCTACAACTATAAAAATAACCATCATTAGTAAAGATTTCATCTTGTCTTCAGTTAATTTGGTTTCACAAAGGAATAACAAATTGGGGTTGTGTGTTCTAATTTGATCTCTAAGATGATCTCTTGTAGCCTGGGTTTTAAGGCCTTGAACATTCCAGGCAATGACTCTCATGTTGATAATGTTGAAAACAGCTAGTGAAAACTCAACAATTTTGAAAGAATTTGCATGAAAATGATGGAGTGTAATACAAGAAAGTTGATTTAACAGTTTGAAATCAGCATGCAGAGTTTTAAGACAGTTAATCTCTCTATGTTGAAAATCAGTCACAATAATAAATGTTTTACTGGTATAGTAAGTCCTAAAGGTAATAAATGCAACAGTAAAATTGAGACACTAATAATTAAAATGATTGAAATTTAATAAAGAAGGAGATACCTGATCCCCCTTATTTGTATGAGTTGAATGGTTGTCTTGCACTGTGACCCCACGAGTTGTCTGGATGGTTATGTTGGCATCTAAATTGGCAGTAAGTGATGAGTACTCAACAATTTCAGGGGCGGCAGCAATGGTATTCTAGATCCTATGTCTTTTTCCTAGTCTATTATCTTCTTCAGAGTCTTGGTTTTCCTTAATGAGTAAAGAATCCAAGCTAACCTTTTCTCCATCTTTAAGTGGAACAAAAACTATTGATCTGGAAAATTTCTTTTGATTCTTCTTGACAGCAGGAGCAGCATTCTTGGTAATGATTGAAATGTTCTTGCGAATATTGCTAACTTTGCCCACAAAATAGGGTTTTTCATGGGCTTTGTTTAGAAAAATAGTTGCTTCCTTACACGCTCTTTTAGAGTGATTGATGATATAACATTCTATGCATATGCTGTTTGGTTGACGCTCATAAAAGAATTTCTGCCATTTGGTTGTTCCAGCATTTGTAGTGCACTTGACACCTCTTCTTAATGGCATAGAGAGGTCTACATTCACACACACTTTGACAGGGTCGCTTCCAACTGGTATAGCATCCTTTGGTTCGATTGCAATTACCTCTCCCATTATTTCCGCTATTTTTGTGACCGATGAGACATTCATTTGTTCAGGTAGTAGATATTTAAGTTGAATCCAAAAGTGTTGAAAACCCTAGTGTTTGTATGTGTAGATCATACCAGGAATATAATCATGAACAACCAGAAGGTGTTTGTTAATGCTCCAAGGCCTTTCATCAATCACTTTGTTCAAAAAATCCCATTGACTGAATTTGAAGATCATGAGATTAGGTTCCACTTCAACTACTCTTAAGTCTTCTGGCTTTAGAAAAAGCCAATTAAATGTGATGAACTTCATAACTGTATCATGGTTCATTCTCCCTTCTATGATGATTTTTCCGATAGCACTAGCTTCCCAGTTCGAATCTTCCTCTTCATTGTTGTTCTTACTTTGTTGAACAACTATAACCTCCTTAGTATCACCAAGCTCCAGTGTAGCTTGCTTAAACTTGTTAACCAGATCACCAACTTGACTAGAATTTCCTTCCTCCATCGTGACAACAATATTTGTGGATTGCATATTATTAACGCAGAAGTTAAGGGACTTAAGATGAGAGGACTTGGTGGGATAAAAGGACTTTAGAACAATGTATTTGGGGGTAAAATTGGTAAAGAGAGGATAAAGGAGTTGAATGCGATAATACTGCATGGCATTTAACGCGGAAACAAATATCTTCGGAATGATTGTTGAAAAGGTAGGTTATGCAGCTGGCAAAAAATAGAATTATAGGAATCCGGGACCAAAAATTGCGTTTGAGTTTGACTTTCCGAAAATTCAATTTTTTTGAATTGACTTGAGGGCAGGATAATCTGTTCCTAGGAATCGGAGAGTTGAACCAGTGTTGAGATCTCTGCAACACCATGCCTTTGAAACCATTGATACCAACATGGACCAAACCATTAAGCAAAAGCTTGAAGACGAACTCAGCAAACGCTATGATCACATCATAAACAGAGGCAAAAGCCATTAGAGATAACTAATCTGCGTATAACATATATGCTAAAATCAAAAATAATTTTAAAAGTATTAAAAAATTTTAAGAAAGCTTATCAAAGAATGATTATAACATATATCAAGTAGTAAATGATCAAGCAGGAATGATATAAGTGAAGATAAAGGTGTAATAACAATGAAATCACAGAAACATTAAGCAATAAGATTTAGAATTGAGTGAAAATTTTGAAAACCGAATTGACTCAGTAATCGCCCGATTCGCAGAGCAACAAGTCTGATAAGTTTGGTGCAATGGGTCGTTCATACTCATATTTCAATAGTAAACAAATGGAACTTAGAAAGGATGTGGAACGGGCTTTCGGAATTCTGAAGTGGAAGTTCGCCATCATTTGTGGGCCTTATTGTGGTCTAAGTGCTCGTGAAGTGCATAAGACTATGCTGACTTGCATCATTATGCATAACATGGTAATTCAGGAAACTCGTCGTAATAAGAATTGAACTAACTATCAAGATGAAGACTTAAGGCCTGAGATTATACCAGCAAGAGGATTACCTGCAAGGAACTATGCGCAAATGACTAGTCATATTGAGAACAGAACTCGGTATAACAGGTTAAGGGAAGATCTCAGAGCGAATATGTGGGCTGAGTTTGGAAGAGATGGAGGACGAATTAAGTAGTGTTGTCAAGTTTAGTTGTTTAAGTTGCATTTGTTATTTCATAGTTTTGTTTTCAAGTTGTTTAGTTGTTTAAGTTGCATTTGTTATTTCATAGTTTTGTTTTGAAGTTGTTTCATTTGTTGTTTCATAGTTTTGTTTTGAAGCTGTTTAAGTTTAATTTTTCTAACGGTCATTAAAAGTAGCGGTCTAGACTTAATCCCTAGCGGTCTAGACTCAATCGCCAACAATCCTTATAAATATATCTTCACTTCATCCATTTCAAAATCACACCTTCACTTCAAAACTTCCACTTCATCCACTTCAAAATCACACCTTCACTTCTCTACAAAAACTTTTCTACTTTCTGGGTAATTTATGGATGATCCTAGATTTACTGAAGATGAAGATTTATCTCTTTGTAGAAACTATGTAATATACTTCACAGAGACATGTAATCCTCATAACCGGGATCGTGCTGCTTTGTTTTGCCGATTCATGACTATCAAAAAAAGATCTTGTGGATTTTATAGCTATGAAAAAGATTGTCACTCGATATCGTCTTAGAGGTGACACCAATGCTGAATAGGGAATACGAACTCGAGACGAGTGGCGAAGATGGAAAGGAAAAATATTTGAATACGAAATGCATTACCAAATTCTTAAGGAGTTTCTAATAACTCGTTTGGGATGTTAGGCTTAAGTTTAGTTCTAGGCTTAAGCGGAAGTTATAGTCTTAAGTTTAGTTTTCATGGATGTTGTAAAGTGTAAGTTTTAATGTAATGAAAAAACTAGAACAATTTAGTTCTAGTGTTCTAGTCTTCAGTTTAGTTCTAGTCTTAAGTTTAGTTTTCATGGATGTTGTCAAGTTTAAGTTTTAATGTAATGAAAAAACTAGAACAATTTGTAATGAAAAAACTAGAACAATTTCATTCACCATAACCAAACTACTACATCTTCACTAAAATTAAAGCTGATATATTAATTAATTAATTAAGTGGCACTACTTCATCGTGGTATTCATCATCCTCATCTTTAGCTTGGACTCCAAATTGTTTTTCCAAATTTCTCTTGTTTCGTTTTTCTTCCAACTCCTCTGCTAACCTATCCATCTCCATCTCCCATACCATAAATTGTCTGGTATTCATTGTTGAGGTGTTTGCATTTAGAATCTTATTCTTGTCATAGTCTGAAACAAATTTCTCTTGAGTTTGTCGATGTTTTTTCATCTCCCTAGTCAAGAACTTCCGGTCTACAGCTCTTTGTTTTTCGACGGTCTTCTGATGCTCTATCAAAGTATCCAAACCACCTTCACTTGCTTCTCCTTCTTGGGAAGCTTTTCTCGCTGCTCTTGCAGCGTTTCTTCTTAATAATTTTCTCTTAATCGCAGCATTGACATTCAAGTTGGAATTGTTGTTTGTTGTGGTTTTTGGTGAAGAAAATGGATTCTCCGAAGGGGGATGAGATGATTGAGATGGTTGTGAAGCTGGCGTTGAAGGTGAAGAAGTGTATGGTGAACTTGCAGGTATATTCTGCATGTTTGCTAACACTTCTGGATTATATTTAGGCAACACTTTCAAAATATGATAACAACTTTCATAACAAAAAAAATTCCCATGTTTGTGGTGCCAATCAGTTCGACACTTTCGTTCGACATCAACATCGACAAGACCGCTCGCTCGAGCACGAGCAGCAACATACAAGGCAACTTGGGCGTTGATTATAACGAAGAGACCGGACAATCCATTTGCATCACGATCGTTGATGTTCATAGTTTCTTCACAAAATTTAGCAAATATGTTATCCCACAACTTGGTAGATTGTTGTTGGGCACCATCGATACTATCTTGTGTAAAGAACACATAGTTTCTGCAAATGCTTTCATCTTCGGCTACGATAAATTTTGGACCCCTAATCTTCTTATGTTTATTAGATTGAGTATTAGATTGAGACATATTAAATAAATTATACAATACGAGTGAATGAAAGAGTTGGATGATGAAATTTGTTTTAGATTAACAAATGTGAAGAGTAGAGAAGAGAAGGTGTGAGTTAATGGAAAAAGAATTTGGTATTTATAGGGGTGAAGATTTATGGCCGTTGGATCAGATTCTACGTAGCGGTGTAGACTAGACCGACCGGTCTTATAAAAGCCGCTAACGGTGTAGTGTTGACCGAGCGGTCGAGTGTCGACCGCTCGGTAGAAACTTGACCTGACCTGGCTAAGTGGCAAATTTGCCACTTAGCAGGCCAGTTTGCCAGCTCCATAGCGGGTGCAAAACTGGCAAATCAATAGATTTGCCACACCCATAGGAACCGGCCTAAGGGGTCGTATAGAAGACTTGAATTGTGTAAGGTCCTATAGGAGACTTAAAATGTGTCTAGCTGGTAACATTTTAAAACAGCAATTCGAAAACATGATCTCAGTTTGAAGCAGATTATGGAGTCTCAGTTTAGAAACTGCTTCTATATCTTCCAAGGTTACGCCGCAATTGATGCAAAATCCGCTGCGTAATGCAATGGGTTGGGTTATGAGGTCAGTCCACTACTGGAAGCTATGACAAATAGTTCGCCTGTAACAACTCTGGTGTTGCAAATGATCAACAAGCAACCCCTGCGCGATATTGAAGCAAAAGGGCAGACATGCAAATTGAAAAAGAGAAAACTTAAGCTGTTCTTCTTGCAATTTGCACTTCATTATTTATATTAGTTCAAGGTGTACAGAAATCAAATCCACCCCAACATAAAGAAATAAACACTATTAAAAAAAGAACTTATAACTTCTTCTAATACCGCAAAAGAATTTCATGACCTGTTTAGAACATGCTCAACTATTTTAAAATCAACATAGACAGACAGAGAAACAGATTGAATACAATCATTTGCACCAATAATATACACAACAGTTTTTACCTTGAAAACTATCTGCATTTTCTTCCATTCAATCCATCCTTGTAACTTTACTAAATTTCGCTATAAATGGCTGCTAGAATAGTTTAGAACAGGCTTCCTTCATGGCCGGCTAACTAACTGAACAGATAGTGGTAAATGTGTTACTTTCTCACTGCGTAAGTGATTTAAGACCTGCTTCTAGATCTTCCGAGGTAATTGTGACAAGATCATCACTATCTGTACATTCAAAATCAAGTCTGAGATCCAAATTTTCCCTCGCATTCACAAGCATTGGATCCACTATACCTCCATTCATTTCCTTCCGTTGTTTTTCAGTTGTTTCTTTCTCTATCAGTTTTGCAACGGCTTCCACGGTACACGAGGAGTGCAACTTGAACCCGTAGAGTAAACTGACTATATCTTGATTATTCATCTTGAGATGGACAATTTGCGCTAGCTCTTCAGAGTTAAAATCATCAAAGACAAAGAACTTTGTCACTCTTCTGGAGAAACCTTCATTTGATGTGATTACACGCTTCATTGGCTCACTGTAGCCTGCGAAAATGACGACGATTTTCCCAGCATCCATGACGGACATGATCTCTTCTAAGGCTTCTAACCCGTAATCCTTGTCATCTGACTTTTGCATCGGTATTAATCTGTAGGCCTCATCCACAAAGAGAATTCCTCCCTCAGCTTCTTTTATCTGCCAACAGTATTCTCATTTGGTAAGAGTAGGTTACATGTTTTCAATCAGTTTATAATGGGGCTGAATAACAGATTAAATGGGAGAACAAGTAATATGGTTTTTCGAATGACATACCTTTTTCCTCGTTTTTGGCCCTGTGTGACCAACAAATTCCCCTACTAAATCGGTTCGTTGAACTTCTGTTACCTTGTCAGTAGGTATAATTCCAACCATATGCAGTAGTTTCCCAAGAATTCGAGCTACCATAGTTTTTCCTGTTCAGTGTAATATGCACCATCAGTTTGGTAATAATATAACGCTCTTGCACTTCAAGAAGTTCTCCAAGAAAAGAGTCATTAGTTGCAAAGTTTTGTTATACTAATTGATTATGCGTTTTCAGTACAGCAGGCAGAATGTCAATTGTCGAAGGTTACCTGTTCCTGGGTTTCCAAGGAATGCCATATGAGGAGACCTTCTGGCAGCAACTTTGAGCCCTAGAGCCCTGCGCTTCTCATCCAAGAGCATCCCTTTGGCCCATTTCCGCAGTTGTTGTTTGAGTTCATGCAACCCCACAATGTTTGATATTGCATCTTCAAGCTGAGACATTTTAGCTTTTGTTTCAGAGCATGCCTCAATTGCTCTGCGCTTCCTCTGCTCCTCAAGATGCCAATTAAGCAGTTCACGTAACTTCTCATTTCCAGGGCCTTGAGAGAGATGGTTTAGAGGAGTCATTCCATCCTATATAGCAATTGATAGATGCATAAGTTTCCCAGATCATCACAATAGGTAACCAAAAGCAAAACAGGACCAGAATTGAGCTTACATTGTCTTTCACACTACAATCTGCATTGTACTCTAGCAGAGTCTTAACGGTTAAGCAATCTTCTGCTCGAAGGGAGTACCATACTGCAAGATGCAATGGGGTCATCCCATTCTGAATGAAATAAGACCCAAACAGAAGAGCTTAATAACAACCCCTTTCCAAGACATCGTCTCCAGTCAAATTTCAACTGAATAATTAATTTTGAAAACAAGGAGACTCACATTAGCTTTAGATTCCACTAAAGCACCATGATCTAGAAGCACCCGCGCTGCTTCACTGGAGCCATTCTTCGCTGCCATATGGAGTGGGGTTTCTCCATACTGCAAAAGGAAAAACCAAATGTCGATCACGATCAGTTAGAAAAGAACTGACTAGTTCCAAATAGTTAAAGAGTTTCATAACACCCACCATGTTCCTTGCTTCCAATTCGACTTTTTCTGATCCTCGCCAGTTAAGCAAAAACTTGACTATATCTACTTTATTCCCTGCGGATGCAACGTGAAGGGGAGTTTGTGCCATCTGCATTTGATGAGTAGAAAAACGGATCACGGATGGTTTCAAGGAAGAAACAAGTAATTCACTACCATGAACCGGATGCTCCAAACAAATGGGCAATAAAATACAATCTTTGAGACAAATTCTCCAGGAATAAAGTATCCAATTTACACGCAATGAAATAAAAAAAGAAAGGAAATACAATTATACAAATGAATCATTTTAAAATTAACTGACAGCAGAGAAGAGAAAATGCAGTCAGTGTCTGTGTGTGTGCACAGATCAAAGATATCGGCAAAAATTCCAAATTCAATGAAGAAATCCAAGACATTCAAATTGAAAAAAATATATCAAAATTCAAACCAAACCCATCATCAAGAACAATCAAAAAACAAATTTTGGGTTTCCTAAATGAATTAACTGCACAGATCCACTGAAAAAACCCTCAAATCAATGAAACTAGCGAGAACAAAAATGTGAAAGATGGGTTCTTTTTTTCTTTAGACCTTCAAAGATAAGAACATATGAATGAAATCAATCTAAGAAATGAAAACCCATTAAACAGAAATTATCAAAAAATGAAACCCCCCCCCCCCCCGGCCCCATATGAAAGAGATAGATGTAAATAAAGAACTTACAACAGCATTTCTTTCATTAAGCAGCGATGGATTTTCTTGTAGTTTTTTCTGAAGGGCAGATAGATCTCCTGATTGTGCACAGCTATGAATGGTGATAATGGCAGGCTTGTTAGACCTTGATCTTTGATCTTGATTCACCGGCATTTTTTCCTCTCTTCTTCTTCTTCTTTTTTTCTTTCTCGTAAAACCAGAGAAGAAGAGAGATAGGGGGAGTAAGAGAGTTGTTTGTATTGGATGGTGTGTGTTTTTGGAAGGTTTTTTTGATGTTTCTTAGAAATTCTCGGTCAAGTTGGGTCTCGTCGTCATTTGCAGTCACTCGTCAATTTTCTTTCTTTTCTAACATCATTTGTCAAAGCACCAACAGTCTTGGACGGTGCTGCCTTGGAGGGCTTATTGGTCCTTTTATTAGGGAAATATTTTTTTAATTTTATTTGGAAATTGCTTATTCCATAAATTGGGGTGCAAAAAACTCGCAGAAATGATCAAAAACAAGTCATGTGACAGTCACTCACTTGCTTGCTGATGGCTGTGTAGTATATTTTTAATCGTATATTTTATTGATGATTGTAGCTTTTCTCAGCCGGATTTTCAGCTCAAAATTCAGTAACGCTGCATTTGGCACGGAAAGAGTTTGAATTCTAGAGAGTTCCAACTACCTAGAATTCAAACTATCTTAAAAATGAATTTCATCATTCCAAATTGATGTGTTTGGCATGGTTATGAAAAAAAATTGATAATTATATTATTTTAATATTTTTAACATTTATTTATTTTAAAAAATTACTGAAATAGTATATATTTAATATTAAAAATGGTAAATGTATTTAATATTAGAAAATTGTAAAATTTATTTATTAAAAATATTATATCTATTATAATATAAATATAATACAATTAAATTAATATATATAATATTTATAATACTAATAATTTTATTTTAATAATTAATAAATTAATTAATACTTTAGATAAATTAATTATTATTTTAAATAAATTAATTATTATTTTAAAAAATAAATTATTCTTTTAAATAAATAGATTATTATTTAAATAAATCAATTAGTATTTTAAACGAGGCCGCCTGGGGCATTTATTAAAAGAAAAATAGTATTTTACACATGGTTAGTAGGTAGCCTAGCCACAAGCTGGGCACCAACACCTTTTTGGATTGCTACACCTACTCTATGAAATAGAAACCTGCTTGCACCACAATCTGCGTCATTATTGGCTAGACAGTTCTTGAGTCGCTTCAAAAAGGTCACTTTGTATTTTAAATAAATCAATTATTATTAAAATTAGTTTTTGAAATTCTATAAAAAATAATATTTTAAAATATAAATTAATCATTTATCAACAATATTAATGTATTTTAATAATAAAAATAGTATTCTATTTTTAAATGTGAGAAAAACTATTTTTTATATAATATTAAAATTTACATAAAAAACTATTTGTTAAAAAAAATTATACACATATATAAACATAATACTATAAATTAATAAATAAAATATTAATAATTAATATTTTTATCTAAGTATAATTTATTTTGATATTTTGAATTAAAGAATAATTAAATATATATATATATATATTAAAAATTGATTTGTAATACTACTAAAAATATTTATAAAATAATATTATTAAATTAATTTTAAAAATAAATAATTAAAAATATAAAAAAAATCAATATAAAATTATATATTAATTACCAAGGTAAATTTGTAATTATAAGAACTCAGATATTGTTTAAATAAGAAAATAAAGTTGAAATGTCAATATGGTCAACCAGTGGAGTTGGAAGGATGGAGTTTCAAATTCCATGGGGGAGGTGTCATTTGATTTTCCACTGAAGGATAGAGTTTCAACTCCCTGGAGTTCCAGTTCCACCCATGCCAAACACCCTTGGATTTCAACTCCACCCTTGACTCCTCCTGTTGACTGAACTCCACCCCTCAACTACCTCTGTGCCAAACGCACCCTAAGGTGGCTGCGGAAAGGTGTGGCGTGCAGCCGATTAAATCTCTTTGACTTCTTTTAATACAACTTAAAAAGTAACTGTATGGCTTTAAGAAACAAAAAAAAAAAAAAAAATTAAGTCGGTGCTTCAAAAAAAGATAATTAATTCGGGAATGTTTGAAAAGGCAGAAAAAGTTAACTGCAGCAATTTTTCAAAAAGTTAAATTAGTTTCGTAAGGATTTTTGAAGTCCGAATTTTTTTTTTGTTAAATACTTTGGATAGAGAAGCAAAATAGTTTCACTTCACAAAAAGTTGAAATTTTATATCCAAACTAATGCTTTTTGATTTCTAAAAACTGAAAAGTTATTTATTGAAAATTTTATATCTAGACAAATTATAAGCAAAATGATTTTACTTCCGATCATTCTACGCAGACATTTGATTGGACTTAATTGTAAAGGTTAGTGAAGTTAACTTGAGTTCAATTGGCATGTAGATCTAAAGATGACCTACGCTAGGCTAGGTGTAACTCCACTTCGTGGAATCGGAATCAGTTCATAAATAGAAAAACATGGTTTTTGTTATAGGGAAAGCTGAAACTGATTGGAGAAAGCTGACCAAGAATAAGAAGGGTGGAAATAAAAATTCTTCTTCTCCCTCTAAATTCTTGATCATGGTTAAAACTTTTCTTTCTCCATCGATGAACAACTACATAATTAATCTACAAAACTGAACTTTATAACTTAATTAGGGCTTAACCCGTGCCATAACGGCACGGGCATTAGTTTTATTTAGTTGTGCATTTTTCCATATATGAGTATTAAATATAATATTCATTAATATCAAGTTTACCCTTCTTATCATTACAAAAGTAAAGGAAAACCCGATAGATATTTTTATTCTTCACTCCACAAATCCTTTCTAGCATTTTCCGCCTTGACATTCTCCCATACTGTGCCTCTCATTTTTCGAGTTGTATCCTCAAGCCAGCCATGAAATTACATCAGAATTAATTTTTACATATTTTTTCCCCCCAAAAAAACATTATTTGATATGTTTTTTAGTTTACAAAGATATCTTATCGATCCTTTGAAATGGTATTACCTTTCTGCATCTTCCTTATTTCAATGAACGATGTTAGGATCTTCATGGACCATAGTGGACCATAGGAACCTACTATGGGCCCGACCACATAGCACCGATGCTGTCCCTACTTGACCACTTTGGGATAAGAGGCATGTGTGGTTTTAATCTAAAAGTCATTGGTGCTACGTAAGGAGATGCCCAAGCTTATTAAGCTCTACATGTACTCCTATTTCTTCCATGTGGGACTATCCCTATCCATACATATGTGGTTTATCGCGTCACATACGCCAACAATCTCCACTTTGGCGATATTAAACCACTTCACCAGTCCAATCAGACTCTACACCATACGATTACTATATGTATATGCTACCCATCGATCATGATTATGTTCACTATGCGCCTTGGAATCCTACTCCACGTTTAAAAACCATGAAATCCTACTCCACGTTGAGTTAAAGAGAGGGTAAGCACTAACTCCACCTTGAGCATTTCCTTGCCCACCTAGAACCCTGATCCACTTGAGAGTTAATGTATGAGACACTAACTCCACCTTGAGCGCCAGTTCAACCTTGAGCATTGCCTTTCCGATTTAGAACCCTGCTCCACTTGAGTTAATGGGTGAGACACTAACTCCACCTTGAGCGCCAGTTCAACTTTGGGCCTTTCCTGCTCCACCTTGAGTCTAACTCCACTTACACCCTAAATCGGGTGACATCCACAACCACTTCTACGTTCGGACAGTAGCTCCAACCATGGGATCTGATACCAATTGTTAGGATCTTCACGGATTATCAGACACTACTCAAGGCCCGACCACATAACCACGAACCCCACTTGACCACACTGGGATAAGAGGTGTGGGGTTTTTAACTAAAAGGCCTCGGTGCTATGTATGGAGATGCCCAAACTTATTAACCTCCACATGTATTCCTTTTTATTCCATGAGGGACTATCCCTAGCTATAGATATGTGGTTTATCGCGCCACATACTCCAACAACCGAGCGGAACCAAAAAATTAAACTATGTAAGTTGTAACAATATTACAACACCTGAACTCATTCATCTCAAGAATAATTGTGTAGATATTAACAGTGTTCTGATCCTTGTTGCTTTTTTCCCCTTTAAGAATAGTCTAAAAAGAGTAAAACTCAGAATTTACTCAACAACACATATCGTATTGTATGTTCTTACTATTTCAATGACATAATGAAAAGCTAATTCATTCACTAAAGCTATTATATTTTAAAATGTTAAGTCATTTTTGATGGCAACCATTTACTCACATACGATGTAGTTCTTGTTTTTCAAAATTCCAAAATATATTATGTACGTAATTCAATTCGGCAAGAGGAGTTCACCGAATGAAATATAGGTAATGACTTGTCCTTTCGTAACATTATGGCCTTTTCAACATAGTTGGATCCATAGTTGGTAAAAAGCACTGTATTTATGCGTTCTCGGGCGAGAGTAATCTTGGGATGAGCTACCTCCCAGAAAACTGTTGATTAATGACCGCATCAGTGTCAGTTGAAAATCCCACAATGTCGGATAACCGTAGTGACTAAGTGGGGACAGTATTGGCGGAGGATCAGGTCCTTACAAATGGTATTAGAGTCGACCACGGGTTACCTATCAAGGGTGAAAGAGTGTGCTTGACGCATTGTGTAGGGAGGGGTTTTCATGAGTGATAAAAAATGCCTGAGTCTAGGATTTAACATATTCCGGAGCCGAGGACGGTTCCAAATTAAGTTGGTAGTATTATAGTACTCCGACTCGGCAGGTAGGATTCGTCAAATGGAATATAGGTAATGGTTTTTCCTTTCCTAACACCGAGACCTTTTCAGCATAATTGGCTTCATAGTTGGCGAAAAATCTTTATAGTTAAGCATGCTTGGTATTGAGTAATCCTGGGATGGGTGACCTCCTGAGAAGCTTCTGCTGGATGACCGCAGCGGTGACCATTGAAAACCCCATACTGTCAGATAACCGCAGTGGCTAAGTGAGGAAATTATCGGTAGAGGGTCAGGTCATTACATTCTACGACGTTACGCTTCCAAATGTGAGGTTTTTCGTTACATAAAAATAATAAAACCATGATTAGTTAGTAAGTTAAATCGTTAAGTACTTAACCTAATAACAATACACTATACTAACAATAAACTCTGTTATCCATCGTCATTGAATAAAAACAACGTTAAACCATTTATCAAGAAATACGTGAGACAATGCGAAATTACTCACTGGGCACCAATACTTTCCACCGTCACTATGGTCCATTTATATAATTGTTAGCCAATTTAACTAAGTTTGGTACTGTTTTTTTTTTCTTTAAAAAAAAAAGTACTTTGAAAACATATTTATAACATTATTTTTTTCATCCTAGTGTTTGGTAAAGATTTCATAAAGTTTTTTTATGCAAAACACTTGCAAAATCTATCAATTTTAAAAGTGGGGGAGAAGGAGCTTTTAAAAGCTTCAAAAGCAAATGTTATACTTCACCATAATTTCATATTTTATTTTCCAATTTAATCCCATCTTTTTTTATAACTGACAAAAATTATCCTTAAATCTATATATCACAAATTTTTATTCGTTATATTTTATTCTTTGAAGATAATTATTTTTTATTTTCAAACTACATTTTGAAAATAAACATTTTCAAAATAATAAATATTAAAAACTAATTATTTCGTTACACATTTTCACAGATATGCAACACGATATTTTGATCTTTCGGGTTGCATAACTTTAATTTATCAACAATAAATATTAAAAAATGGTTAAGAAAAATAATACTTTTTTCTAATAATACTAATTAATAAATTTAATATTACATATACATGTACTCTAATAGTAGAAAAATTAATTTATTTTAAGCACAATAAAATAGAATAAACAATTTTCAGAGATATGTCTGCTTTTGCCATTTTCTCACTAACTATAAGTGAACCTCATATTTTCCCAGACACAATTTGATCGTTTTTTAAATAGTTTTAGCTTTAATTTATAATTTGCAACCATTCAATTGCTTTTTTTTTGTACAAAGCTCGCCACGGTAACGTACATCGGCAACCATTCAATTGCTTTTTTTACATAGCTCGGCATAATAATGTACATCGGAAAATCACTTTTGTAAAGCTAGCAGCAATACCAAACTAATCCTACGTATTAGGTTCAACAACAAACTCATCAAAACTAAAGGTGTGAAGTTAAAGTAATCCTAGCATGATTTGATTACCGACACACAAATAAACAGGTGATTTTATGAGAATTTCTTCCCATACATAACGAATAGTATTTGTACCCTAATTATCAATTATCGGGATCGAGAAGAACAAATTTACTATTTGTTGTTATTGATATAAATAAATTTACATTATTAATCTTAATGTTTTGTAAAAATTTCTGTATCATAGATAAAAGTAGAATGGTGATCAATCGCAACCAAAGAGAAACTTTTGATTAGAGAAAAAATCCTGTATTGAACATGTACGCGATGGTGTTGTATTGTGTTTAGTGGTGATCTTGATAGGGATCAACACGATTGATAAACGGGGATACCACTATTAGCGGGGGTGATACCAATTGAGCGGACGGTCAGGATCTGTTAATATTTATTTGTCTTATATGATATGGTATCACCCCCGAGTAATACAGGTATCCCTTTTATAAATCATGGGGATCAAGAGAAGATAACTAAAAATTAGGGATGACAATTATCGATTTAGCTGTTTCCCCCTTTATTAACCGCATGTCAATCTTAGTTGAACAAAAGTCAGCTTTTTCCGATCCATTTTAGCTTTCCCTATAACAAAAATCAAAAACTAGAAAGATCGGATGTTATCAAAATATAATTATTTTAAATCTTTCTTTTTCTTTTTTTGGGAAAAAAAATTATAATTTTATTATAAAGAAGAAAACATCACAAATACAAAAACACCCCCAGATGATTGTTTTGAATCAAATGTTGTCAATGAATTGGTTAATTTTGAAAAAAAATAAAAAATCATAGCAATATAGCATCAATCGATTCATACGAAAACGATTTTCCTCGGCAAATCAGGCATTTGTCTTAGATTAAACACATACCACAAACAAATTAGACAACTTTAAAGTTTAAATCATCATCATGGTTTTGATGTGGTCATTTACGGTTTAATGTGAGGGCAAAAGTTCATGATATGACATTTTATTAGTACCGGTGTGGATTCTTAATGGTGTCAACATCCAACCCGGTACTATCACGAAAAGAAGCGCAGCTGCCCAAGACCACAACTTTAATATTGCACTACGTGGGACTACTCGATACTGCATGTACGAGTCATTTGCCTCTTTGGCTCCTTAGAGCATAAATTCGAACTAAGAACTTGAAGAATCTCGAGATCACACTCTTCGTTAATAGTTTGTTATACTGGATTATCAGTATCAGTATGTATACATGACGTTAACGGCGGTTAGTGGCTTGAATATGTACACTATGTTTTATTTTATTTGGTATACTACACTATGTCTTGTTTCTTCAACTTACACAATGGTTTGTTTGCACGACTCTTCTTTGAATTATTGATTTTTAGCAAGGTTGTAAACCATGTGCTTTTATGCATTTCCATTATTATCCGCTTCTCATTATTAAGAGTTAAAATACGCTTTGATTTTTTTCTTCTATAACCAAACAAGACACCATTAGGCCAAGCACTATGGTGTCCCTTTATCCTTTCCTATCCCTCATATGTAGGGAAAAAACCAAAAAACCATCTACTACGGTCTCCCATATCCCTACATGTGTAGGGATATCCCTCCCTTTCCCTACTTGGTGGATCGTCTTGTAGGGAAGGGAAATCACACGGCTACTCAGTTGCCGTATAAAATTACGCTTTACGGATACTGAGTAGCCTCATGGCAGTTGATACGGCTACTGAGTAGCCGTAGCTTTTTACACGGCTACTCAGTAGCCGTTTCCGTAAAAATATTTGTTTGACCTTTTTTCGTTTACACCTCTCTCACACCCGATCCTAACCATCCATCATTAATAACTGCTCTATCTTCTCCACCGTCGGATCCCAACGGTCATTTTTTCAAAATCCTCTATAAATACCACTCAAATTCTCTACTCAAATCACCACAAATCCTCTCTTCTTCTCACGATTAGTTTTCTTCACTAAAATCTCTCAAATTTTATTCTTTAAGTAAGAGTTTTAAATTTTGTTTTGCTCATCAATGTCGGAGACTCAAAAAGAAAAAAGGAAACATAGAGCGAGATTTAGTACTTTGGAAGATCATCACATTGTTACTCAGTACTGTGCTCTTGATTATAACAGTTATGTAGAGAAGAATAAGTTTTATAAAATTCTTTTTTCAAAATTTTGTGGGAGCTTGTGGTGGGAATCCACACAAGCGTACTATAAAATCGTTCGTAATCGGTTTAGCGTAATCAAGACTAAAGTGGATAACTTTTCCGATTGTGTTGCAAGAGCCGTTGCAAGTAATCCGGACTTGGACTCTAATAACCGGGTATGTTATCTAAATATGTTCATTATAGTTGTGTATATGTTGTTTGTAAATAGTTTAATTTATGTGTATCTTATTTATGGTTTGTTCCAAAAACCCTTTAGGTGTTTAAGATCTTGGTTATCTCATCCTACTCTCTCCTCTATGGTAATTAACTCTTGGAGTCTACACTCAAATAGTGATCAGGAAAATAATTTGTGCTCAAAGCTTCAACTCCTATCCAGTGATCTTTCCCAGTGGAATTCTGATATTTTCGGTAATATTCACAAAAATATAAATCCCTGAATAATAGAATTGAACATCTTCATAGATCCGAAAATTTCTCTGACAATTTAGATAAAATAAAAAATCTTCAAGCAGAGTTAGGTGAAAGGTAAAAAATAAGAAATGACTATTATCATCAAATTTCTAGGGATAAAATTTTCAAAGAATATTACCAAAACACGGAATATTTCCACGCCACTGCTACAAATAGAAAAAGAATCAACGCAATCCACTCCCTTAGGGAACCGTCAGGTCTTTGGATTTCAGACAGAGACCAATTAAATTCCCTTCTTATAAACCACTCCTCTCAGATAGGCACATCGCAGAACACCTCTCATCTGGAAGATTTATCTAGTATAATAAATCCTTGTATCTCAGAAGAGGAAAACCTATCTTTATCCGTTATACCTTTAAAGCAAGAGATTTGGAAAACAATTTCTAAAATGAATTAGTGGGGAGCTCCAGGACCAGATGGTTTTCAACTAGGTTTCTTTAAAGCCAATTGGAATTCTTTGGGTCCGGATATCATTCAGGAGGTACAAAATTTCTTTAAATCCGGAACTTTAGATCCAAATTTGAACCACTCTTTCATAACTCCGATCCCAAAAATAACCACCCCACAAACCCCAGTGGATTTTAGACCCATCAATTTAAGTAATACTGTTTATAAGATTATATCCAAAATACTAGCCAACCGCCTCAAACCGATCCTAAATAAGATAATATCTCCTAACCAATCAGCTTTTCTCTCTGGTAGACAGATCACTGATAACATCATCATTGCTCATGAGCTTATTCATACTATGAAAACCTCAAAAGCCAGAAAAGGACACTTTGCTCTAAAATTAGATCTTTCAAAAGCTTTTGACATAGTGGAGTGGAATTTCATTAAATCAGCTCTTCTAGCACTAGGGTTTGGCAGTACTTGGGTTAATCTCATAATGCAATGCATCTCAACAACCTCCTTCTCCATCCTCCTAAATGGCTCCTCGGGTCCAAGATTCAACACCACAAGAGGATTAAGACAGGGTGATCCCCTTTCTCCATTTCTTTTCTTAGTCTGTATGGAGGTTCTCTCAAGACTTCTAGATAAGGCGGTTTTGGAAAAGAAAATCTCGGGGTTTAAAATTAACAAAAATGCTCCAAATATCTCCCACCTCTTATTTGCAGATGATTGCTTCTTATTTACAAAAGCGGATCGGGGAAGCAAAGAATCTCGTAGATATCCTATCTAGATTTGGTGAGATCACGGGGCAAATGGTCAATCTTCAAAAATCAGGAATATACTTCAGCAAAAGGATATATCTGAAGCATGGGAAAATCATTTCTAGAATCCTAAAAGTTCCTTTAATGACTAAAAATGATAGATATCTTGGAACACCTCTTTTCTTCGATAAAAACAGAAAGAGAATTTTGAACCTCTTCTACAAAAATACTATGCTACTCTTCAGGGGTGGAAATCAAAATTGCTATCTCAAGCAAGAAGAACAGTTCTTATAAAATCCATTCTTCAAGGTTATCCAACTTACCAGATACAAATCATTGCCCTGCCAAAAGAAACCCTAGATCAACTGGATAAGATTCAACGAGATTTTTGGTGGAATAAGGATAAACCAAGAAGTAGAGGGGGTTATTTTAAGGCTTGGGCTAGCATCTGTAAACCAATTTCACTAGGAGGTCTGGGCATCAAAAATCCCCATCAATTTAATATTTCCCTTCTTACTAAACTAGCTAGCAGACTTATTTCAGAGCAGGATCAACTTTGGGCGCAACTATTAAAAGCCAAATACTTCCCTAATAATCACCCTCTGGAATCTTCAAGGACCTCAAACTTATCTTGGTTTCGGACTAGTATCCAAAAAGGCCTAAACCTCATTAAAGGTAATTTTGTGTGGCAAGTCAAAAACGGAGTTTCTACTAAAATTTGGGAAGATAAATGGGTTCCTAATGCAGACATAATCCCAAAACCCACTAACTCTACAGAGACTCTTCCTCAGCGAGTAAATGAACTGATTACTCCAGATGATAGATGGGATCAAGACAAACTGGATAATCTATTCTCTCCAGACACTAAAGATAAAATTCTTTCCATATCTCCGAATAGCCAAGAACAATAAAAAATTAGATGGAAACACCACTCATCAGGTGTGTTCTCAGCGAAGAATGTTTATAATTTCCTGGCTAATCAAAGTCAAGATAACAACAATTCAAGAGATTTCCTTGGAAAAATATTTGGAAGATTAAGGTTATTCCGAGAATCAAACTATTTGTTTGGAAATTAGCTCACAAAGCTCTCCCAACAAATGCAAGACGAGGAGCTCACAATAAAGACATAAATACGGAATGCCCAATGTGCACCTCCCAAGTCCTAGAAACAGAGCAACATCTTATTCAATATTGTCCATTTGCTAGGGCTATTTAGTTTGGTTTCTCTCTGGAAGCTATGAACACAAGAATTAGAGCAGACTCTATAATAAATTGGATTACAGAATGGCTCAGGGAACCAGATTTCTTAAAAATTTTGGACAAGATTGCAACCATTTCTTGGTTCATTTGGAAGTATAGATGCTTAGTGGTTTTCGACAAAATCAATCCAAATCCTAATACCCTAATAGAGTATATTAAGAAATTCCTCCAACAGTACCCTACTGGAGGAGATCCAAAAGTATAAGATAATTCAAAGAAGTATTGAGCCTAAGGATAAATGGTCAAACTCTTCATCGGGCTGGATAATTTTTATAGATGCTTCTTACAAGAAAGAAGATTCGACCATAGGTTATGCTTTCACCCCTTATTCAGTGGATAATGAGTCTTTAATGCACATTTCAGCAGGGTCGGACTAGGCATCCTCGGCTTTTCATGCAGAATCAAAAGCCTTACTTAAAGCTTATACTTGGTTAAGTGAGAACATTTTATCTACTGTTACTCTAGCTACTGATTGCAAAATACTGGCAGAGTCTATCAACAAGACCCGCAATTCTTCTCCTTGGAGCGCAGATAACACCATTCAGACGACTATATCAACTTTGGAAAAGCTCCCCCAAGCTCAGGTGCAGTATATAAATAGGAAATGCAATTCTATTGTAGATTATATTGCAAAAGAAGCTCGACGAAAGAAGATACGACACACGTCCTCACAGTTACAAATTAGTATATCTAAATCAAATGTTATTTACAATATATTTGATAAAGATGTACCTGTAAATGTAATGCACTATATTTCTTAATTAATATATTTCCTCTTCTCATCATATGGTTTGTTTACATTGATGTAGATGATAATTGCGAGAAGCTATCATGTTGAAATACACACAAAAAAAACTTTACCCGAGATGTTGAGTATGATCTGCTTAAAGATGTTCCAAATGAACCAAATGTAGAAGTAGGTGTAGCTGAAGATATGGACCAAGATTCTAATCCTATGTCATCTCAATTTCATGGAAATTTCTCAAATATGTTTAATACTCCAACCCCATTAAATTCTTAAAATCCACCTACAAGCCAATTCGTCGAGACTGCATTTGCAAATCAAATTACAAACGCTTATAATGTCCCTAGCGGTATCCCTTTTCCATTAGGATATACCCCTAGTACGAACCCAAGTACAATACCTGGAACGTCGTCAGGTGGATTTACAGAAGATAAACGCAAGTCGATAGCAGCAAAAAGAGCCCAAATTAATAAAAAGGTCGCTGGACCAAGAAGACCCGCTACACCATCCTCGCAAGACTCTCAGATGAGCGGCGCAGGCAGTAACCTTGTTGATTTTCTAAAAGAATCCTGGATGATAGTCGCACCTCGTCAGCAACAACAAAACCAAATTATGGAAAGGTTGCTAGAGACAACACAACAACAAATTGAAGTTAATCGAGAGAGAGAAGAAAGGGAAATAATGCAAATCGATCTCCAAAAGCTGGCTCCAAATGCAAAAAAAGTACTTTGAATTAAAACAGAATACCATATTGACCAGGAAGTTGGAGAGGCAACAACATAATCAGTTTAATTTTTAATTAAAAGTTTGTTTTAGTCTTTAGTTATTGAATTTATAATTATTTTTTTGCTAGCTTAGTTTCATTGTTTTTTTTTAAGTAAGGTCGTGTTTCAATTCCCGCAATGTAGTTTCCTTTTTCTCAGTAATATTATTTTTTATATTTCTATTTACGATAATTTGAATTATATTTTCTTATACCAACGGATCTTTTGTAACGACTATGTTATCGACAAATTTCCAACGGCTACTTTCAATGCCTATTATAAATTGTCATAAGCTTCCTCAACACAAAAAATCTAAAGTAGTTGGCATTGGTTTCCTCCGTGTCTCCTATTTATTTTTGTTTCTGAAGATAACATGGTAATGGTTGGGTATACCGTAGAAGAAGATGCTGCAATCACCACAGCGTTTGTAAATGCTGCTACTCTGCCTATTGAAGATGTTCAAGAACTCTCCGCCTATGAAAAATGGACGCTGGTGTTCGACGGCTTTGTACAAGCGTTTGGAAATGTTAATAACCGAACCAGAAGACAAGTTCAACAACGGATTTCTCAAATTCAAATAGCGGTTCGCAAGTACATTAGAATACAAAGAAGGATTGATGGTTACGCCCCACAACACATGACAACAACGATTACTGTAGGTGCTAATAAATAGTTCTGATATTTCAAATGTTGTTTCCACATAGACACTAACCTATTGCTTTATGCTTGTTTTACGTAGGAGGAAATGGAAAAATTTATGTTCCGACTAGATACTCGTACAGAATTTACATGTTATGAGTGCTACTTAATCTTTAAGGAAAACATGCCTAACTTGGAATATTACAACCCGGATATGAATATTGGTGATCCTCCAGAAGACGGACCTGACAAATAGTATATGCGGTTGTTTTGTGTAGATTTTGTGGATAAATCTCTGTGTAAACCCTCACGAGACTATAACTCGTCCACTAGGGTCACGTAGGGGTTTAAAGGCTTGTTGCACGTGCTAAGTGCAATCGTGAATACTACGACAAGTAACCTACGTTTTTATCTAATAATTGTAATGTATTTTATAACAGCAAATTTCAAACGACTATATCCCAACGGCTACTTTATAACGTCTACTTTATTTTGTGTTGTTTAACAACGACTATTTTTGACGGATATTATAAATTGTGTTATCTATCTCAAAACAACAAACACCTATTTTCATACACTTTGCAAAACTTCTTACATATCTCAATACCTCTCATACCTATTTATACGAACACAACCATGGGATCATTTGATCCAATTGAAGATTTGGAAATCATCAAAGCATGGTACACCGAAAGTCGAGTAGTAGATCTCTCCCCTGTAATGGTTGAGCCCGAAACCTTTTGGGCGAAGATATATAACCAATATAGACAAGATTATGGGAATCCAAAGAGAAGAAGTCTTCAAAAAATTCATGGTAGGTACCAGATTATCCAAAAAGCCGTTTGCGATTTTATAGCTATTCAACAACGGATCTTCAACGCCAGCCATATTAGCCTGTCCCCTCAACAATTTGTAAGTATTTTAGAATTGTTTTCGTAGAAAGCCAAATTGATTGATTTTAAATTACAACAATAAGTATATTGCATTGTGCTATTGTAGCACGAAGTCGTTAAAGCGTGTTATTTTGAGGAAAAGGGTGAAGCTTTCACATTTGATGAAAGCTACAATTTCATGGTTTCGAAAATCCCAGAGTATCAATCGCCGGACAATTCATCTGGTTCATCCAGTGAAGATTGAAAGTATAATAAATGTTTGTGTAGATTTTGTGGGTAAATCTCTGTGTAAACCCTCACGAGACTATAACTCGTCCAATAGGGCCACCTAGGGGTTTAAAGGCTTGTTGCACGTGCTGAGTGCAATCGTGATTACTACGACAAGTGATTTGGATTTTTATTCAATAGTTCTAATCTTGTTGTCTATTTTGTGGAATTTCAGTTTTTTTTATGTTAAACTTTAATTAAATAAAAGATAGAACACTTAAAGATAAAGGATTACATTAATTTAAGATAAAACATTCAAATATAATCATTCTTCAGGATTGTTGTTCCGGAGACTTGATTAACATCTGATGCAGAAACACATAAAGATTGCAGATTACATAAATAAAAGATAAATCATTCACATAGTAAATCATTCTTCAGGATTGTTGTTCCGGAGACTTGATTAACATCTGATGCAGAAACACATAAAGATAGCAGATTACATAAATAAAAGATAAATTATTCACATAGTAAATCATTCTTCAGGATTGTTATTCCGAAGACTTGATCAACATATGATGCAGAAACGCATAAAGATAAAGGATTACATAAATATAAGATAAAACATTCACATTTAATCATTCTTCAGGATTGTTATTCCGAAGACTTGATCAACATATGATGCATGAACATATCGGCGATAAAGTTACATTTCGTCGGGATTGTAGGTATCATAACTTGCTTTCAATAGCTGATAACATTCATCATACGGAAAATTATCCCTTGTCTGGTTAAGATAGTCTAAACGAGCAGCACTTTTCTGAAATTTTAAAAAATAAACTTAGCTTAAAATAGTTATAATTTTAGGAAATAAAAGAAATTTGTTAAAAAATTCTTACCCTTTGTTCATATGACATTCCAGGATTACGTATGTTAACTTCGGCCTGAATCGTGACAAAAGTGATGATCTTCTTGTTGATCTTGCTCCACCTAGTTCTAAGACCTCCTTTGTCTCTCGCATTTGGATTTCCGGATATGTTATCAAAATATTCAAGTACATTCTTCCAGAATTGGTTGCTAGTGCTCCGAACTATGTTTAGAGTATTGTTTTTTGCTTCAATCCATGCTTGCATAAGAGCAACATCTTCTTGTTTGCTGAATCTCATTTTTTAAAACATAATATAATAGAATGTTTGGATAGCTTCATTTGGAAAGTGAATTCCTATATATAGAGATATGATGAGAGCATATAGAATTCAAAAAAAAAAAGTGTCGTTATACAGTAAAAATTACCAGTACAAATAAAACCAAAAAAGTAGCCGTTATACAGTGAAAATGACCACTACCTATATAAATATAAAGATATCCATTAAAAAGTTAAAAAAACTAGCCGTTTACATTTAAAACCATGGATTATTTTCATTACCCTGATATTGGTACGTGGTTGTACTTTGGTTGAGTTGTTCAGACAAATCATAAGGATGGTAAGATTTTTCTTGACTGTTTGGAACAAAAGAACCCGTCGACGGTCCCGAATCACGAGAATGGCCTAGGGTTGATGATTCACCTGTATGTGGTGGTAGATACTCTTTGACAAATCTGTGATGGAAATCTGAACCGTATTTGATTTTGTGTTGCAGTTCCTTTGTGTGGTCGAAATAGAATTGTTGTAGAGCCATGTTTTGTTGTTGCAATCCTGATATGCCCGACACCGCATCTCTTATATACAGTAAACACCGACATGAGTTTTTATTATTTTCAAAAGTAAAACATATAAGAATTAAAGGACATATGATACTCACAGCTGTACCCAGATTGACATTATAATTGGGTTGACGAAACTGTCCCAAATACTCCATTCCAATAGGCATATTAATCGCCTTAAATTCATTGTCGCATATTCGAGCAGTCAGATTTTTTGGTGGATATGGGAAGAGATGACGATCGACGGGCACCAACTCTTCTGTATATGTTCTTCTTCCTTTCGGTGCTGGTCGGCGTACATAAGCTTCGGGATCTTGTGTACCATACAAATCCCTGTTTCCTTCATGTACAATTAAACCTGAGTACTTCCCAACTGACCTCTCCTTCCGCCACAGCTTATACTCATGATCGGGTACTTCAACATAATGCAAGGAATTAAGTTGACTGTCGGCGTACAAATAGTGGGTGTTGATGTCTACTATTGAATCAGGAGGATTGCACGATATTACTATCATTCCAAGAACTCGTTTGAGACACCGTTCTCCCAGGTACAAGGCGTTGTGACCAAATGGATCATAAAAGACCCCCCGTGTTACAGAGATTTGTTTATCCTCTACCACATCGGGTTTAGTTTTCCATTCACTATCCTCCCACGGCGACCATACTACATAATTGAATGAGAAGTTATCAATCTGGTAACGCACAAGAATCACTGAATGGCTACCTGTATCACTTTGTGCGCCTCTGCTCAAGTCTCTTTGGTCTCCATTATATAACCTACCCGTCGGCCACGGATCTGTATTTTCATGCTCCGGCTTTGTATAGGGAAATAGACATCGGAAATATGACCAAAACCAAGGCTACAAAGATTATTAGTTATTATTAACAACTAATTGCATTATACGGTGACCAATAATAAACAAGTAAGGAAAGTAAGATTACAAGTGGGTATGAATTTTTACCATCAATGGATACGAAAAGAAGTGCAAATCAGGCTTGTTAGCCGTTACTCCAGTATTCAAGCCCCATAACATACTACCATACAACGCCGAACCCCAATCATAATGCCTCAGCACATTTAAATCCCTCATTATACTTAGTCATTTAATCTCAACAACATTGTTCTTGTTTGGGAAAAGGACATTCCTGAAACACCACATCAAAAACCATCTTGCAATTTTCTCCTGAAATATAACATCGTTTTCTAGGACGACTCTATGGTGAAGAAACAATTTAATCAAACTCTTCTTGATCCCCTTGCATCTATCCACAATGTGTTTTCTCAAATCGACTAAGTTCTCTTGTTTAACCTCTTGTATTCCTATTATATCTCTAGATTCTTCTCCTCTCCTTCTTCTTGTTGTAGCTTCTGTGTTAATATATGGGAGCAAACAATCTATGGTTTCGATAGCAATTTGATGCAGTCGATCCATACTAATTTCTTCCAATGATATGGGATTTCCTTGGCCAATAGGAATTCCGGTAATGTGAGTGAAGTCTAATAGGGTAAACCCTATTTAAAAACTAGGGAAGTGAAATGTATTGGTGGTATGCCACCACCTTTCAAATATACCAGTAGTTAGGCAGTTGTCTTGTAGTTTTGGATAATGTATTTTGAAAATTATACCAAACCCACAGTCGTCTACAAGTTGTTTAGCATGTGGAAATTTACTGATTTGGGTATACATTTCATGAAGTTGGCTTACACTACTTCGATGTTTAAGTGGTTTACTCCTATCATCTGTCGTGATTGGGATTTCCAATTTATGCTCACAATGATCTTTTGAAGAAACCGGAATTATATCATCCATAATTCATTGAAAATCATCGGAGTACATCTACAACACACATATACACAAAATCATCACAAAACAATCCATTATGCAAAAATTCTATAATGGATATATTGTAGAAGAGTAACAAAGCCATATTAAGCCACATTATGTATCAAATTACAACAAAATCATCAATCAATCCAAAATTATCCATCCAAATACAATTTCTCTTCCAACAATCTGTCCTAGACATAATACATATTCATTTAATTATCCATCAATCCAAAATTATCAATAACAATACCATATCTAAATCAAAAATCATTCATAAACAACAACCTCTTTGATTCAATCAACAAAATATCATAAATTCAATCAACAATGTCTCAAACTATCAAACAACATACAATGCCCATTTATAATCAACCTAACATCTCTTATTTAATCATAATCAAAATCAAATTAAATTTAAACCCTAAAATTTGAAACACTCACCTTGAAGGATTTTGTTGATGAAACACGAAATTGAAAAAAGCAAATACTTCACCTGGTACTAATGAACAAACCCATTGAATTTTAGCTCCTGAATCGCATCCTAGAGTCTTCAAATCGAAAGGGTTTGTGGAGAGGAAAAAAATAGAGAAAAATAAGAAAGAAGAAGAAATGGCCGCGATTCTTTGCTTCTGATGACTTAAACCCTCAACACGGCTACTGAGTTGCCGTTTAGCACTATTCATACGGCTACTCAGTAGCTGTGTCGTGTAGGGAAGGGAAAAGAGGGAACCATAGTGAGGTTGCCTTCCTTGTGCTATCCCTTCCCTTTATTTGAGGGATAGGGAAGGGATGCCCTTTCCCATAATGCTTGGTCTTACTTATTCATGAGTTACATGAGAGAATACCAAGGCTAGCAGGGATACCATTTCAACAATTAGGATCTATTTGTCCTATACGTAATAACAGTTAAATCAGTATCCCCTTATAAATTGTGAAAATGATAGAATTACTGATAAAATATACCGAGATTTTCTATCGAGTGAAATAGAAAATTGGATCCACTCTGTCATTCCTAATCCAAATAATAGATGGCTTTCATCTCATTTATTTTCATCTTGGTAGCCTTTTCGGGAGAAAGCTCGGTGGTCTAGCATCTGTGGTGTTATGAGTCTATACCAATTTAGTTGACAACTTAGTGGTGCTACGAGGCTATACAATTTATTCGACCACAACTATTGGTGTTATTAAGCTACACCAATTTCACCGAGGAACCAAAATCGTTGATGTATTTATATGGAAAAAAATTAACTCGAAAATTGTTCCTCTCACAAATTTTACTTTTTATAGTGGGTCGGATGATTTTTGTGTGGGATTTATCATTGTTATTTTAGTTTTCAATTATTGATTTGATTGACTAACGGTTGTTGAAACTTTGATTGCACCTAGTTTGATTATTTTTGAGAACCTTCTCTTCTGACATAAGGTCACTCAAAATAGATCAAAGAATCTACGGGATCTTCAGAACTATTTTTAGATCTGAAAATAACTTGTGATCATCCATTGTTAACAGAATTCGTTCTGTGCGTGATCAATCATAAGTGAAATCAAGTTTTGTGTGAAGGTACAATTGAAGACAAAAAGATTTTTCTGATTGGTTTCGCATCTTGTAATATTACTTTAAGCACACATATTGATTGGCTGAGGTCCGACTAAATATCTAATTTATCTTTGGTAGATTTGATCAAGTAGTCATATAGATTACCAACTATCATTTGGTGGTATTCTTCAATATCCGAATCTAATAGTTTGTGAATCTAGATCTTATTATTTTGGATCTTGATTGATCTTACCCGACAAAGTAGTTTACTTATTTAAACGGAAAAGCCTTTGTCAAAAACTCAACATCTATTTATTCCTAAAGATTAATAGAGTGGTTACTAAATAGCTTTGTTCTTTTAACGTTTGGAATATGATCAGAAGGAGTTGAGTGCTTAAGACTTTGAAAAGATGAGGGTACCCAAATACACCACAATATTTTATTTATTAACCTAAAAGTCCTCTACCGAACGTGATCGTCTATGGACAGAGTCGAGACAATACGACAAATCGGTATTCACACTTTGTGTGATCGTATATGGATACGAGATCGAGACAACACAACAGCAACGTGTGTTACATGATAATAGGTTTTGTATTAACCAAACTCTATAGGATCACTATCAAGTATTGCGGAGTTAACGTACAAGTGTAATTTACTTTTAGTTATAATAGAACAATTATAATTGCGGAATAGAAAAGTAAATGACACAGCAAGATTTTGTTAACGAGGAAAACTGCAAATGCAGAAAAACCCCGGGACCTAGTCAAATTTTGAATACTCTCAGAATTAAACCGATATACAAAATCTAATACCAACTTCGTATAGTTGAGACCAAGCAGACTACCCCTAGCTACTTAGTTCCCTCAGTATCCCCGCGCCTTCGACTTCTTGAGTCACACATGTGAATAACAAGTCCTTTGGATCGTATTCCAAACAATAAAAGAACAATCTGTTTGGTAACCACTCTAATCAATCTTGCTACAAGATATAGATGAGTTGTTAACAAAGGCTCTTCCATTTAATCTAATAAACTCATTTGTATGGTTAGATCAATCTAACTTTAACAACTGAAATAGTCAAGTATAGATTCGCACTCAATCAATATAGATCTCAAAGAGAAATATAAAGAATTTTGATTTCACGCAACTAATCAATCAGATCTATCAAAGATAAAACGATTCTAGTTGGATCCCAGCAGATCAAGGTTTGTGCACACAATTTACAAGATACGAAAACTAATAAGAAATCTTCTTCGTCTTCAAAAATTATTTTATCTACAAAACCTGCACAACACCACTTGAATCTCTTGTGATCAATCACACACAGAACGAAGTCTGTTAACAATGGATTATCACAAGTTGCCTTTAGATCTAACAACAGTTCTAAAGATCCCGTCGATACTCTGATCTTGTTTGAGTGAATCTTATATCAGAAGAGAAGATTCTCAAGCATAAACAAACTAGGTTCAATCAAAGTTTCAACAACCGTTAGTCAATCAAATCAATCGAAAACTAATAACACTACAATTATCTAGTTTCCCACCAACGGTACTCGTTGAGCTTCTTGATCCCACATAAGTCTTTAAACGAGCGGTCGTAAGAGATTTCACCTGATTAGGATACTTTCCTCTCCGAATAGACGGCTCCACCAGAAACAACAAGAAATGAAGTCTGCCTGGCTCTTAGGATAGTTTTCTAGAAATGCAAACTTAGGTATTTATAGACCAAGGATGTTTGGACACCAAGGAATTTCCAAAACCAAAAATATTCTCAAGATATACAATGAATACCAAAATTTGGTTTTCCTAATTCCAATAAATGTTTGTCCAATATTTCCGAAATCTCTCAATAGAAGATCTCCAATTAGTAAATGCACATTACTAATTTTTATTTTCTATAGTTATGCATTAATTGCTGGTAATTAAAGCATCTAAAACCAAAAACCTTAATTAAAAGATTCTTAATTTATTTCGGAACAGGATCACCTTGAGTACCAAGGAATATCTTTGAACAATAAATGATATGAGTTATTGCTCGTGTTCAAAGTATGTTGACATCTTTTCACTGCAAATCCTTATTTCATATTTACATGGATTTACTTTCTTGGAATCGGTTATACCACACTTCCAGACAAGTTTAAAATTGGTTTGCCTGTATTCCAAGACTATTATGTGATTGATCAAATACCAAATCACATACATGGGTTCGGATCGGTTCTACCAATCACTAGAATCGGCTATACCTAAATATGGTACCTACTTGTGATCGGTCACACCAATAACTAGGATCGGTTTCACCAGTTACAAGGATCGGTTCCATCTATACATGGTATCTACTTGTGAACGGTCATACCAGTTACCTGGACCGGTTACACCAATTACAAGGATCAGTCACACAACACTTATGATCGGTCACACCAATTACTAGGATCGGTCACACCAATTACAAGGATCGATCATACCATCTCATGGTGATTACTTAGGATCGGTTACACCAATTACAAGGACCGGTCATACCAAAATAAGTCTAGGTATTGTGATTAGTTATACCAAGATACATAACCTGAGTTAAGATCGGTTCTACCATCTCACACATATTCATCATCCAAAGATATGCAATGAATAGCCAGACCAATAAGCCTATTGATTTCCCTTTCGATTCACGAAACAAGTTCATGAATGTACTTCCTTTAAGCAAATGTAAAACATAGTTTCCTATGATGAAATATTCACCATAACCCATTCATATAATCATAACACTATATACAAGATTATGCCGATGTCATATCTACGAAGTTCAAAAGATAAGCGTTATACTTCGTAGTCTAATTCCTTAATATTATGATCATACTATTATGATCATGTCACATCACTTGAATATTATATACAATATGTACAGTATATACCGCTTCGCAGCTATGTTTTCAATATAACACGACATGAAAGATACGTTAGGAATGAAACAGTTCAAGTCAATATTACTAACCTCAAAAGGAAGGATGATGTCGTCGTTGTAGTTCGTTACTTCTTCACATTCTTCAGGTCTTCGGAGTAATACTTGTATGTCTCAACATTCCTAGACTTTCTAGTCTAACCTAAACGAAGTTGACTCTAGTATTTAATCAAGCGACTATAGATGAGTTTTGATACTAAAATATGACAATGACATACCAACGCTTGGTGAGTTCAACCGAGCGATGCTCTAACAATGTCCCCCTTTGTCAATTTTAATGAAAAAACTCTTATTACATATGGAGCTAAACGGATTACAAAATAACTCGTTCTTCATACGCTTGATTCAAAGTTTCAACAACACAATAACCTGCATATATTCAATCAATAAATGTCGTTGTTGACATTTGAATAACAAAAGCTTTTACTCCCCCTAAAGGAAAGCTAGGTAAATATTCAATCTGAATATCTTTGTTATTCCCCTTTTGTAGTAAGAATTTCTACACAGCAATATGATATGTTTCTCCCCCTAAGTTAATGCTTTACTTTTTCGTTAGTTATAACATTTAAGCACAATTATCCTTTCCTAGTGATTAAAAATCACCTGTTTACTTCATATATTTCTCCCTCTTTTAGTCACAAAATGACAAAGGTTCGAGCAAATAAAGGACAAACCAAAAGGATCTTACAAATCTAAAATACTTCTATCCACCCTATAAGAGTTAAGCACGAAGGTTTCACATACCATTTTAGATAACCAATATTAAAACCGAAACTACAAAGTAACTTAGTTTCAATATGTTATCAAAGAAACAATTGCCCGAACCAATTTTCCCTATAGTCCAACAATTCGAATAAGATACTCAATTCCCTTATCGGACCCGATTGACCAAAAAAATTGAATTACGTTCAAACGCATACACAATCGGTTCATTCGACAAGACCAAAATAAAGATCAGAATTAACTTTAATTTTCACATTGGGCACTAATTATTCAGACAATAACTTAGACCTTTCTCTTTAGACAAAACAATCACTAGGTTAATTAACTAGATTTTCTTATCAAGGCATTCGATTAGACTTGAATAACTGAATCCTCCAATTTGATAAGTCTAACTAAGATCAGAATTAACTTAGTTTCTCTTATCCTGAATTAATTTGGACTAAGCAAATGATCCCGTATTTTGTTAATCCTTAAATAATAGACACAAACCAAAATAAATTGACTTGCATAATTATTTTCTTAATCGGAAGCAATTGAACAAATATAAACTTTACAGCACCACAATTGCACCGAATTTCGTTAAGCAAAAACATTTGATAGCCAACAATATATAAGATACCAAACAATAAGCCAAATAAATTGACACGGTTTTTCTTAACCGGAAACAATTGAATCACATAAACATTCATACACAACATAGTGGAACATATCAATTGTACCAAAATTTTGTTAAGCAAAGAAAAATATATGCAATATAAACATGTGATTAACTAACAAATTTGTTACCTCAATTTCCGCAGCCACATATCCTCAGAAAGATATATCATTAAGCGCAAGTTCAAATAAGAACTCTCCCCCAGTGTGTTTTCATCCTCTCGCAAGAACAACAACAAAAGCAACCTTTACCAGAGAAAGGTTGAATCGGTTTTAACTAATGCGTGCCAATAGAAAAAGTTGAAAACACGAAACACACATGTTATGTTAAACACAACTCATGTAAATACAAATTGATTCAACATATTGTGACTTTTCACATATGAGTTTCAATCGGAACACCTTATGATCCTTTGATAAAGCTTACAAACATGGGCTAGAACTTAATCCCGCTAAATAAAAAAGCCACACAAATCATAAGGGTTACACCATATGAGATTGAATATTAAGGTTCATAAAAACCAAAATCAGACATCTCATAAACAAAATAGTTTTTTGAAACCATTTTTATTTCGTGTAACTTCTAGTGCTACATAATTTTGAATAGACAATTCATAATTAGTATGAATAGATCATTGAATTAAACTGCATCATTAACAGAAAACATCATATTATGACAAACAAGTCCAACATAATCCACAAACTTAAAAGTTTTATAGCACCTTAAAACATAAAAGTTCAAAAGACAAACTAGTCCTAAGATTGTACACAGAAGTTTCAACAATTTAGGACAAAAAAATCAAAGAGCTTGAGCTGGTGTCGCTCAGACCAAATTCTTCTTCAGATTTTGTGTTTTTGTAATCCTGATCAATCATTGTGAGGTCTACAGCAAGTTCTGGAAACTTGTTTGATGCAAAATTAACTTCACGCTCAAGACAGTCATTCCTCCTACTAAGCCTTCGATAAAAGGTTTCAAGATCAAAATCTTGTATAGGAGTACTAGGAGAAGCACTTGTGTTTGTTCCAGCATGACTTTGTCCTCTCATTCTTTTGATAATAGAACGATTATGTGGCTTTGGTACAAGTCTTTAAGAATTATTGGCACCAATTTCAAAGACAAATTCTAGTGATAAGACATGGAAAACCCATGCGTTTGCCACTATTCCAGATTATTATCATATGTCTAATAATAAAACCATAAAATTCAAAGTTAGGAGTGCATATTGCCATATGATAGATTAGTTCTGCCATGTCACGACTCCACATCACTTTGTGCATTTTGCTAGGAGACAAATTAGGTACATCAAGTTTTCCAAAGAACTTGAGATGTTCTGGAATATCATTAATACAGAGACTATTTCCCCTCCAGGTTTTTCCACCAAGAACCTCTGCAATTGGCTCTTTGTTGAAATCATTACTTCGAGGAAGCAACGTATTCTCAAGATTACAACCCAGAAGATAGGCAACCATGATTTTATTCACTTATAAGCATCGTCTCCGAACCATAGTGAAAATTTTACACCTTTTAACATTCATGGCATGCATATTACCATAAAATTCCCTAACTAGGCTTGGAGAACCAAAATAGTTACCAGTGTGAATGTCACCCCAGTCGTTACGACTGTGATACAGACTCACATATTCCGGAAGATCAACATGCACATTTTTTTTTTGTTTTTTCTGAATCATTCATTTTATTAAAAATAAAAAAGAGTTACATCAAGAGTCTAGAATCAGACTGAACTAAAATAAAGAACATAAAAAAGGCTCATTTCATAAGGCCCATTACAACCATTCAACAGAATCTATAGTAATCCACATTGGGCATTTCAACTCTTATCAGAGATGAAGGTCTTCCTGTGTAAAGCTGTCTTTCACCTGAAGCCAAGGTTGCACTTTTCTTTGCCACAATGTCAGCTGGAAAATTAACCTCCCTGTAACAATGCCTATATCTTATTTGTGATAGCTTACCACTACCTTCTTCCATCTACTCCTGATGAACCATGGAACTTTCCCTTGATCAAATTCATTTACTACTGTTTTTGAGTCAGATACAATTATAATGTTTGCTTTACTCCACTCTATTGCCAATTCCATAGCACAAATAATTGCATAAATTTCTGCTAAATAATTTGAAGTAATACCAATTCCTCCAGTAAGAGTACCAAGTACCTGACAGTAGTGATCTCTGACTACAACACCAAATCCTGCAGCACTAGGATTTCCTAAGGAAGAGCCATCACAGCAGAACTTGTAAAGCCAAAATCTGGAGGGAGCCACTGACATTTTCTAATTTCTTGAAATCTTGAATTCCTAAGACCCAAGTTGAATGTTGTAATTATACTCAGATCATAATTCTGATTCCATTTGTTTCCTGTTATTCTCAGACTTCATTCACTTACTAATTTCATGATTCTGCACTTAAAACTGTGAATGTTGGGCTTGATTTCTTCAAAAAATCTCTTGTTTTTCTGGAACTATAATTCCTTGAGTATAATACAGGCTGCAATAAGCCATACCTGCTTGATCAAAGGAATTTTATCTTTACCACACTTCCATCTATCATTGAATGACTTAGGCTGAGAAAATTGGAAGAATGAACAAATCCATTTCCAAATTTCAGCACTGAAACTGCACTCCCATAACAGGTGTTCCATACTATCTTGAGCTTCCTCACAAATGCAACATATTGATACAATTTCATACCTATTGCTCACCCTAATAGCATCATCCATATATATACCTTGAATAATTTTCCATACATTGCTAGCCACACTAGGGTGGATAAGTGTATTCCAGATACACTTGGTCCAATGTAGAGTATTTTCCTTGAATCTGAGTTTTTGAACTGCTGCATGAACTGAGAATGATCCCTGTAAATTACCAATCCAAATTAATTCATCTCTCCCTCCTGCTACCGTTGGCATTAAGGTAAATTGGAGTATTTGTTGAATGAATGCAGGAAAGGACCACACACCATCATTTAAAATGTCTGAAACCTTTAATAAGACATTGTCTTTAACATATGATGTAAATCCCACTTGATCTATCAAAGGTTTATCCCCAACCCAAGTATCAAACCATACAGAGATTCTTTGTCCACCACCTATGATCCATCTTATATCTTCCTTAAGAGATTCCCATGCCCATTTCAAACCTGGACACACAGAGGATAACTGCCAATTTGTATTCCATTGACCATATTTTTTTTGGTACTTAGCTTTGCAGAATTTTTCCCAATCATCCTCTGAATTTTGAATTTTCCACATCATCTTCATGAGAAAAGCTTTGTTTATAGTTTCTAGTCTTTGAATCCCTAAACCCCCTTCACAATAACGGGTACATACCTTCCTCCATGCAAAAGTAGTATATTTTCTTGTGTCACTGTCTCCAGACCATATAAAATTCCTTATAATCCTCTCACATATCTTGTTTACTAAAACATGCCACTTGTATATAGCCATATTATACATTGGGATACTATAGAGCACTGATTTTACCAAGACAATTCTTTCTTGGAAGGATAGTTACTTCCCTTTCCATGTAGCTAACTTTTGTTGCATCATTTCTACCATTGGCCATACAATGCTAGTTTTAACCCTGCCAGTTGTAAGAATCAATCCCAGATACTTATCTATAAAATTGCTTAACTCCATTTGCAATATATTTTTGATTAAAATTTTCCTCTGATCAGTAGTGCCATTAATAAATAACTTACTCTTATTCTTATTGATTTTTTGACCTGAACTTTTCTGATAATCTTCTAGCAGCTTCATAAGGGACATAAGAATTTTTTTCTCCCCATTGCAAAAGATGAAAACATCATCTGCAAAGAACAAATGTGTTGGATGTATGTTTTTCCTTATAACCATTGGATTGATTTGACCTTCACTGACACATAGAGTAAGTTTTCTACTTAGAGCTTCTTCCATCAGCACAAACAAGATTGGATAAAGGGTATCTCCTTGCCTTAAGCCCCTCCCTACTGAAAAGAAACCACAAGGGCCTCCATTCACCATGACAGATATTTTGGCAGATTGAAATAAAATGTGTAGCTATTCACACAATTCTTCTGAGAAACAAAATTTTATAAGTACTTGAAATAAGAATTTCCAACATACTGAGTCATATGCCTGAGATATATCAATTTTAATGCCAATATTTCCACATCTTCTTTTCTTCTTCATTTCATTGACCATTTCTGAAGCTAACAAAATTTGTTCTTGTATACATCTTCCTTTCACATAAGCTGCTTGTTGAGGAGAAATTAACTTATGCATGAGTCTACCCATTCGGGAAGAAATTATTTTAGTGAAAATTTTAAAACTGACATTGCTAAGACCAATTGGTCTAAACTGATTAGGATTTCTTGCACCTTCAATTTTTGGAAGAAGTACTAAGGAATTTGAGTTCAACCCTTTAGGAATGAATTTCCTTCTCCAACAGAATTGAATAGCTTAAACAACCTATTTAGAAATAATATGCCAACATGCCTTGTAGAACCAACCATAAACTCCATCAGGCCCTGGAGCACTGTTAGGATCCATACAAAAGATAACTGATTTAATTTCCTCTTCACCTGGAATTTTCTGTAACATTTCTTGATCTTCTCTTGTAATAATTTCAGGAATAACTTCCAATAAGGACTCAGAAACCTCTACTTCATGGAACTTAAACTTGTTCTCAAAATGATTTACCGAGTTATCTGTAATTTTTTCTTGATCAGTAATAATATCTCCATTATTGTCTTCTAATTCACATATAGTGTTTCTTACCTGTCTGATTTTAAGATTGGCATGGAGGAAACCAGTATTAGAAGCACCCTCTTTAATCCATTTGATTCTTGCCTTGTGTTTGAGGAATGTACTTAATTGTACTTCTTTAGAATTAAGATTATTTTGAGCAGAAACCAAATTGTTGAGAGCCTCTTCATTAAAAGGATTTGCATCAGAAAGTACCATGGCTTCTTTGACTTTAACTTCAGCTTCTTTAATCTGAGTGTTTACATTTCCAAATACACTCCAATTCCATTCTTTGAGAAACTTTTTCAATTTTTTCAAATTTTGTTGGAATACAAAAGCAGGATCTCCTTAAATATCTTCAGACCAACATTTACTAACAATTTCCAAAAAGTTTAGATGTGATAACCATACCTGTTGAAACTTCATAGGAACATTCTTTGGCTTAGGACTTTGTGCACAATCTCCCATTAATGGAGCATGATCAGAAGCTACTCTCAATCCAACTTTATATCCCCAAGATTCATACTTTTGCAACCACAATTGATTAAAAACTGCTCTGTCTAAGTTACATAGTATTCTTTTGTTTCCTTGATGACCATTTGACCAAGAGTGAGATAGACCTTTTTTAGGAGCCTGCATAAGTTCACAAATATCTAAACAAGAAGTAAAATCCAACATTGATCTTTTATTGGGACTTTTTCCTCCAACTTTTTCTTCTGCTGAAGTAATAACATTAAAATCACCTATTACAAGCCATGGCAAGTTAAGAATATTAATTTGTTCCATCTCAGACCATAAGTACCTTCTCTGAACATCTCCCACATGTGCATGAACTCCAGAAATAAGAACACCACCAATTTCCACTGTGATCATCTGACCGGACATTGAAATTACTGAAGGAGTAGGTAAATTTTCATTCCAAAACAACCATATATTACCTTTTTTATTTGAAATAGAATTGTGAATTACCATGCTCTGCATACCTGGTAGATTCAGTTTATTACAAAATGAAGAAGTACAACTTACTTTAGGTTCAGCTGCCCATACTATGGAAGGATTAAACTGATTTATGAGAGACTTTAGATTATCTTGAGACCTAGCTCTCCTTAGGCCCCTTAGGTTCAAAAATATGACTTTCATTGTTTGGATTGGAGGCCCTTTGTGCCTCCTTTTCCTGGATTTTTCCTAAAGTTATACTTACTTGGATTTTGAGTAGCAACTGACACTTGAGATTGATCAACTTTGGAGATTGTTGCTTCCTTATCCTGTAGCTGAGTACTTGAAGAAGCAATTGAGGTAGGTTTCTGAATTACTCTGGACCATGAAGTAGTTGGAATTCTTTCTTCTGAAACTGAACCATCCTTACCATTAATATATTTGATCACACTTTCTTCTACAATATTTTCTGAAACTATCTTTAATACTTTTGCAGGCTCAATAAATTTCCTATCACTAGTCATCTCAATTATATTGTCTTCATCTGTGGTCAAAGAACCAAACATCCCTGAAGTAATGTTCACTGATTCCTTTGTCTTGTTAATTGATAGAGGTGGCTGGTGAATATGGGTAACTGGAGTTTCACAAATATCAAATTTTTCTCTTATGACTGGGGATACAGGATTAATAGAGTTACCACCATTTTTTATTTTGGTATTGGTACTTTCACCTATGTTAACTTCCTCGGGTGTATTTGTTTTAGAATTGGTATTTGGAGTGCCCTGAAATTGCTGATTACCATCACCCTCTTTTTTTGCCCTGCATTGAATTTGAAGATGACCAACTATTTTGCAGTGATTGCAGATTTTGGTGGTTTAATAAGAATAACCTATTGCATAAAACCCTCAAACTTTGTTTTAATCCATAATTTGCTTAGAATTTTCCTGCTAAATCAATATTCACTAACACTCTAGCATAATATCCATTTTCATAATTAAGAGTAGCTTCATCAACTTTTACTGGATCCCCTAGAGCTCTGCATATAGTGAAAAGAGTTTTTTCATCCCAATATTCTAAACTGAGTCCAGGGAGATGAACCTTGATCATTGCAGATGATGTTCTATGATAATCTGGTCTAAAATTTGGAATCCATAAGACTTGATTAAAAACTTCCCATTTACCAGCTTTGATACTGTTTCTGCCTCCTTCATTATCAAGCTTAATAGTGAAGAAACCTTTCCCTAGAGGAAGTAAATCTAGACGACCAATTAATGAAAATTTCCAAGCAGCACAACGTTCCTCAGAATCATTTATAAGATCAATAGATGGATTTTCCACCGGTGAGTTAATCAGATCTACAACTGATGAACCCATTTCCAGATTCAAGTTATCTTCCATAAAAGAGTAAATAATACCCTAATTCAAACTAAGTAAGAAGAACGTAAAGAAATTAAGATCTCGATGAAGAAATTAAACGCCAATCATGAGATTCACCTGAAGATTCACCTGAATTTAATGATGAGCTGCGCTGAAAACGAAGAAATTTGGAACTGAGTTGGTTGCCGATTCTCAGAGCTCAACCCAGGCCAATTCTCATAGCGCAACTCTCCCTAAGCAATTTTAGTTATCTTCATGCACAAATTTCTTCTCAACAATAATCTTCTTATCATGAATTGATACATATTTATCAAAAAAATCTTGATTAACAAAGTAAAGTTTTGTGTTGTTGTCGAAGATAAGTGTTGACATAGAATCAATGGTTTCATCAGAGAAAGTGAAATTTGGTGTATCTCTTATATGTGTTTGATTCGAACCTTCTCTTCTAGTGAAATTCCTATTATGCATGTTACTAGGGTTTTTGTATGAACTTAAAAATTCGAACAAGAGTAGAAGAAACTTACAATCGAAATTGTTTGTTGATGTTCGAACTTCTCCTTTTGATGTGAAGTTGAGGAAAATCGTAAGTACACTTTGAAGATTGGGTGGGATTGAACCAAAATTTTGTTTGGAACACAAGAGAGAATCAAAACCTTATTGATTTTTGATTTGGAATCAAAAAATTTTATTTCTTTCGGACTGTTCGAAGAAGAGAGAAATTGAGAAGAATTTTCATTCTTCGTTATTATCACCGAAGTAGATGTCGGTTCAAAATTGGTTCCACATGGAACGGTTCGAAAGTTAGTCCATGGATCCAAAACCCACTCTTCAATTGGACTAGTTGACCCATATTTGAAAGTATTCATGGGCTTAGGATATGTTGTATATCCAATGAGAATTTTGGGTAATTCAACACTATTAGCCATTTGTTTTTCTCTAGAAACAATATTTGTATATGATACAACATTGCTGATATATATATTAGAAATGATATCATCTGAATTTGGACAAGATTCCAAAATTATGTTATCAAGAAAAAAAATCATGCAGTAGTCATTTAGATACTGACTTCTTTTAGATATTGGTTCTTTAGGAGCTTGTTTTATAGCTTCAAGTTCCAAAAGAAAACTATCCACATCATCTTGTATTTGCTGACTATCACTGAGAATTTTGCAAGTCCTTTTTAAAGAATCCTCTTCCTTTAACTCGTAAAGTTCGATCTCTAAAGATAGATCACTGATATATTTTTTTTCAATTTCAGCGAACTCAATGAGTTTCGATTCATTTTGTATTTAGGATCTTCGGTGAGTCTGAGATACAATTGACAATCTTCTATAGACCAAATTTCTTTGGATCTTAAAGACTAAACAATTTCATTGTTTGTATTTATTTCAAACAACCTTGAGTCATCTAATCTTGATAGTACGTTAATTGAATCCGACATAGATTCAAATCTTATAGGTTGGATCGCACCAAACACAGACTGTTAGATCTTTTCGTTTTTTCCCGCTTTGATACCAATTGAAAAGACGAGGGTACCCAAATACACCACAATATTTTATTTATCAACCTATAAGACATGTACCGAACGTGATCGTCTATGGACAGAGTCGAGACAATATGACGATTCGGTTCACACTTCTTGTGATTGTCTATGGATACGAGATCGATACAATACAAAAACAAGATAACTTGTGTGATTGAATATGGATACAAGATCGAGACAATACAACAAAAAAGTGTGTTACTTGATAATAGGTTATGTATTAACCAAACTTTATAGGATCACTATCAGGTATTGCAGAGTTAACGTACAAGTCTAATTTACTTTTAATTATAATAGAACAATTATAATTGCGGAATAGAAAAGTAAATGACACAGCAAGATTTTGTTAACGAGGAAAACTGCAAATGCATAAAAACCCCGGAACCTAGTCCAGTTTTGAATACTCTCAGAATTAAGCCGATATACAAAATATAATACTAACTTCATATAATTGAGACCAAGCAGACTACCCCTAACTACTTAGTTCCCTCAGTATCCATGCCCCTTCAACTTCTAGAGTCACGCACGTGAATAGCAATTCCTTTGGATCGTATACCAAACATCAAAGGAACAATCTGTTTGGTAACCACTCTAATCAATCTTGTTACAAGATATAGATGAGTTATTGACAAAGGCTCTTCCGTTTAATCTAATAAACTCCTTTGTTTGGTTAGATAAATCTAACTTTAACTACCGAAATAGTCAAGTATAGATTCGCACTCAATCAATATAGATCTCAAAGAGAAATATAGAGAATGTCGATCTCACGCAACTAATCAATCAGATCTATCAAATATAAACTGATTCTAGTTGGATCCAAGCCGATCAAGGTTTGTGCACACACGAAAACTAATAAGAAATCTTCTTCGTCTTCAAATCTTCTTTTATCTTCAAAAACTGCAAAACACCACTTGAATCTCTTGTGATCAATCACACACGAACGGAGTCCGTTAACAATGGATTATCAGAAGATGTCTTTAGATCTAACAACAATTCTAAAGATCCCGTCGATACTCTGATCTAGTTTGAGTGAATCTTATAACAAAAGAGAAGATTCTCAAGCATAAACAAACTAGGTGCAATCAAAGTTTCAACAACCGTTAGTCAATCAAATCAATCGAAAACTAATAACACTGCAATTATCTAGTTTCCCACCAACGGTACTCGTAGAGCTTCTTGATCCCACGGAAGTCTTTAAACGAGTGGTCGTAAGAGATTTCACCTGATTAGGATACTTTCCTCTCCAAATAGACGGCTCAACCAGAAACAACGAGAAATGAAGTTTTCCTGGCTCTTAGGATAGTTTGCTAAAAATGCAAACTTAGGTATTTATATATCAAGGATATTTGGATACCAAGGAATTTCCAAACCCGAAAATATTCTCAAGATATGCAATGAATAACAAAATTCGGTTTTTCTAATTCCAATAAATGCTTTTCCAAAATTTCAAAAATCTCTCAATTGAAAATCTTTAATTAGTATATGCACATTACTAATTTTTATTTTCTAGAGCTATGCATTAATTGCTGGTAATTAAAGCATCTAAAACAAAAAACCTTAATTAAAAGATTCTTAATTTATTTCGGCACAGGATCACCTTGAGTACAAAGGAATATCTTTGAACAATAAATGATAAGAGTGTTTTGGGGTAAAAACTGATTCTGCTATTTTTGGTAAATTTGGGGTGTGTTGATGAGAAGAGAATTCAAACCCTAAGCAAATGTACCGCACATGAGTACTTTTAGATTCGAGAGATCAATTTGTAAGACTCTGGACTAAACCAAGAAATGGCCGTTCCAGATTTAATTCGGTCACAAAATGAAGGAGAAGGGTTGATCTTAGGGAGGGAAGCGAAGAAGGTGTTTGAGATAAAATGTTGAATTATGAAGGTGTGGTTGTTTTATGACTTGTATCAGAATGTGGAACTGGCTTGCAGAACGTAAGCTATCAGCTCTTGGTGTTTTCTTGATACTTATGTTGATAAAGCGCGATAGACGGGTACCATGCCATTAATGCACAACTCCACTGATTGATGCTCAGTTACATTTGGATCATGACAATCTAG
Source organism: Papaver atlanticum (assembly GCA_023531105.1). Taxonomy (NCBI): domain Eukaryota; kingdom Viridiplantae; phylum Streptophyta; class Magnoliopsida; order Ranunculales; family Papaveraceae; genus Papaver; species Papaver atlanticum. The sequence goes on along the minus strand of JAJJMB010017752.1, from coordinate 316,806 downwards.
CGCTTGAATCCTGAATCTATTGACATAATCATTTGGATGTTCATTGTTTCGCTGAAACATCCTTCCCAAGTCTAATAAAGTGATTTGCTTAGACTAAAAGAAGTATTTCTTGTAGAAAGCGGTAACCATGTCACACCAGTTGGATATGTTGTTTGGTGCGATGTTGTTGTACCAGGTATACGCTCTTCCGGTAAGCGAATTTGAAAATTCTTTCAGGCGGAGGACATGATTGTATTCGTGTTCTCCCAGGGATTCCAGAAAAGAAGAGATGTGTTCACGAGCGTTACCAGTACCATCATAGAGGGAAAACTAAGGAGAGGAGTATCCTCTCCGGAGAGGAACTCTATGCACATCAGGAGGATACGGAGGTTGGTGTTGGTGCATGTCCACCGGATTTTCTTTGCCTCGATTTTGGAGGAAACGCTCCAGATCCTCACGTGTAATGAAGTTGGATGGCTGATTCCTTTCTCGTGAGCGTTCAGGAGCAACATGAACCTCCTCATCTATGAAGGCACGCCCTGTTGAAGTGCTTGCGCTAGGAGTGTTAAAAGTATTCCTTATTGGCTCCATGGGTTGACGCGGCTTTTGTGGTAGTCGCTCCGTTAGTGAGGAAAGTGAGTACCTCTTTCTGAGTTTTATCCATGTCCGTCTGAGCCTTAGAGAGAACTTCTTGTCTTTCCATCAAATCAACAATGGTGAGAGGGGGTTGGCTTCTTATGGCTCCTCCAGTCTCTCGTCCCGATGAAGAAATGGTGGCAGCCCTGGTGATGATTGGAGGTGTCATGCTCGAAGAAATATTAGGAGTAGCAGCGGCTCTGGCTCTGGTAATAGGAGGATTCATACCAGAGGGAATGCTTCCGGCGTTACGAGTGTTAGTGCTAGAGGATGTAACACCATGTGATGTGTTGACTGTGCTGGCACGTGGTACATTGGTGTTAACGGCAGGGATATTGGCACCAGGAGTGTTATCAGCGCCCGTAGCATCAGGATTGGTAACTGACCAAGACCTAAGATCTACCATCTTGAATTTGAAAAAATTGAAATGAAATTAAAAATTGATCTTGCAACCGAGAGATTAATCTCCCACTGTGGTCGCCAGTTGTTTTGGGGTAAAAACTGATTCTGTTGTTTTTGGTAAATTTGGGTGTGTTAATGAGAAGCGAATTCAAACCCTAAACAAATGTATTACACATGAGTACTTTTAGATTCGAGAGATCGATCTGTAAGACTCTGGCCTAAACCAAGAAATGGCCGTTCCAGATCCAATTCGGTCACAAAATGAAGGAGAAGGGTTGATCTTAGGGAGGGAAGCGAAGAAGGTGTTTGAGATCAGAATGTTGAATTATGAAGGTGTGGTTGTTTATGACTTGTATCATAATGTGGAACTTGCTTGCAGAACGTAAGCTATCAGCTCTTGGTGTTTCTGGATGCTTGTGTTGATAACACTTGTGTTTTTATAAATAGGTTGAAATCCTATTAATACAAGTCATGTTCGAGCACACCCTGATCTAGAAGGAAGTTGAGGTAATTAAGCAGTGGAGAAGTGGGGTTGTAAAAGTGGTGATCACCACGTTTCCACTACGAGGGAAAACTAGTCAATTTCAACCACTACTCTCATTACTGTTAACTGTCCGTCCTTTCCTGACACTTTCTCGTAATGGGCGCGTTGCACGCCGCCCGCTGTAAACCGCCAGACCAATACCCGAGTGAGCATCCCCCAGTTTGTGACGTGTTTGATGTCTCGAGTAAATGGGTCAAGTCGTGAGACTCGCCGCTAAAAGCAGCACATAATGCTTTTAGGTCAAATAATAAAATTATTTGTGAAATAAATATTTATAAAACATTGCTTATAATCGATGTATATAAAGCATCGCTTTTAAACAAGCAGCTGAAAAAAATCGATGTGCACGAAACATCGTTGTTTTAGAGATCGTTCAAATTAGTCGCGAATTGAACGTCTTAAAAAAGTAGCATGACCGGCAACCTTTGGGCGATCGTTTGAGAACCCTATGGGTGAGCTACCACTTGGTCGATCGCTCCTGTGGAGGAGGGGTGGACGGTTATCACGGCTTCACCTTGTTGGCATCTAAAATCTGAACTAAACCGTCCAACCAAGCTAGCGAAGTTGGACGAACGAGATTTGCGGCAGTTGTATGCTGCCGTTGATTGTATTTTAGGGTTTGAAGCCGTGCGGCCACCCTACCATTGGACCAAATGATTTGTGGTGTTTTCCACTGATTTGGACAGGCCGATTAAGTATACGCACAGATGGTTGCTGGTGAGTGTGCAAGCATCTTGTTGGCCTCCTAAAATTAGATCTAGGCCGTCCAACTAGTCTAGCGAAGATGGAAGACCGTGATCGATTTGCAGCAGTTGCGTAACGCCGCTTATTCAAGTTAGGGTTTTATAAGCGCGCGATCGCCCTAATTTGGGCAAGCGGTTCGACGTGCTTCTGGATCGCCGCATGTAATTCGATCAGCTGGGGATGGAGATGAGCCGTCGGCGATCATGTTGGCGCCTCTTTGATCGTCTGAAACACGATCTAAGACGTCCAACTTGGCTGGCTAAGTTGGACGGATGTGATGATTTTGAGACCGTTATGATCGGTCTAGCTCGTTTGAGCTTTTCTTTCATAGCGCGATCACCCTGTTTTTGGCTAGCGATTAGGGGTGCTATGGGTGAACTAAAGGGATCCGATCGGCTGGGACACTAGTGGGCCCGCCGGTGGACATTATGGAGGTTGCCTAGTTCCGTTAGGTAGAGGCTAAGCTTGTTGAATTGTGTGGCCAAATCGTGTTGCCACGATTGCTCTTTAATAAAACTGACATGAACAGTCTAGATTTTCCTTAAGGAATTTAAGCATGTCGATCGTGCTAACTTTTAATTAAAAAGCGCGTTGACACAAAAATCTCTTTATCAGAGAGTGGTGCAGCATTTGCGAGTGTTTTCATGCAGATCTCAATACTGACACTTAAGGAGATTCGTGTTACTCCGCTGCGAGTGAACATTAATCGTCATGTCATGCCAATATTGAGTATTCTGCTGGGGAACATAGCATAGGAAAATACTAAGCGGGAAATGCATTTGTGAATAATGCTGGTGGAAAATAAAATTCATAGAATATTTGGGATTGTTGCTATATGCACCATTCTGAGTGAATTTTATATATATATAAAAATATATTGAATTGCTCAATACATCTGTGAGCGAAGAGGTTTATGCACTCATCACTTTTTAAATGGCATTTGTTCCTTTGCAGGATGACAGCGCATTAAGTATAGGGTTTCACAATTTTAGCCCTGAAATGAAAACCACCATCAACATTAAGTCCCCTGCTTAGTACGTAACAGTGACATTGTTGCGGGGTAAGCACTAGATGGTGACAAATAAAGATAAAACTTATGAGGAAAAGTAGACAGATGTTACCGGGAGAGGTGGGTCGGCTTGTCCTTGTAACATGGCATGAGGCGTCCACATGAGCGTTCCCCTAGCATGATGTCGGTTGACCCCAGGTAGATCAGGCAGACGGTTGGTTGGTATCTCAAACTGCATTCCAAGTCCCTTGTACATATTAGCATCGTATGAGAGCGTGTCCAAGTTTTCCTGGCTTCGGTTGGCATGGAGGAAAAATAGAGGCGCGATGAAGCATCTCAGCCAACAAGTGCTAGGACTGAAAGGTTTGCTGCCTGGATAAAGCGCCGGAGGGTGGAGTATGAGCAACTCTCGGGTGAACGTGAACTCTTGGATAAACATGAACACCCTATTCATGACGGCGTCATAATCCTCAACTCTGACGTGGATGAACCGGAATACCCTCAAAAGGATGTTGAAGCAGTTTCTGAAAAGGATGGCGGGGCAACTTCCGAAGATTGTGTATGAGGAGCGACATCTGGAGAAGATGTTGAAGCGGGATCCGAAGTGAATGTTGGTGCAGCTTTCAAGGAATATGTTGAAGCAGTTCCCAAAGAGAACGTTGATGCAGCTTCCGAAGAAGATGTTGAAGAAGTTTCCAAAGAGAACGTTGATGCAGCTTCCGAATAGGATGTTGAAGCGGCTTCTGGAGAGGATGTTGAAGCGGCTTATGGAAAGGGTTCTAGTGAAGGCGCCATTGACCCTGGCGTTGATGATACTTCTTTGATGTTTAGTAGTCTTTTGTTTCATGCGGCTGGAGCCAGGGCTTCATCAAATAAGAATCCTTCATTCATGCTGCTTTCATGATTTTATGTTTCCAGTTTGATGAATGAATGAAATCTCCCGACTAAGAAATCCAAATTCTTAGAAAGATCTCGCAATATCTTGAAACTTTAGATGTAGTGCTCTTCGGTAGCCCGTGTTCATGATATTCATTCCTAAAACGCGATTTTGCAATCTGATCTCTTCTCATTCTATTGAGGTGGCATGGCGAAGACAGCACACAAATAGTAATGGATTGCAAGTCTGTGTTTTCTTCTCATGAGAAGAGGTGCCTCTTCCATAATAATATTTCCACAAATGTAACGCTAGTAACAGCAATTTAGAGTAGGGAGAAATAACAATTATGGCTCGACCAACCTTCTGTTTGATATTGCTCTTGCAGATTACATGTCTCTTGAAAATTTGTGGCGTGCCGGCTAGGTATGTAGAAGTATGGGAGCTTTGCCACGAATCTAGAAACCTAATAAGCCGCATATTGTGGGATAAACGGATGAGAGAGGCCTTATCTTCAATTGACGACATGTGCAACGTGATTTCTGAAGAAGTAATTGCGAACTGGGAGTGTCACTGGGTACGTGCGCCACCTTCAGATTCGTTGCTTCTCGGTCTGTGAAATGATTTTCAAAATCCGAAAATTGCATACTGAAGTGGACAGAACCTCCTATAGGGATCACGTCAGTCAAAAGAGGTGGTGGTTGAGAAACCATCTCAATGTTGAAGTAGGATGCTCTTTGGGATACGTAAGGTACTTTCCAAGAAGAATCTGTTGCTGCTTGATGATTTCCCTTGAATATCTTGTTCTTTCTTTTTCTTTTACATATTCCCCTCTTAGGTATTTACTGAAAGATGTAAGGTGTTTCTTTCATGGTTTGATTTATTTATTTTTTGGTTTTGAACTGATGGGTAATGGTTTTGTGAGGAAGTGATATTTTGATTAACTGATAACATGAAATCCTAATTATGAATGCAAGCAGTGCAGTCATTTTGGAGGAATTACAAATATTGCATGAAAAGGGGAAATGCTAAAAGAAATGCTAAAGAAAAAGGCGACGTGTTGTCTTAGGTATTGAAAGGTTTAAGCCACCTGGCGTGTATTACTACGCCTTCTAGCTTGTCAGCATTGATAAGTTTGCAGTAGCCTCCCAAGATAATTTCTACTACTAGGTACGGCTTATCTTCTGGGGAATTTGGCGGAGCAGGTTGGGCAGCAACCCTTACTAGTATATCTCCAACTTGAAATGGATTTGGGCTTTGCAACGTTACTTGATTCTTAGATTCCCCATCTTTGACTGTGACAACTTCCAAATTTTTAATAAAATATTCGAAAGGCACAGCACCCCATTCACATATCCTAGTGACGGCTTGGTTGACGATCGGGTCAAGTCCCCGGCCCTTGACGGAAGGAGGAGTGACTGATTGCAGAAAGGGTTGTTCAATAAGACTTACTTGGGTTCGGAATCTACGAATGTACATCGCCGGGATCTCTCCAGGAAATTGGGTCACATTGGCAAGTTATTGATACGATAACAAATAATCCTCAGAGTTGGATGGCTTGTTGGAAATCCTTTCGGGTATAGACACTGGTAAAGGACATACTCCCAGCTTTTCTTTGTTGCCATGCACCCACGAGCGCCCCAAAACCATATCATAATTTGGGCATTCTTTGACAATATGAAATTTGGCGTGCGTAGAGCATCTCCCACCTTGATTTCGAGATTGATGTACCCATAAGCGTCTCTAGACTCCCCTTCCGAGTTTTTGATCATGGTTGGACAGTAAACGGCCTCCTGTTTTGGGATATTTGCGGCTTTCAGAGTCTTGATGGTGACAATGTTGAAGTCAGAGGCTGCGTCAATCAGCATGCTGTCAAACTCGACACCCTTCAGGTGGGAAGTTGTCAGCAGTCCCCAGTTGTATTTTCTAACAGCGCCTCCTTAGAGAGATTGGGGCTTAGGAGTAGGTTCTCCGACTGAAAACAACCGCTTTCCTGACCATGCGATTGAGAGCTGCAAATATATCTTGACGATGTGCCTTGGAGAAATAAAGAATTTCACATACACGCACCATCATAGATTGCACGGTCTTGGGAGCAGAGTCCCCAGAAAGTGTGCAGCTTCTGACTGGGAGAGGGTCTCTGTGAAATCCCTCGGTGCCTAGTTGAAGTTCTCCCACATCTATTTTCCTTGAAAATGCGCTTCAACTTGTTACATTCATTGGTGGGATGATTGACGAACCTGTGGTAACGACAATATTTGGGATTTGCCATCTCTTCCTCAATTGGTGGGTGTCTGATAGGAGGTAGTTTGATGGCATCATCCTGAATCCATGCTTCCAGGAGCTCAATTACTTCCTCTATTCGTAACGGTAAGTTTGGAGCAGCATCTCAAGTTTCTTGTTGTTGCATAGGCGCCTTAGTCGCGACCTTCCATGGTGGAGCTGCCTGATGCGCTGGTGCCGCATGTTTGGGTTATTGTTCTGCCACTGGAGCTTTTATCTTTCCTCCTTCACCAACTACACTTACAGAGGGTCTAGAATTGTATTGTTTGTTGGTGAGACGTCTGCTTCCTCGAGTCTCACGTGCATCTTCATTTCTGGCGGGTCTGGTCCTCTCCAGCAATGCCGGTGCTGTTGTGGCCGAACGCTTAGCAGCTTCATGAAGTTCAGAAAATGTTTGGAAACGTAAGTTCTCCAATAAAGCGCGATAGACGGTTACCATGCCATTAATGCACAGCTCCACCAATAGATGCTTAGTTACATTTGGATCATGACAATCTAGCGCTTGAATCCTGAATCTCTTGACATAATCATTTGGATGTTCATTGTTTCGCTGAAACATCCTTCCCAAGTCTGATAAAGTGATTTGCTCAGACACAAAGAAGTATTTCTTGTAGAAAGCGGTAACCATTTCACACCAGTTGGATATGCTGTTTGGTGCGATGTTGTTGTACCAGGTATACGCTCTTCCGGTAAGCGACTTTGAAAATTCTTTCAGGCGAAGGACATGATTGTATTCGTGTTCTCCCAGGGATTCCAGAAAATGAGAGATGTGTTCACGAGCGTTACCAGTACCATCATAGAGGGAAAAATGAGGAGAGGAGTATCCTCTCGGGAGAGGAACTCTTTGCACATCAGGAGGATACGGAGGTTGGTGTTGGTGCATGTCCACCGGGTTTTATTTGCCTCGATTTTGGAGGAGACGCTCCAGATCCTCACGTGTGATGAAGTTGGACGGATGATTCCTTTCTCATGAGCGTTCAGGAGCAACATGAACCTCCTCATCTATGAAGGAACGCCCTGTTGAAGTGCTTGCGCTAGGAGTGTTAAAATTATTCCTTATTGGCTCCATGGGTTGACGCGGCTCTTATGGTAGTCGCTCCGTTAGCGTCTTGAGGAAAGTGAGTACCTCTTTCTGAGTTTTATCTATGTCCGTCTGAGCCTTAGCGAGAACTTCTTGTCTTTTTATCAAATCAACAATGGTGATAGAGGGTTGGCTTCCTATGGCTCCTCCAGTCTCTCGTCCCGATGAAGAAATGGTGGCAGCCCTGGTGATGATTGGAGGTGTCATGCTCGAAGAAATATTAGGAGTAGCAGCGGCTCTGGCTCTGGTAATAGGAGGTGTCATACCAGAGGGGATGCTTCCGGCGTTACTAGTGTTCGTGCTAGAGGATGTAACACCATGCGATGTGTTGACTGTGCTGGCAGGTGGTACATTGGTGTTAACGGCAGGGATATTGGCACCAGGAGTGTTATCAGCGCCCGTAGCATCAGGATTGGTAACTGACCCAGACCTAAGATCTACCATCTTGAATTTGAAAAAATTGAAATGAAATTAAAAATTGATCTTGCCACCGAGAGATTAATCTCCCACTATGGTCGCCAGTTGTTTTGGGGTAAAAACTGATTCTGTTGTTTTTTGGTAAATTTGGGTGTGTTGATGAGAAGTGAATTCAAACCCTAAACAAATGTACTGCACATGAGTACTTTTAGATTCGAGAGATCAATCTGTAAGACTCTGGCCTAAACCAAGAAATGGTCGTTCCATATTCAATTCGGTCACAAAATGAAGGAGAATGGTTGATCTTAGGGAGGGAAGCGAAGAAGGTGTTTGAGATCAGAATGTTGAATTAAGAAGGTGTGGTTGTTTTATGACTTGTATCAGAATGTGGAACTGGCTTGCAGAACGTAAGCTATCATATCTTTGTGTTTTCTGGATACTTGTGTTGATAACACTTGTGTTTTTGAAATAGGTTGAAATCCTATTTATACAAGTCATGTTCGAGCACACCTTGATCTAGTAGGAAGTGGAGGTGATTAAGCAGTGGAGAAGTGGGGTTGTGTAAAAGTGGTGATCACCACGTTTCCATTACGAGGGAAAACTGGTCAAACTTTCACCCACTACTCTCATTACTGTTAACCGTCCGTCCTTTCCTGACACTTTCTCGTAATGGGTGCGTTGCAAGCCGCACACTATAAACCGCCAGACCAATACCCCAGTGAGCATCCCCCAGTTTGTGACATGTTTGATGTCTCGAGTAAATGGGTCAAGTCGTGAGACACGCCGCTAAAAGCAGCTCATAGTGCTTTTAGGTCAAATAATAAAATTATTTGTGAAATCAATATTTATAAAACATTGCATATAATCGATGTATATAAAGCATCGCTTTTAAATAAGCAGCTGAAAATAATCGATGTACACGACCGGCCACCTTTGGGCGATCGTTTGAGAACCCTATGGGTGAGCTACCACTTGGTCGATCACTCCCTGTGGAGGAGGGGTGGCCGGTGATCACGGCGTCACCTTGTTGGCCATCTAAAATACGATCTAAACCGTCCGACCAAGCTAGCGAAGTTGGACGGACGAGATGATTTGTGGCAGTTGTATGCTGCCATTGATTATATTTTAGGGTTTGAAACCGTGCGGTCACCCTACCATTGGGCCAAACGATTTGTGGCGTTTGCCACTGATTTGGACAGGCCTATTAGGTATACGCACAGATGGGTTGCTGGTGAGTGTGCAAGCATCTCGTTGGCCTCTTGAACTTAGATCTAGGCCGTCCGACTAGACTGGCGAATATGGACGTCCGTGATCGATTTACGGCAGTTGCGTAACGCCGCTTATTAAATTTAGGGTTTTATAAGCACGCGATCGCCCTACTTTGGGCAAGCGGTTCGACATACTTCTGGATTGCCGCATGTAATTCGATCAGCTGGGGATGGAGATGAGCCACCGACGATCATGTTGGCGCCTCTTTGATCGTATGAAACATGATCTAAGCCGTCCTACTTGGCTGGCTAAGTTGGACGGATGTGATGATTTTGACACCGTTATGATTGGTCTATCTCGTTTGAGCTTTTCTTTCGCAGCGCGATCACCCTGTTTTTGGCTAGCGATCAGGGGTGTTGTGGGTGAACTAAAGGGATCCGATCGGATGGGATGCTAGTGGGCCCACCGGTGGACATTGTGGAGGTTGCCTAGTTCTGCTAGAAAGAGGCTAAGCTTGTTGAATTGTGTGGCCAAATCGTATGGACGCGATTGCTCTTTAATAAGACTGACATGGACAGTCTAGATTTTCCTTAAAGAATTTAAGCGTGTCGATCGTGCTAACTTTTAATTAAAAAGCGCGTTGACACAAAAATCTCTTTATCAGAGAGTGGTGCAGCCTGTGCGAGTGTTTTCATGCAGATCTCAATACTGACACTTCGGGAGATTCATGCTACTCCGCTGCGAGTGAACATTAATCACTTTTTAAATTCATAGAATATTTTGGATTGTTGCTATATGCACCATTCTGAGTGAATTATATATATATATATATATACAAATATATTGAATTGCTCAATACATCTGTGAACGAAGAGGTTTATGCACTCATCACTTTTTAAATGGATTTTGTTCCTTTGCAGGATGACAGCTTATTAAGTACAGGGTTTCACAATTTAACCCTGAACTGAAAACCACCATCAACAAAGAGTTACTACTCGTGTTCAACGTATGTTGACGTCTTTTCACTGCAAATCCTTAGTTCATATTTACATGGATTTGCTTTCTTAGAATCGGTTATACCACACTTCCAAACAAGTTTAAATTTGGTTTGTATGCATTCCAAGACTACTATGTGATTGATCAAATACAAAATCACATACATGGGTTCGGATCGGTTCTACCAATCACTAGGATCGGTTATACCTAACTATGGTACCTAATTGTGATCGGTCACACCAGTCACTAGGATCGGTTACACCAGTTACAAGGATCGGTTCCATCTATACATGGTATCTACTTGTGAATGATCACACCAGTTACCAGGACTGGTTACACCAATTATAAGGATCAGTCACACAACATTTATGATCGGTCACACCAATTACTAGGATCGGTCACACCAATTACAAGGATCGATCATACCATATTATGGTGATTACTTAGGATCGGTTACACCAATTACAAGGACCGGTTATACCAAATCATAAGTCTAGGCGTTGTGATTAGTTATACCAAGATACATAACCTGAGTTAAGATCGGTTCTACCATCTCACACATATTGATCATCCTAAGATATGCAATGAATAGTCGGACCAATAAGCCAGTTGATTTCCCTTTCGATTCACGAAACAAGTTCATGAATGTACTTCCTTTAAACAAATGTAAAATATTATTTTCTAAGATGAAATCTTTACCATAACCCATTCACATAATCATAACAGTATATACAAGATTATGCCGATGTCATATCTACGAAGTTCAAAAGATAAGCGTTACACTTTGTAGTCTAATTCTTTAATACTATGATCATGTCACATCACTAGAGAATTATATAAAATATGTACAGTATATACAGCTTCGCAGTTATGTTTTCAATATAACACGACTTGAAAGATACGTTAGGATTGAAACAGTTCAAGTCAATATTGCTAACCTCAAGAGGAAGGATGATGTCGTTGTTGTAGTTCGTTACTTCTTCACATTCTTAAGGTCTTCGGAGTAATACTTGTTTGTCTCAACATTCCTAGAATTTCTAGTCTAACCTAAACGAAGTTGACTCTAGTATTTAATCAAACGACTCTAGATGGGTTTTGATACTAAAATATGGCAACCAAACTTGACATACCAACGCTCAATGAGTTCAACCGAGCTATGCTCTAACTGACTTTACATTGGTAGAGCAACCCAGGATATTGATTTCTATTTTGGGATTCACGTGTGTTGGCCATACGGTTCTAGGTGCAGGGATACTGAGGAAACTAAGTAACTAGGGGTAGATTATTTGGTTTCAACTATACGAAGTTTGCGTTGTTCTTTGTATAGCGGCTTAATTCGGTGAGTATTCAAAACTGGACTAGGAGGTCCTGAGGTTTTCTGCATTTGCGGTTTCCTCGATAGCAAAATGTTGTTGTGTGATTTACTTTTACTTTCTACAATTATAATTGTTTTATTATAATTAAAAGTAAATACAATAGTACGTTAATCCAAGACACTTGATTGTGATCCTATAGTATATCGGTTTCATACCGTAACTATTATCAAGTGTATACCTCGTTGTTGTATTGTCTGGACTTTGTCGATAGACGATTACACTTGGTATCAGACTTATAGGTTGATAACGAAGATTGTGGTGTACTTAGGTACCCTCTTCATTTCAATTGGTATCAGAGCAAGAAAACATGAACAGATCTATGTGTTTATTGCAATCCAACCTATAAGACTTGAATCCAGTGGTTGATTCAGTTAACATATTGCAAGATTGCGAATACTCAAAAGTTAAAAATGTTAGTACATCTATGACCCATGATCCCGGAGTTAAGATGATCAATAACACATTTTTTATGTTCGACTCTGATGTCAAAGGAGATGCTGAAAAAGGGTTAGTAAAACTCCTAAGCCTATTAGACGTTTGTCTTCTAAAATACTAGTCAGAGATAAGACATACAACTTAATACTCTATCCAAGTAGCATATGGATCTTTCTGTCAAAGTAAAAGTTTTTTGATAAAGCACTCATTTAAGAACAAGGAGTTCAATCTAAGACTCTGACTAATGAATATGTAGAAAAGTTGTCTTACAACAACTTGTGTAAACAGGTGAGTTTTCTTGTCAATGATCTTTACTCTACGGTTTTGAAACCGATTCATTTTCGAAAAAGATATTTGCAAAAGGATATGAATACACATAAGAGACGAATTTATTTTCGGATCTGATCAGACTTATTTATTAAAGGTTGATACCTATGTTCGGTATCTGTTGAAATATGTTAGTATATGTACTCATCTTGTCTGAAAACTTATACTAAAAGATGCATCCTCACACCAGATCTCAGTCTAAGATCCTAAAAGCTTTGAGTATAATGGTTTCTAGTGAAACCGTTAATCTTGTTGATTCCTTCAAGAAATCGGGTTGTGAGGATATGGGAAAAGAAAATAAAGATGTGTCATCTCGTGCAAGAGTTATTGATCTTCTTGTTCAAAACATTTTGGATACTAAGATTGATATTTTCAATTTTCGTCAAGTCCTCCTTAGTACTGTTGAAACTCATCATAAACAGCTAGCATTACTAAGAAATGTTATCCGTAACCAAAGAAAGTTGATTAAACTTGGAATTGGTAATAATAAGTATGCTGGGAATATTAATCAAAAGGTTAATGCTTTAGTTTGTGAACATAATCAAGGTACTGTGTATCGAATTCGAGAAATCAGTCATGATGTTATAGATGAGGATCCTGAAAAATTTGAGGATATTGAGGATGATCTTTGAGAATGACGGTTCAAGATCTAAATAAGAATAGACTAATCAATTATTGATTTATTTCGATATTTGTGTAAAGTCTATTCAAAACTATCAATAATATGAATGATTATGCTTTAAGTTAAATCCTTTGTACCATTCTTTTTGATGGTTGTTCCGATTACATAGCTTATGTGAATGAATATCTTTATGTTTTGCTTTCGGATATTAAGATGTTATTTCGGTTTTCACTAACCCTAATTTCAATTCTCATCTTATGGTGATCTCTTATGATTTGCGTGACTTTTTGATTTAGCGGGATCAAGTTCTAGCCTTTTTAGGTAAGCTTTATCAAAGATCATGAAGAGATACTGATAAAATCATGTGTGAAAATCACATTGATGCTATTATTGATTTATGTTTACATAAGTTATGTACTTAGCATAACATATGAGTTTCGTTTTAGGCTCTTACTACTGGCACGTAATAGCTAAAACCGGTTTCAACCTTTCTCTGGTAAAGGTTGTTTTTGTTGTTGTTCTTTTGTTTTGCAGGGAATAACAACTTAACAGGGGGAGAGTTCTTATAGAACTAGTGCTTAGTGATATATCTTTGTGGGGAGAGTGGTTGTGGAAACCAAGGGAAGAATTATGCTTGTAATCTTTCTATGAAAACTAAGTTAATTCTGATCTCAGTTTGTCATGTCGAAACATAAGGTACGATTTTTGTGTTAGTTAATTGTATATACTGTTAAGAAAAGCTTGATTTTATTGCATATATTTTTCTTTTTCTTAACAAAATCGGTATAATTGATATTTCCATTTTGATCGTATGGATTGATTGTGTAGTATTTCTTACTACAAAAGGGGAATAACACAGATGTTCAGATTGAATATTAACCTAGCTTTCCTTTAGGGAGAGTAAAGCTTTTGCTATTCAAATGTCAACAACGGCATTAATTTTTTGAATATGTGTAGGATATTGTGTTGTTGAACTTGGAATCAAGCGTATGAAGAATGAGTTATTTTGTAATTCGTTTATGTCCATATATATGTATTAGAGTTTTGTTACTAAAATTGACAAAGGGGGAGATTGTTAGAATATTGCTCGGTTGAACCCACCAAGCTTTGGTATGTCAAGTTTGGTTGTCATATTTTAGTATCAAAACTCAATTAGAGTCGCTTGGTTAAATGTACTAGAGACCAACTTCATCTAGGTTACACTAGAAGGTCTAGGAATGTTGAGACATACAAATATTACTCTGAAGACGTATCAACTACAATGAAGACATCATCCTTCCACTTGAGGTATTGTGATACTGACTTGACTTGTTTCAATTCCTATCGTTGCTTTCAAGTCGTTTAAGATTGAAAACATAATATGCGAAGTTATATTTAATACTCTAGTATTAGACTCGATCATTTCAGTATGATCAAAGTGTCCAGTATGAATATTTGATTATGTAGTATAACGTTTATCTATTGAACTTCGTAAATGTGACATCGACATAATCTATGTAACTCATTACTTGATTGTGTATTGGATATAGGTGTGATTTCATCTTAGGAAACTATGTTTGATTACATATGTTTAAAGGAAGTAAATATAAGAAACTTGTTTCGTAATCGAAAGGAAATCAATAGGCGTTTTGGTCCATTTTTCATTGAAGATTTATTGGATGACCAATTCGAACACGGGTAATAACTTTGACAGAACCGATCTTGAGTTATGTTGAGAGCTATGGTAAAATCGATCTTTACCTAGTTTGGGATATGCGGAAGAACTGATCTTGACTTATGTTGAGAACCTTGGTAGAACGGATCCTTACCTATTTTGGGATAATGGTAGAACTGATCCTAGCTATTGTTGGGAGTCATGGTAGAACTGATCCTTACCTATATTGGGGGTCTTGGTAGAACCGATCCTAGCTATTGTTGGGAGTAATGGTAGAACCGATCCCTACTATATTTGGAGACTTGGTGGAACCGATCTTAACCTATGTTATGAGTCATGGTAGAACCGGTCCCAAGAGAAAAAACCGATTATTCATATTCACATATCACTTTAAGGTTCTGTGTGAGTTTGGAATTAGGGTTTGCTAATTAGGAAAGTTCTAGATGTCGATATAATTTGGACATGAGTATGATTCTTATCTTTTATCGTCCAAAGATATTCCTTGATACTCCAGGTGATCCCAATCCGAAATATAGAGAATCTTTTAATTAAGAGTTCTCGATTATATGCTTTTGATTTTCTAGCAAATCAAAACATATCTCTTGGAAAGTTATATTATTTAAGTGTTAAACTAATATTAGATATTTTCTAATGAGAGATTTCGAAATTACAGGTTGGATATTATTTGGAAATAGGAAAACCGAAATTAGGTACTTATTGCATATCTTGAGAATATTTTCGATTTTGTAATTTCTTTGTTATCCAAACAACCTTGGTCTATAAATAGTTGAGTTTGCATTTCTAGCAAACTATCCTAAGAGACAGACAAACTTCACTTGTGTTGTTTCTGGTGGAGCCGTCTATCCGGAGAGGAAAGTACCCTCCCTAATTAGGTGAAATCTCTTACGACCGCTCGTTTAAAGACTACTGTGGTATCAAGAAGCTCTACGAGTACCGTTGGTGGGAAACTATATAATTGCATTGTTATTTTAGTTTTCGGTTATTGATTTTATTGACTAACGGTTGTTGAAACTTTGATTGCATCTAGTTTGATTATTCTTAAGAGCCTTCTCTTCTGACATAAGGGTCACTCAAACTAGATCAAAGTATTGACGAGATCTTTAGAACTGTTTTTAGAACTAAAGAAAAATTGTGATCATCCATTGTTAACAGACTCCATTTTGTGTGTGATCGATCATAAGTGGATTCAAGTTTGTGTTGTGTAGGTTATTTAAGAAGGAAATTGAAGATTTGAAGATAAAAAGATTTTTCTTATTGGTTTTCCTCCTGATTTGTGCACACATCTTGATCGTCTATGATCCGACTTAGATTAGATTTTTCTGATCATAAAGTTGTTTAGATCGACAACTATCATTCGGTGGTATTCTTCAATATCCGAATCTGATGGTCGTGAATCTGAATCTAAGTTACTAATTCAGATTGATCTTACCCGACAAAGAAGTTTATTAGATTAAATGGAAGAGCCTTTGTCATAACTCAACATATCTTTTTCTAAAAGATAATTGGAGTAAATACCAAACATATTTGTTCCTTTACTGTTTAGAAAACGATCAAAAGGAGTTGAGTGCTTAAGATTTTACATCTGTAAAGCAACTCAAGATTGATTTTCTGTCTTGGGATTCACGTGCGTGACCGGTAGGTCATAGACGCAGGTATACTGAAAGAACTAAGTACCTAGAGGTAGTTTACTTGGTATCAACTATACGATGTTGGCATTGTACTTTGTGTAGCGGATTAATTCCGAGAGTATTCAAAACTGGACTAGGTCCCGGGGTTTTTCTGCATTTGCGGTTTTCTCGTTAACAAAATCTTGTTTGTGTTATTTACTTTTATTTTCCACATTTACAATTGTTTATTATAATTAAAAGTAAATACACTTGTACTTTAATCCTAGTCACTTGACTTTGATCATATAGTCAATCGACTTTGTACCGTAACTATTGTCAAGTGAATATCAAGTTGTTGTATTATATCGACTTTGTCCATAGAATATCACACTTGGTATCATACTTATAGGTTGAAACAAAAAGATTGTGGTGTATTTGGGTACCCTCGTCTTTTCAATTTCTTTGTTTAATCATTAACCCATTTGCTAGTAAACTAAGAACTTTGGTAGCTAAATTCTTCATTGATGCTATATAATTCTTCACAACAAACAATAACAATGTCAAATACAAAACTTGAAACAGAAAAATCAAAATATGAAAATTGAGATTGTAAGTGAATAAATTGTTACCTGAAAAAAGATGGGTTTTCTCTTAATGTATATCGTATGTTTCTTTATTTATGTTATCTACTGATTTATACTTATCCTTATACTAGGGGGTTTAGTTAGAATGGTTCCCTACAAAAATGTCAAGTTTGCTTTTTGTTTTCTCAATTTACTCACCAGTAGACAATCCTTGTGGGCTGATGTCCGCAGGAAGGGATAACACTCAAAACATCTCAATCATATTCATCACCCGCCTGTGATGCTGACCAGAGAAGAGTGGAGAACACAATTTCACCTTGGAAATCGGTCTCTTACATTTGTCAGTGGTGATGACTAAAGCCGTCGCAAAACAAAAAAAAGACAAAGAAAGCTAGAAATATTGCCCACCGGTAGTTACCCAAGAAATGTGCAATGAATGATGATTTACCAGTCAATACAAACAAAATTTCCATTAATATTTTATCACAATAAAATAAAATTCAAGCCCATCAAAGTACCAGGCCTAAACGCCTCAAACACATAAAATGGTAATCGATCTATGCTCCACCAAACAAAACATAAATTATCTAAACAATTTAAGATTGTTATTAAGGGGTACCAAATTAGGGGTGGGTTGGTGTATCAAAATCAACATAAGACAAAACAGTTTTTCATATAAGAATACACGGGTTTTGCCTTGGGCTTGTTACATCCCACTAATTTAGGACCCACATTTGTAGCTTGACGTCTTTTATTACCTAGGCTAAGCCCATCAAAGTACCAGGTTGAACTGCTGAATCTGTTCTCCCACAAACAAAGCAAAAAACTGCTAAACAATTGACCTTTTTTATTACCTAGTCTAAGCATACACCAATTTCTCTTTTATTTCATGCTTCTTATATGTGATTCATGTGGTACATTTTTATATTAAAAAAAATAACATATATGTTATTCATACGATACTTTTTGCATTCCAAAATGTAAATATATATATATATATATGTTATAATTGTAATTGAACAATGCTTGTTTATAGGTTTTTATTCGTGGAGTTTCTTATCACGATTTAGTTTTATGGTTATAAAAATATTAGAAGTAAAATTTTTTTTTACCAAATGTTAATTTTTTTTCTTTTCTAATTTATATGCGTATATGTAATAAAATTACGAAAAAAGTAGGCCTTAATTGTTACTTTTTCCCCTAGGTCTTGTATATGTTAAAGATAAGAAATACAAAGGAATGTATATTGTATTCAGCAATTATGAAATTGCAAAAGATATTCTCCACAAGAAGTGTCAACTGCGAAGTATGAGCATCGATGGTATTTATCTGCTTGTATAGAAGCCATAGAGATGCAACATCTTGCCTTGTGAATTTTTTTGGCCATAGCTTTAGCTTTGCATAAGCAACTTCATCAAATATGGGTTCCTTAATCGTACCAACAAAAGGTCCTTGACTTTTCCTATAATTTAGTTGCAATTTATAAATTGATATAGAGAACCCCCACCGTTATTCAACAACCTATTCAATGTAAAGTATGTGTAACACCCATATTTTTTGCATATGCATGCTTAAAGATGCGTTATTGAATAGGATAAAGCCTTCGTGTCAAGCTTGTGTTGTGCGTTCATGGCATGTTGGTACAGAACTGAAATTGCACCACTATGGTGCATCATGCCAATAAGATGATGCCAAAGAGATAAAATGCATCACTATGGTTCCTTTTTTTAGTTGGCTGAGAACTGGAAATGCATAACTATGGTGCACCATTCAAAATGCTTTGTCGCGGAAGCAGGTGGACTCGGCCTATGGAAAACATCTCCCTCATTTTTATTTGTACAAGTCAATAAGACATATATAGGGAGGAGGTGTAGGTTTAAGGTGCATTAAGGGAAAATGCATCCTTAAGCTATAAAGCTTAGACGGTGAAGCATATATGATGCAAAAAGCATCATCATGACACGTTAGTTACTCGAGAGAGCTCCATGATGCATAGGCATCATCGTTATTGTATTTTTAAACCAAAAATGCATCATCATGATGCATTCCGAAGGAAAGGTCAATGATGCCACTCTTGTGCATCACTTGCGAAAGACCCTTTGGCCTATACGGCTAGGATTTTCTTGGATTTCGGCCTTACAACACGAGTCATATTTAGTTGCTAGTCCGTAACGGATTAGATACGTTTGATGCACCCTTAGCACGAGCAAGATAGGTACTGAAAAAGAGAGGCTACCAAGTACACCACCAACTTTTTCGTTCAGCAACCTGTATAGACAAAACCTAATACAATTGCAAGTAGATCTAACTAAATATCCTTGAACAATATGTATATATACTTTTCTCTTACTCTTTCACAATCAATATGTCTAGACAATAAAGTCCATAAACTTGATTCTGTAGAAGAGTTCTTGGACGATCTCACAAATCAATATCCAAGATCAATGTAGTTATATCCAAATCAATATCCAAGATCAATGTAGTTATATCCAAATCAAGAGTATCTGAATTCTGCTAAGTATGAAACTTGTTATCTGTCTTTCAAGATCGGAATTCTACAAGAACAAGTCTCATAATTAGTCACAAATAATAAGGACTTAAACTACCTATATTGAATATGTATTACTTGTGTTATTCCTATTATAAAGATAAAACAATATAATACGGAAAAGGAAAAACACAAGACACTAGAAGTTTTGTCAACGAGGAAATATACACTTGCAGAAAAATCTCGGAACCTCTTCCATCTTTGAACACCAAACTGAATTAAGTTGTTACAGACACTAGCATACTATCATGCTTCGGACTGGAATATAATTGAGACCAAATCAACCGTCCAAGCAATTTATTTGCATTCGTGCTCCTTACGTCTCTTGAACCTTGCAAGACTCTACGCAACTGATTCCCTTAGCTGACGTCCTTTACAGCCTAACATTTGCTTCAACCTCAGTGAATACTTTTGATACCAATCTATTTTTAAGCAGATAACCCTATCTGATTTCCCTTTAATTAGATCGTTTAGATCAAGGTTTGGAAATCTGTTTGCAATAGACAAAGATAGCAAACGTCATAGATCCGGAAAACTTACACTTAGTTAGCTGAGAAGCCTGGATTACTAACCACCTCTCAATAAAAATCTTAAACCGATCAACAAAAAAGAGTTTTAGATATCTATCCTGAGGAATCACAAAGTCTAAGACACAGAGAACTTGCGCTTTAAATTTATCTTGTTCTTGATTGGAGATTGACGAAAACCTCGATAATCAATAAGAATATGATCATGATACACGAACTATCAAGGTAAAGATAGTCGGACATGGCTTCACGAATCCCTAATTGAAGTCTTTAAATCGTAAACCTAATTACGTTTCTCAGAGGAAACCTAGGTTAATATAGGACAAATTTAGCATCCAACTAGGACACAAAAGTGTCAGGGATTAAAATTCTCAGTTGTTTAAGTCTCTCTATTTATAGACTTTCAAGATTATAGGTAGCTTTGAATTCAAGATAAGATAACTTGAGATTCAAGCAAACACTTTCTCAGTTTAGATGAAACTCTTGTAAGAAGTTCATGTAAGCATGTGAGAAATTCGTCTTGAAATTACATAGAAGAATATATGTTATAGTCCAAGTTACTGGAACCGTGTATAATGATAGTTCATGGAAAATTTGCCATATGAATGTATAAGCATAATCGTGTTCATTTAACACTCAAGTCTTTAAATCATGATTCACAAACATATAGTGATTTAGTGATCAAAGATGTTTTACAAGTGTTTATGAGAGTTGTAGCAATCCCAAACATATTTGCGAAAATAGTTTGTAAGCATCTGCTTAATTCTTACTGGTAGGTTTTTGTAGGGGTACCCGTACCTATGGAAAAGTTCGTGAATTCAGGGTGCTAAGGTGCGCGTACTGGGTGTGTTTATCCTTAGCATTTCACAAATTCAGTCCCCAATACACATACATTCCTCCTTTACAAATATTCAGAAACTTAAGGTACCCAAACTACGCATGCGTACTGCGTACCTACCTACGTTCCGGACTCAGATGTCTAGGGTACGGGTATTGGTATGCACCTACCCTGTGTACAGATTTCATTTATTCTTAAAAACCCTCTTTCGTTTTTTGAAACATTCCCAATTAACATATAGATATGAAATATCATTGCTTGGAAAATTTATGAATGATCAACTTGAAGCAAAAAATAGTTCTTGAACAATAAGTTGTTCTTAACTAAGATTGATAAAGATCTATGAATATTATTTCTTGAATCATATTTTGAGATATTCAACAAGACAAGCTTGACTTGAAACTTCTTCTTTGTAATATAAAATCTACTAAAATCATACGACATAGTCTCAAAAAGATAGAATGGTAATCCCATGAGAAAATAGGATGGTTCAGTCTTCACATACCTCTTTGTCGATGAAGTTCTCCAAATGTCTTTGTTTGATCTTTAGTCTTCAATCTTCAAGGGTTATTTAGTGATGTCTGATACTCAACTACCATACTTTAATCCTAATCCGAGACTTGACTTTAGTACACTATAAATCAAGATTTAGTTTTGGTCATCTAACATTGACAACAAGATTGAGATAACAAAACTTGCGAGTTCAACCGAGCAATGCTCTAACAAGTGCCTTCTTTCATATCAATGCCAAGCAAAGTAAGGAAGCTGAAAATAGACTTGCAATATGGCGTATGTGCAAGTCCAATGCATGGATAAAACTCGAAATTCGGCAATGCATGAAAGGATACATTTAACATTAGCCTTTAAGACCTTGCAACCTTTGCAGAACAAGGGTAAGTTGGAAGGGTGTGGAGATACTTATGGAAACAACGTTTAAGACAGCATGCTTACAAAGCATGCTTGGAAAGGAAAATCGATGTGCAGTTACCTGGTGAGATGTGAAGCCTTATGAAATGATTAATATGTAAAGAGTTACGCATCATGGAGTTTTTTCATGCAGGGCATTGCTATGGAGGTGTAATTTTCCAGTCTATCACATTTAGAGTACTACTTGGTTAAACCCACCAAGCGTTGGTATATCAAGTTTGGTTGTCAAGTTCAATTAAACTCGGTCGCTTGCATTACTTACTAAAGTCAACTTCGTTAGGCTAGACTTATAATATATATATAAAAAGTAGACAGTCTCTAGTTACCCATTGAAAATATGGAGACGTATTAAATACAAACGAAGACATTATCCTTCATATTGAGGTTAGAAGCTATTGAATTTGAATTGTCCAATTTCTATCAAGTTCTTACAGTCGTATTCATTGAAAAATAACATGTGAAGTTTGTTTTACATGGATTTAGTTGTGTAGATGACTTGATCATTCTTATGCTCTAAGTATCAAAATAATGATATATATTGGTTGTTTTTTACAACTATTCTATTGAGTTACGTAGTATAAATTGCTTATTCCATGATGAGAATACAGATTATATCCAAGATCACCTTGTTAAAGCAATACTGAGTCGTTAACATCGATAAGATTATACAAAGTGTGTCTCATATAGGTTATTGTGAAAAAATTAATGGTGTACTTGATGCGTGTGCAAAAAATTACTCAATATATTTTCCAATAATTAACTAGTAATATATCGGTAGTAAGGACCATTCCCACGGAGAGTTATGTAATTGATAGGTTATTTGGATTAGCAAAACTAGAATAGAAACAAAGGGGAATTAGTTGAATAGTTGACTAAAAAGAATAATAAACAATAAGATGATTAGGAATCATTCGTCATTAGCAAATGTTGACTTGCATAGTATACTCGTTTACCTTTCGTAAGAATTATTTATCATCAACCGTAGAATATCAGGTACGCGTAGCTATCCCCAAAACTCCTTGTATCACTGGATAACAAGTATGCTTAGTCACTAGATTTTATTCATCTGAGCCACCAAGAAATATGCTCTCAAGGTGTAACTCAGTCGAACGCTTTAGGGTTTGTGAATTCAGGTTGATTTCAACAGTTAAACTCAGTACGATCGATTCGCTTACTGGTGTTATTTTCACGCGCAATTGCTCCACATAATCCCTCTACAATGTCTCGTGATTTTTACTTGTGTATGAGATGCCTGACAATTACAGATCACTCAACTCTGTACTAGCATCAGAATGATCAATAGATTAATTCAATTGTACACTTGAACAATCTAGAAACCAATCATAAACTTTATATATAGAAAAGACAATCGATAAGATGATAAAAACTTCAGATAAACATGTATAATAATTAAGCTTCACGCGCAAAACATATAATTCATCCTAATTAATCAAAACTAGATTCTAGTGATTACACATGAATAAGAAGAAATGTCTCGGTTTCCCCCTGAAGGGGTAAACCCTAGAATATGGAATATAACTTTTCTCTCACTCCCAGGGTTGTGGAAGTCTCCTTCAAAAAAGCTCCTAAAATTAGGCTTTAAAAACTTTTTGAGACCGTGTTTCCTTAAGTTGGAAGTCAATTTCGCGTCAAAATATGTCACAGAAGTTTTCAGGTTTGGCTCAAATGTGTATGGACCTTTCCAGCCAAACCTTACAAGTTATTTTTGCTCCGGATGAGTATTAGATCCGACTCATATGAGATAAGAAGTTGTGAGCCGAACTTCCTCCTATACACTTTGTATTTTTCGTTGAAAACTTGATTTTTTAGGCTCAAGGTTCGGCATGGCTTTAAAAATCTTACTATCCGATCCATTTTTTTCAGAATCGTTTTAAATTGCAATTAGGAATACATGAATTTTTTTTGTCAAAGTAGTGGAAACGTGGGGGTACCAAAATACACCACCAACTTTTTCTTAGGAAACCTGTATGAACTAAACTCGAATACAATTCCGAGAGTTCAACTTAATGAATCTCAATCAAGAAATTATATGAAGAGTTTATATCTATTTCTCTCACAATCAGAAAGTTTACAAAAGCAAGTCCGTGAACCTGATTATGTGTGAGAGTACTTGGACGATTCCAAAGATCAATATCCAAGAATCAATCAGGTCGTAGCCAACAAACAAGGATGGATATATCTACTTTGATTGATTAACGTACAACCTATGATATTTAAATTATAAAGGTAAACAATATAATGCGGAAAAAGAAATAATACAGACACCAGAATTTTGTTAACGAGGAAACCACAAATGCAGATAAACCTCGGGACCTAGTCCATATTTGAACACCAAACTGTATTAAACCGCTACAGGCACTAGCCTACTATCAGAACTAATAGAAATAATTCCAGTCCGAAGAATAATCGGCAGTTCACATACTGAGAGAACGGTCTGGTTATCATAATACGTACTTACCCAATCAAATGCCGATTATCTCATATAAATAATTCTAATGCATCTGAAAATATTCGACAGGGTAAGTACGTGTACCTGGTACGTGTATTGTACATGTTCGTGAATGTCTTTGTCATGGTACGTGTACCACGTATGAATACCCTTAAGACAAAAGTGCGTTCAGGAACTCACAGATCTTTTATGGTTTCCATATCGGGTATGCGTACCGTTTTCGGTATTAAAACCAACATATCTTTTCGGGTTTGCATAATAGGTATGCGTACCATTCCTGGTTCACGAGTCACAGACTTTTTTTGGTATGGATACCGAGTATGCGTACCACAAATTCGCTGCCGAACTATATCTACATCGGTACGTGTTCTAGGTACATGTACTGCGGCTCTGGACTTATAACAGTTCTCCCATTATGTGAACTTGTATGCATACTGTCCTGTATCCAGATTAACATTAGTTATATATCTCTCTAATAATCAATTCGAAATATTTCCGAATAACATCCATGACACATATCACTGTTCCAGGCTATTTTCAAATGATTAAATCTTGAATCATAATTTAAGTCATGAACAATAAATTATTCTTGACCAAATTCATCAAGTATGAACAAATGTTCTTCTGCATAATTAGTCATATTTCGAGAACAATATTTAAGATAAAGTTGACTCGAAATTTATGTTATGCATGTACTGTGTAATTTAGTCATGCGACAATGTTTCATAGATAGAAAGGTGAAAACTTTGAGAAATAGGTGGTTCGTGATCAAATTTTAGATAGTGGTAAAAGGTTCGTTGAGACTTGTGAAGATTCGAGTTTTTAAATTTAATAAAAATTATATACAAAAATATTAACAAAGTGGGCGAGAGGTACTAGGGCTTAGGATTCCACCAAATTCATTTCTTAAGGTTCAAATAATAATTCTTTTAACAATTATAGCTCAATAAAAATATAAAATAAAGTGACTCTTATTTTTGCCAAGATAGATTCTCAAATATTAGATGTAAATGTTAAGCATGGGACATCAAATCACCTAAGCTAAGCATGACCCATCTAATCAAATGACAACTAATTAAATCAAATCATAATTTCAATTAAAATTAGTGCAAAAGTCATGAAAATAATTAAATATAATTACCCAAGTGTGAAATAAAGCTTCCTCCATCGCCCCAATTTTGGGGTTTAGCTCATCATAGTAAACGTGCTCTATAAATATTTATTTAGGCTCAAAAATGGTTTACAAAGATGAAATAAAGAGAAAATGATGTAGAACAGGAATTTACGATGCACAAAAATCGTCACAAAAGGAACGATACAAGAAAAGTGTTGTAAACACTGTTGCACAGTCGCTGGAAAGGAGTTGGGAACTGCCGCAATTAAGCGACAGTTTTCAACGAATTTCCTTTACAGGCTTTTTTTCTTCGCGTTCATCAGCAGCAACAGAAACCGAGTTCTGCAACTTGTGATTTCTTCTTCCCTGGCTCTCCTCAGCTCCCCAAACTCTCGACACCCCTTCCTTGTACCTGGAGCAATCTATTTATACTCCTAATACTCCTTTAATCCAGCCATAGCTCCCAAATAATCTTCATTTATCAATATTATTCTCCACGGCAAAAATTTCCATTTTTTGATCTTCCACGCGTTCTAAGCTGTCAACCTTCCTTATTTATCTTATTCACGCATCTCTGTAGTGCAACACACTCGAAACTCATGCATTACACGCCTCAAACTCGTGTCAAATTCACTTGAACCCGTGAAAACTTGTGTCCACTGTTTTGGATTGAAACACGTTATTAAGCCAAATTTGATCGGAAACAACACCCATACCAGCTTTCTATAGTCATATCACGTCTACCCACTAAGTTTCAAGGATTGAATCTCACTAAATCACGTCCAAACATCCGATCGAAATTCTGCCAGTGAAGAGAAACGTTTTCCCGCCAAAATTCATTTTTTGAATTTGAGAAGAAGGTGTCCTCCCCCTAATCCTGTACGGGTGTCCCTTTAGCACTTGTCTTATAGGGTGCAAATAGTAATTTTTGGCGTAGATAGTAATTTTTCCGAGGTTCCTCCGACACATTTTTGGGGTGCTTCCGGTGCATTTCTGGGGTGCCTTTAGTACTCTATCCTGGGGTGTAAAACACCACTTTTCGAGCCAATTTCGCCGCAAGAGCTTATTTCTCTAAAAATACCTACAAAGACATAAAATAACAAAATAAATACAAAATCGAATACTAGCAATATATACAATTGAGACATATTAGACACAATAATGCGTCTATCAAATACCCCCAAACTTATTATTTGCTAGTCCCGAGCAAATTTAATCTACAAAATAAAATCCTAACTCACTGTCGCAGGCATCGCGATTGCACTTAGCGTATGCAACAAGCCTTTAAACCCCTAGGTGTACCTAGTGGCCGAGTTATAGTCTCGGGAGGGTTTACTAGAGATATACCCACAAAACCTTTATTCCAGACCCTAGCTATCTACGCAGAACCTTGGAATGCAGTAAAGAACCTCCTTGGTTGGCATACTTATTGATTACGGGAGGAAGTACCCTGATGCGAAATTCCAATTGCTGCATACGAGTTTGCACTCAAGCATACTAAAATTCATATATAAGTGACAGAGCTCTACTCAGATAGTTTCACTATGGACATCAATATCCGGAGTCAACAAATCACATGGATAGATTAAGAGATGGATATAGAAAAACATAGATGGTTTTTATGTTGACTAGGTGAACGGTGTTTCTTATATCTGTCTGAAGGCCTCTGCCAAAATGAACCTATCCTAATGGACTGAGATACTGGTCTGACTAATATCAACACAACTGGCATATACAAGGGGACCAGTGGTCAATAATCCTAATTCTAGATCAACTCGTCTAGCATATACAAGGGAACCAGCGATCGATTTATTGAACACACATTATTTATTTATTTAGAACTAACAACATGATTAGATCTTGTGGATCCAAGCGCATGCTTCTTGTCAGCAGATTACATGGTAATTCCCGTGGATCCTGCATTCCACTCTTGTTTAGGCGACGGAGACAGGGAGAACACACACATATTGTTATCCAAGTGTTAAAATTTATTCCGATTGGTCTGATTGGTCTGGGTTTTTTTTTTTTTTTTTTTTTTAGTATCTCAATCACTCTATTACACCCTAGCAGTGGTAACAACTTGAATCGTGAGCCCCGCCTAATCACTTAGAGAAACATATTTTAAAAAGAAAATAAAATAAAAACAGAAGTGAAAAGGACTCAACGAGATATGGCGAAACTATCATGTTATTTCTAACACCTGAGCTCTGTGCTTTTACGAATAAACTCTTATAGATGTTTCCATCTACTCAGATTGGTTCCTCAACTCCTAAAACCAAAATGCTTCCATCCACTTAGATTGGTTAGTGCCATCCTTAATAGGCATAAATTTCTAGGCTCTGGAGTTTATTTATTGCAACTAAAAAGCTTCCCATACCCCCAAACTTAAATCTAACATTGTCCTCAATGTTCTAAAGATGAAATTAAAAGTATGAACAAGGAGAAACTATTACCATTTGAAGCAAAAGAGTTAAGGAAAGATATTACCGTGTTGCATGAGAATGGGTTACCTCCCAAGAAGCGCTAAGTTTAAAGTCTTCAGCCAGACATTGGAAAGGATTAGTCACCTCGAATCGTATAACAGTAGTCGGAATAACTGTGGGTCTTCAAAACCAAATTGAGCTGACCATAGGAAACAACAATATTCCAAGAAAGTGAACAAGTATCGCATGACCTTACCTAGTTTCCTGATAACTATCGCTAACTGTGGTTCAGGTTCAGGTTATATGAAAGGGTCTAGATAAAGTATTTTCATTGGCTGCATTTCCTCATAGGTGGGATCTGAATCATTAGGTCCTAAAGTCTGGAAAAACTCAAATAGGAACTTAGAAGCACACAATAATAACCTAAATAACTGAGGATCCTCTAATTCAATCAGATTTGACTTACATAATTGACCACAATGAAAGTAGTGGTCATTCTTAAGTAAATGTGTCGATTCTATTAACCTAAAGTACTTAGGCTTAGTCTCAGAACTTGATAAGTGACACATTTGAAATATAAACGTTCCCACAGTTGGAAGAAAACTATTTGGTGGGAAAACAAAGTCAATTTGGGTATCATAGCCTGGGAAAACCACATTAACCAGAGGATGGGTTTCTAACGACTGAACTTCTTCTTGGACATCATTAGGTTCGGGAAAACGAGTATGAAGGTAATCTTGTAAAATGGTCGAGGCACAGATATCAAGTCCTAAGTGAGGGGACTTTCCGAGAGTTAAAGGTAAGGCACTAGGGAAGTGATAATCACCCCCAAACTTAGAGTTTTCAGTGTCTCTAGCTAGACTAGTCACAATCTCCCTAATTTCTAGATCATCAGATTCTTGAAAATGGTCAATTGATTCTTCTAAGTTATTATCAGGTAGTGCATCTTTACTCATCTCTACGGGTCTATCTTCTTCGTCTAAGACTATTGTTTCTAAGTCGCTAGACTCTAAAAGAGCATTTTCATAATAATCCCGTTCCTCTAAACCACTATAGGCTTCGTAATCAAAAGGAAAAACTACATCGTCTAAAACGGTAGTATCACTAATCAAATCCTCGTCCTTTTGAATAGGTGAATAATTATACAAACTATTTGGATTTGAACTAGAAATTATATAATCATTACAAAGCTCAATTGGATTAATAGTTTCCTGATCACTATGCCTACATATTCCAGATTCTTCATTATTACTATCCTCATCATCATAATAGTACGAAGATGATTGAACCTTATCTAAATAATTAGTGTCTTTTATTCTAACCTCGTCCTCTAAATTAGGCAAATATTCACCATTGATATCAAGAGTAGAATCGGAAACACTATTTTGAATAATTAGATCTTTTAGAGAAGTTCTTTTCTGGGTCTCTAACAAAAGCTTCTGGGCCGACTCACATGATTTCCTGACATATTCTAGGAAAGAAGGTAAAGGAAGTTCACTCGTTGCACTCTCGTCCATAACTAAGTTATTCATTTCTACAAACTTACGTGCTGTCTCAGCTAACTTACGTGTCGACTCTAGTAAAGACAAATTATTAGATTTAATCTCGTGAGACCAATTCGTGTATGGATAGTACTCGGGCTCACCATGGGATGAACCATAACCTCTAAAAGATTGGCGTTCCCAACTACTATTCCCACCATGGTCATAAAAATGATGATGTCCATAATCAAATTCAGGTCGATACTCATTGTATTGGCTTCTATCATACCAGTTCGACATTCTTAATTGCAAGGGAATTCTACACAATCACAAGCAAGGCTGACTCGACCAAATCAAACCTATAAAATCTAGCAAACAACAAGCATGATGGCTCCCTTAGATTGTTTCTAGACCATCTTCTATTCCTCCAAAAGGCAACTAGGTATCGTTTTAGCAAACCTCTCTAGATCGATCCGAATAAAGTGGGTCGAAGAGAAGTAGGGGAAGCTCAGAGGAGCTTTGATACCCCCACCTCTTTGGCAATGTTTCCCGTTAGGGCGGCTCTAGTCGACTCACAGTAATCTTCCTGAACTTTTGAGTTAAGCTTATAAGATACCCAATACTTCCCTTTGAATGACTTTCCTACAAGCTCATTACCCTATCGGTCTCGTTCTAATCAGTATTTTAAGCTTGGGTTCGCGTAGGTTATGTGTTCCTAATGCGGGAAAGAAGAGAACGGTGATGAAATCCGAACCCTTATCTTGTATGGCCTGGCCTTGCCCTTTACTAAGAAATTAAAGTCCGTATTCAAAACCTCAACATATATGCACCTTAAGGAAGACAGTAAACCCGCTGACAGGGGATTCGCGGGTGTTTAGAAGCTTACCTCCCGTACCAGACGGGCGATGAAACGGTTGTAGTCGACTCGGGCCATGACTCCTATGTCATGTACGAACCCGAGGGTCCGAGACGATATCGTAATCGTCGTCCTTCCCTGCAAACAGTTTATATTTATATAAAAAAAATGTACCCTTCCGTAGGGTTTAAAAATAATTAAAGTCCAATGTTTAATGTTCAAAAAATAAAAATAAAAAACAAAAATAAATTTCTATTTACAGTTTCTAAAAATAAAATCTAAAAAATAAAAATAAAATAAAATCTAACTAATTAGAAAAATAAATAAAAATATCTTCGTCTTCTCTCCGTTCTTTTCGCTTTGCCTAGCTTTTAATCCCCCAGGTCTATCAGTTCGGTCTTCACTTACCTTTTGATGTTGAAGTTCTCCAAAGCTCCTATTGATATTCGCCTTCAAACGGTAGAACGCAGTGATATCCGATTCTCAACTATATACTTTTATTCTAATCTGAGACCTGACTAAATGTAGACTACTAATCAAGATATAATTTTGACAACTAAATTTGGCAACAAGCTTGAGATAGCAACACTTGTGAGTTCGACCGATCAATGCTCTAACAAGTACTTTGAATACGATTCTTGACCAAAAGTTAAATTCTAAGCGGATTTTCAAAAATGTTAACATGCAGGTTCAAACTCATGTATCATAAGAGAGCCCTCTAACCGACGTTCCACTTCATTTTTTGTTGATGTTTAACGAACTTTATTAACTATATAGTGATCAAAGACCTAAACTTGGCAACAACAAAAAAAAAACACGACCACTCCACATAATTCAATATTATTTACAAGAAAACATACGATTTTGACCGTGAATCTTTGATTCACGATTTAATATATGATTCGATTGACAAAATTGATAAATGATTCGCTCCGCGATTCACGATTTCACAACCTTGACTTTGACTGACTCGAGCTTAATATTTATCACCGGAACTTGTTTTTTTGGACTCAAGTCTTTCAATCTCGTTTTTCCCAAACCTTCTTTGTCCGATATTGGAATGACCTCATTTTTTTGCGTTTCCTTCGTATTTACAAGATGATGAGAAGAAATCTTGTATTTGAATGAGTTCATTTGTCCCTTGACCCGTATTTTATTTTAATTCTCTACTTTCTTGTCATTATAACACTTTGTAGCTCCTTATCAGATGACTCACCTAATATATCACATAAGATAGAAAACCAACATAATAACAAGTACTATACAAGAATCATAGCTAAAACGAGTATGAAATTGACACCCAAAAAATGTAAATTAAGCACTTAATTATTATTATTCGGTACCCTCGCATTTGTAGTTGGAATCCCTTCGAAATTTTGTATAACGGGCTCTCGTCAATTTCTTCTTCCACTGATGCATGACGCTAATCAAAAGTTGAGCGGGGGCCTATGACACTAATTAGAGGTTGAGTCGGGTCGTATGCCCTGGTGATACCTCAGCCGATTTTATCCTTACAAATGCCATGATATTCAAATGTGTACAAACAAATATCTAACTTTTATAAAAATTTGATTCTTAGGCGAACTCGACGGAGGATGAACTAGAGTATTACACCAGCATTATCATGTCAAAAGTAAACCTGTCTATGAACTGATTGTAAAATAAGAACATAAAGGATATGAGGGAGGATATGTTAGAGCACTGCTCGGTCGAACTCGCAAGCGTTGCTATCTCAAGATTGTTTGTCAATGTTAGTGATCAAAACTATAAATCTTGATTTCTAGTATACTTATAGTAATGTCTCGGACTAGGATAGATTGTGTAGTTGAGCATTAGACTTCACGGCGTTCATCATTTGAAGACGAAGAACTACTAAGGAGAGCTGGTGGAAATTCATCAACAAAAGGTATGTGGAGACTGAAAATCATCTATCACTTGGAAAGTCTATTTCTACTATATCTCCTATATTGAGACAAAAATCGTATTACGATAGTTTTCGATTATGCACATTTGAGATTTCGTGCTGAGTTTAACTCGCTTACATATTTCTCGAAATATGTGTTGGTAAGATTTCGCTTCAACCAAGTTCATCTTATATTCTTGACGAAAGTCAAAAAATAATCATGTGAAAATCGCCGAGTAACATCTTACATGGTTTGTATGATACAATCATTTGGTGTAGACTTGGAATGTTTCGTTATGATTATTTCAATAACTTGAAAATTGCTTTGATGCTAATAGTGTGTGAAAACGGCTATTGTCATCCTCTAAGAATATTTCAATGATTGAAATAGAGTTTAGAACACTTAACCAACATTGGATTATAAACATGTTATGCACT
Organism: Papaver atlanticum; assembly: GCA_023531105.1. Taxonomy (NCBI): domain Eukaryota; kingdom Viridiplantae; phylum Streptophyta; class Magnoliopsida; order Ranunculales; family Papaveraceae; genus Papaver; species Papaver atlanticum. The sequence continues at coordinate 284,481 of JAJJMB010017752.1, read as the reverse complement.
CTTGCATATATGTGATCCATGTCCGGGAACCATAGTATGCATACCCGTATGCGTACCTGTTGGCTTGAGAAGTACGGAAACCTAAGTACGTGTATCCGTACGCATACTGGCGTAAGGTTCATGTCCGGAAAATTATGCTGGGTTTGGAGGTATGCGTACCCGTTCGCGTACTAGCAAAAACAAAACTTGGTCCGGCTACTTCAAGTATGCGTACCCGTTTGCATACTTGAATGGTTAAAATTCTAAAATCGGTTGTGACATGAACAAATACATTTATATAATAAGGAATGCATTTTTGCAAACCGTGGCTATAATGTTCATAAATTGATTCGAGTGAATCGAACCCATTTTGCTTCAATTGTGTTCTTGTATGCTTCTATGAGAATATGGCAATTGAACAACTCTTTAACTAGTTTCATTTGAGTCATTTGAACTAGTTATAGTTAAGATGAATAAGGTTGATATGAGAGTGTTCATATAGCTAACCTTGGTTAACTACAGTTGATCCAACCTAGTGTACACGTTTAGGTACGGTTACTTAAACCTAAATGAGGGTACATTTCATTTGTGTATAACAAGCTAAGTTCGATCTAACGGTTGAAAGATATTAGCTTGTATCTAATCAGGTTTTTATCTAACGGTGAATATTGAATGATTTGTTACCAAGGTAACTTTGATTGCAAACCCTGATTCGAAAACTATATAAAGGAGAACTCTAGCAACTGGGAAACCTAATCCCCACACCTCCTGTGTGATACTAGTTGCGACTAGAGTCGATTCTCCTTTAACCTTAGGTTTTTCACGAAACCCTGTAGGTTAATGACTTAAAGACTTTATTTGGATTGTGAAGCCAGACCCAACTATTTTCTCTGTAGTTGTGTGTTCTGATCTTACTTGTTCTATCGTGATTGAGTATTATCTTTGCTAAGATTTTCTCGAGATTTATATCCGATAGGTAAGATTAAAAGTAGTCACAAACATCTTCGTCTCATCGTTTATGATTCCACAATATCTTGTTTCGCTACCATACGATTAAGATTATTGTGAGGTGATTGATAATACTAGGCTGTTCTTCGGGAATATAAGTCCGGGTTATCAATTGGTTCCTGTGCACCTTGATTTATCAAAATACGGAACAAAACTCGTAGGTATTTCTGTGGGAGACAGATTTATCTATTCCAATAGACTTTTCTGTATGAGACAGATTTGTTTATCAAGTCTTCGACTTTGGGTCGTATCAACTCTTAGTTGTGGGTTAGATAAGCTAAGGGAATCAAGTGCGTAGAATCCTGCTAGGGTTCAGAGACGTAAGGAGCGCAACTGTACCTAGATCAGCGTGAGATTGATTAGGGCTCAACTACATTCCAGTCTGAAGTTCATTGGTATTAGGCTAGTGTCTGTTCAAAGCTGGACTAGGTCCCGGGGTTTTTCTTCATTTGCGGTTTCCTCGTTAACAAAACTCCTGGTGTCTGTGTTATTTCTTTTCCGCATTATATTTTGTTATATAATAGAAATATCACAGGTTGTGCGTTAAGATCAAACAATTTGATAATCCAACCTTTGGTTGTTGATATAAATTGATTGACACTTGAACATTGGTCTTTGGCACCGTTCAAGTTATTTCTCTTATATTCAATCGGGCTCGCAAATTCCTATTTGTTGATTGCGGATTGAATTAAGAGATAGGGATATAAAACTCTTTGATATACTTTTCTATAAATTGAGTCTGAATGTCTAGTTGATTCTCTTGAAAGAATATTGGAGTTTGTCTATTCAGATTGCTGAACGAAATATTGGGTGTGGTTGTTGTACCCCCACTTTTTCAATTGGTATCAAAGAAGGCAAACACGTTTAAGACCTTATAAGTCTGTGTTTGTAACAATCTGATCTCTGTGGACCTAAGAAGTATCTCACAAATTAACGCACATAGAGATGTCTTCCAAAGCTTCAGATTATGCCAAAAATATTGGTTTTCCCTCAAAGGATAACTCCTTAGTAGATTCTTCTGAATCCCGAGGGAAAAGCAAGAAAATTGACATCGTGTCAGAATCAGAAATGAAACTCACAAGATCGTTAAAAAAATCTGCTAAAATCATTGATTTTCAAGTTTCTAAAATCAAGACTCTTGAAGAAAAGAATGATTAGCTCATTGATGAATTTGAGAAATCCCTTGAAAAAAAACGTGAGATCTATTGCTTTATTGAATCTCTCTAGAACAATATCGAAAAATTGGTTCAAGAAACTACTCTACAGCGTAAAAAGATTAGTATGCTTGAAGATACTGTTAGAGAAGACTCAATTAGAAAAGAACGTTTAATCAAGGCTCATTCATCTGAAATAAACAGTCATCGTGTTGAAAAAGAGAAACTTGTTGCATCTCTTCGATGTGCCCAAGAACAGTGTAACACCTTGAAAAAGGAAAACTATGTTTTGATGAGTAAGTCATCCTTTGTACCTTCTTCTGATACTCACAAGGCTTTAATAAAATTTCCTCCAAGGACTTACCCACTGTGAATCACTTGCAAAATTTGCATGTGCCGGAAAAGGTTATGAGTCAACGCAATTATGTTTCTAATCCACGGTGTTGTTCCTTCTGTGGGAAAAAGAATCATTATGCACTTCATTGTTTTACTAGAAAGAAACAAATCTATGATCTTCATAATTTGCTTCTTTTTACTGTCAACGGAGTCAATCGTCTGAAGACATCTACAGTGAATTTCTTTCCTACATAAAACCAGAATTCTTATAAGAATGATCTCTCTTCAAGAAATCATCACAGGTTGCAAGTTCCTCTTAATGGTATAAACTCTTGTGCCATGAATGAACACATTTCCTGTGATTATAAGAACAAGTCTGGCAAGTCTAAATCGAGAAGATGGAAGTCCTTCAACTCTTCTCCTCTGGAACCGATCTCAAGAGGTCCTAGACTTAGTCCTCAGAAAAATCCTTCTGATGGACTTTTAAAAAGGTTTATGACAAATTCTCCCAGAATAAGTTATAATCAATAGATAGAAGGGAATACACGTCACAAACGCACAAAAGATTGGTACAACTCTTCTCCCATAATTCACAATATCTTGAGAGTTGCAAGGATGATGATTGTGGGAGTCTCAAGAATAGTTGTATGTTTTTATGCATCTGTATGTTAATTATCTGAGTCATTCGATCCTGCTGATCGTATCTCGTGCTCTAATTTAAAGTGAAGTTTTCTAAATTATTGAGCCATGTTAACAATTATCGTGTTTTTCTTGGTGGATTTTTTTATCCATTCTTCATATGTGACCGGTCCACAATCGTCCGTGTCCCCTTCATATGAGTTCATAGGGTTTCCATAACAAGAGATTTCTTCTCCTGTTTACAAACATATATATATATTGTGTTATTCCATCCCTAACAAAAATTATATGGAGAACTCTTCAAGATCTCAAGAGATTGTGAGTCTTGACATGGAGGAGGACATTCAAGGGCGTGGTTCAGTTCAAGAACTTTTTATGAAGAAGATGCTTGTAAGGAAAGAGTACAACTCCTGGATTGATGAATCTGTCAAGGATTTAACTTGTTTTCAGGATGATTCAAAGGTCGAGTTTGCAAATCTTCAATTGCAAATAAATCATCTTTTAGATGGTCAGGCCAGAATCCTTGCTAATCAACAGATCTTGATACGGAATCAGAAGAAACTCATCGTGGACTGCGTTAAGTCTAGGCAACTTTCTCGTGTTGTAGATCGTAAAGTTAGTGTTCTAACTCATGAACATGGAGTTTCCACGGTCAAGAAAGTCAAGGAAATCAGCGACACCTTCTATGATGGATTCATTGAAAGGTATGAAGTTATCAAAGAATAGTAATAATTGTCTAGGAAACTTCTTATGAGAATTTATTCTTGTGTTTTAAGAAGGATAACTAGGGTTTGGAATAGCCATTATTGTGAGTACACATAGCTATTGCCAACGTTTTCATCTTGCAATGTTTTTAGATTTATTTGTTTAAATTCTAAAGTTTATTTGGAAGATGATTTTTGCAGTATTAATCTTTATGGTTTTATATATTGCAATTTATTATGGGATATGTTGTTCACGTCCGTGAACCTTGACTGTCCCATACTTGTTCAAAAGTTAACTCTATTATATGTCGATATGAAAGTATTGATAAAACATATAATGAACTTTTGACCATAAGAGTTAAGCCTTTTATGTCATTATGCAAATATTGATAGAAGAAAGGATGAACTTTTGTTTTCAAAGATTAAGTCTATTATATGTCATTGTGCAAATAGTGATGAAAAATAGAATGAATCTTTGATTATTCCGCAGTATTGGTCTTTCCCTGATCCACATATTTGTGTACGTACTGTGTTGCTCCATAAGTTCTCTTATATTGAGCATGGCCAATTGAATTGATCATTTTCTTTGTGGATTCAATTGAGATTTTTGGATACAAATTCATGTTTCATGTGATTTGTTAATGTCTAAAGAAATCCATATTTTCTTGTAAAAGTAAGGTCGCTCTTGTTGTTCTTTCGGGGATGACATTTTATGGGGGAGAGTTCTTAATTGAACTTGTGCTTAATTGCCAAATCTTTGTGGGGAGTGCGGCTGTGGAATATTGTAGGAGTTATCTTGTATCTTTACAAACTCCTTGATGAATGTATTTAGTTTCGGCTATTTGATGGCATCTAAACAAGTTGGTATGTTGTTCTCTTTTGGTCATGAAGTATCTCTATGAAAAATTCATGAGGATCCCACTAGTTTTCGTACCTGTGCCAATTTATATTGACAAAAAAAGGGAAAATTAATGTGTAGTTCACACAATAAATACATATGGTTTACGAATCATTATGTAAGGGGGAGTAGTTTTCATTGTGAGATGAAGTATTGACTAAGGGGGAGTGATACATATCACCATAGTATTGTTGTCAAAGTTGTGATACAATTGGACTTTGATGCTGTATAATAATACTATGACACTGTATAACAATGATTGAGAGCAATTGTTTTCTCATTGTTATAGCTATGGATCTTCAACAACTATGATGCTGAGTTGAACACATTTAGAATCATTAGAGTACTTGGAAGTGACGAAGATTTCGAGTAATGTTGAATAACCAAGGAGATCAAGCATTTGGATGAGAAGCTACAAAGTTTTTTTATTTTGTAATCCATATGTATTGATAGTTTTGTCACTAAAATTGACAAAGGGGGAGATTGTTAGAGCACTGCTCGGTCGAACTCGCAAGCGTTGCTATCTCAAGCTTGTTTGTCAATGTTAGTGATCAAAACTATAAGTCTTGATTTCTAGTCTACTTATAGTAATGTCTCGGACTAGGATAAATTGTGTAGTTGAGCATTAGACTTCACGACGTTCATCATTTGAAGACGAAGAACTACTAAGGAGATCTTGTGGAACTTCATCAACAAAAGGTATGTGGAGACTGAAACTCATCTATCACTTGGAAAGTCTATTTTTACTCTATCTCCTATATTGAGACAAAAGTCGTATTACGATAGTTTTCGATTATGCACATTTGAGATTTCAAGCTGAGTTTAACTCGCTTACATATTTCTCGAAATATGTGTTGGTAAGCTTTCGCTTCAACCAAGTTCATCTTATATTCTTGACGAAAATCAAAAGATGATCATGTGAAAATCACCGAGTAACATCTTACATGGTTTGTGTGATACAATCATTTGGTGTAGACTTGGAATGTTTCGTTATGATTATTTCAATAACTTGAAAATTGCTTTGATGCTAATAGTGTGTGAAAACGGTTATTGTAATCCTCTAAGAATGTTTCAATGATTGAAATAGAGTTTAGAACACTTAACCAACATTGGATTATAAACATGTTATGCACTCTTGCATATATGTGATCCATGTCCGGGAACCATAGTATGCATACCCGTATGCGTACCTGTTGGTTTGAGAAGTCTGGGAACCTAAGTACGCATATCCGTACGCATACTGGTGTAAGGTTAATGTCCAGAAAATTCTGCTTGGTTTGGAGGTATGCGTACCCGTTCGCATACTGGCGAAAACCAAACTTGGTCCGGCTACTTCAAGTATGCGTACCCGTTTGCATACTTGAATGGTTAAAGTTCTAAAATCAGTTGTGACATGAACAAATACACTTATATAATAAGGAATGCATTCTTTGAAAACCGTGGATATAATGTTCATGAATTGATTCGAGTAAATCAAAACGATTTTGCTTCAATTGTGTTCTTGTATACTTCTATGAGAATATAGCAATTGAACAACTCTTTAACTAGTTTCATTTGAGTCATTTGAACTAGTTATGGTTAAGATGAATAAGGTTGATATGAGAGTGTTCATATAGCTAACCTTGGTTAACTACAGTTGAGCCAACCTAGTGTACACGTTTAGGTACGGTTACTTAAACCTAAATGAGGGTACATTTCATTTGTGTATAACAAGCTAAGTTCGATCTAACAGTTGAAAGATATTAGCTTGTATCTAATCAGGTTTTCATCTAACGGTGAATATTGAATGCTTTGTTACCAAGGTAACTTAGATTGCAAACCCTAATTTGAAAACTATATAAAGGAGAACTCTAGTAACTGGGAAACCTAATCCCCACACCTCCTATGTGATACTAGTTGCGACTAGATTCGATTCTCTTTTAACCTTAGGTTTTTCACGAAACCCTGTAGGTTAACGACTTAAAGACTTCATTGGGATATAGAAGCCAGACGCAACTATTTTCTCTGTAGTTGCGTGTTCTGATCTTACTTGTTCTATCGTGATTGAGTATTATCTTTGCTAAGATTTGCTCGAGATTTATCTCCGATAGGTAAGATTAAAAGTAGTCACAAACATCTTCGTCTCATCGTTTGTGATTCCACAATATCTATTTTCGTTACCATACGATTAAGATTATTGTGAGGTGATTGATAATACTAGGATGTTCTTCGGGAATATAAGTCCGGGTTATCAATTGGTTCCTGTGCACCTTGATTTATCAAAAGATAGAACAAAACTAGTAGGTATTTATGTGGGAGACAGATTTGTTTATCAAGTCTTCGACTTTGGGTCGTAGCAACTCTTAGTTGTGGGTGAGATCATCTAAGGGAATCAAGTGAGTAGAATCCTACTGGGGTTCAGAGACGTAAGGAGCGCAACTATACCTCGATCAGTGTGAGATTGATTAGGGCTCAACTACATTCAAGTCCGAAGCTCATTGGTTGTAGGCTAGTGTCTGTAGCGTCTTAATACAGTATAGTGTTCAAAGATGGACTAGGTCCCGGGGGTTTTCTGCGTTTGCGATTTCCTCGTTAACAAAACTTATGGTTTCTGTGTTATTTCTTTTCCGCATTATATTTTGTTATATAATAGAAATATCACAGGTTGTGCGTTAAGATTAATCAATTTGATAATCCAACCTTTGGTTGTTGATATAAATTGATTGACACTTGAACATTGCTCATTGGTACCATTCAAGTTATTTATCTTATATTCAATCGAGCTCGCAAATTCCTATTTGCTGATTGTGGATTGAATTAAGAGATAGAGATATAAAACTCTTTGATATACTTTTCTATTGATTGAGTCTGACTGTCTAATTTATTCTCTTTAAAGTATATTGGAGTTTGTCTATTCAGATTGCCGAACGAAATATTGGGTGTGGTTGTTGTACCCCCGCTTTTTCAGGATCCCCTTACATGTTTATTCTCAAATTATCTCACACATTAGACGTCCTTTTTGTGAATAAAAGCCAAATGGTTTCGGATTTGAAACTAATATTTTGGGGACATGTTTCTCTCTTTAAGCTCTACGTTCTTACCAAAAATGAGCGTATTCAAAAATACTAAACCTCACCATCTACTGATCTTAATTTAAATGTGTAAATGGTGAAATTTGGATAAGGGGGCAAAAGTGTCATTTCAAGACCATAGACAAAATTCAACTTTCACGGTAGAGATTAAACCCTTGGTCCTCAAGGCACTCATAGACACGATTTCTAATATACGTCCCCAAGAGACACTGTTGGTCATGATGTCGTGACTCCTAGCGCACATCCTCGACAAGATACTGTTGGTCACGTAGGTTCTGTAGAGCATAAAACGTCCCCGACAGACTTATGAACCAGAACAACCACAATTCCAGCATGTCTTCGCGAGACGCAGCTGATTGTGATGCCATGATTCCTAGTACATCCTCGAAGAGATATACTATTCGTCATGTAGGCTCTGTAGATGCGTAAAAACATCCCCGGTGGAATTATGACCCAGAGCGGAGACATACATGTCTCTTGTAAGAACGACTCACCCTATTTGAGATCAAGGACTAATTCATAGTACATCATCATGAGATACACTGGTCATGTCTACTCTAGGCTCTGACTTGACTTACCGAGGCTTCTGAATAATTCCTAGTACACCCCTGCGAGATACACTGGTTATTCTGCTTCCGGGCCCTTTCGACAGACTCCTAGAACATCCTTTCGAGATACATTGGTCTTGTCGGCCCCATCATATAGACACGGTTGATTCCTAGCACATCTTTGCAAGATACGCTGGTCAAAGATAAGTGAGCCAAAGTCTCGCAGAGACATTAATCGAGCGCACAAAGCCTTTCTCTCTCTTAAGGACGAATCCTAGTTAGCTGCAAAGATATTCAGATCCGTCAATAAATCTTGGAGAGATTCACATCCCTCTGCAAAATCCCGGAGAGATTCACATCTCTCCTCAAAATCCCGGAGAGATTCACATCTCTCCATAAAATCTCAAAGAGATTCATATCTCTTTTCAAAATCTAATCTCTCCACAAAATCTCGGAGAGATTCAAATCTCTCGGGAAATCTAAGACAGGGCCGAATATTCCCCATGATAGGTACATGCCTTACCTAGGGTTCAAGCCTATTTCTCAGCCTCTCAAACACACTCAGGGATAGTAAATTGAGCCTGAACTATACATATCTATCCAAAAACGTGGATAAGCTCTCCTTAGCTCTGCATGCTAACCAAAGGGACCCATAAGCAATAATACGGTCTCCACATGACATATGTGACCGACCATGGAGATAGGGAGCTCAACCTCAGCTCCTCTCACACTTTTCACACGATTCCTGAGGCATTCCATGCCTTTTCATGTGAATCATCCTAGTCATTCTCACAAATTAGAGAATATCTCTCTATCTTGGCCAACTCGGCTAAAGAGAATATTTCTCTCTTAACACATCATCACAAAGGCTGACTCAGCTTCACACAAATGGGGGGATATCAATGAGGGATTTGGTTTAGCGGTCTATGAAACGTGTGAGAAATACCCAGCCTATTTCTCACCGCAGAAGAGAGTAAAAGCGGAAGAATAATGAGATAAACTCAACCTAGTTTATCTCTATCAATTCATGAAGAGACGGTAGAATTGATCCGCACGGCACGACAAATAATCTTTATTTTCATCGACCCGAGATTAGAGAATTCAGCTATAAATAAGTCATCTATTTCTCCAAGCTAACATCAACTTTATCATAAGCTCTCGGAGCAATTACAAGCTCTCTGGTCTCTCTTTTCATCTGCTTCCCTCCCTAAGACCGGCCCCAAGCCTCCTTCCCTGTGACTGAAGCAGCCTTTGAACGACCATTGTGCGTGATTTAGGCGAAGACTGATCGTGCTCAACCTCCGGTAACTCACTTTCAGAAACCCTAGAATCCCATTTGAGCCTCTCACCGATTTTAGGTAACTACACAATGGTTAAAAATTTATTCATTTTCAATGACTCATTTTCAAAGTAGTAGATGGTGGTGTTATGCATCTCGGAGTGCACTCATTTTTGGTAGATATGTTGAGCTTTGCAAGTGGAACATATCCCCAAAATATTAGCTTTAAATCCGATTTTTTTTTTTTACTCAAAAAGGGCAAGATTTTATTAAAATTTCAGTTCATCACCAAGGTGGTGAAAACTAAAACAAAAAAAGAAGCAAAACAACTCAATTATATTAGACCTACTAAACAACCAAAACACAAATCTAATGTTTCAAAACTAATGCATAACAACCTCCCAATTGTTCAGAACAGTATTAAGTGAGATTCCTTCAAAAATTGTTGTTCTTGTGCACCAATTGTAAATCATCATCTTGACAGTGTCTTTCAGCTTATTCAAAGTCTTATACTTTCCATTAAAAACTTTGGCATTCCTTTCCATCCAGACTGCCCACCAGATTGCATATGGTATAATGTCTCAAATCTTTTGTTTCAAACTACAATTAGAACCCTTCCTCCTTTTCCACTCCCAAATTGTATCCCTTACTGATTCTTGAAACACCCACTGTAAGTTGTAACCTGACAGAAAATAGTACCAAATCTCCCTTGTTGTTTCACAGTGTAAGAAAACATGATGAATAGTCTCTGCTGCTTTCTTCCAAAGAAGACACCCATTAACCATGATTGAATTCTTATATGTATCCAAAGTTGGAGCAGCAACAAAGCATTATTTTCACACAAAAAAGACAACTTTTTGTGTAATTTTAAGATTCCATACACATTTATAAGGAAAATAAATTAGCCCATCTACCTCAAGGTCCTTATAGCATTCCTTCACATAAAAAGGCTTTTTACCAGTTTGCCATACTCTATGATCTTCTGCATTACCCTTTCTAAAAATTGATAGCAGATCCAGCATATGAGCAATATCTTTTATTTCCTCATCTTTTAAAAGTATGCAAAAAACAAAATTCCAACTATTTTGTTGATTGTTTTCCAGCATCTCTTGAATACTGGCCTCATGCAACCTGCTAAATGAAAAAGAGCTGGAAATAAACTCATTAAAGAATGGCCATTCAGCCATTTGTATTTCCAGAAAAGGCTCCTATCACCCTTGCTCACATGAAAAGTAGTATTCAACTCTACTTGATCTCTGCACTTTAAAATACCAACCCAAAGGCTCTTGCCAATAGGTTTAGTTGATTTATTAGGGAGAAAATCTCTTTCATTACCACCAAATTTGTGGTTAACCACTCTCCTCCATAATGCATTTTACTCATTGCCATACCTCCAGATCCATTTGGCATGCAAAGAATTATTCATCAACCCCAGGTTTTTTGATACCCACTCCACCTCCTTCTTTGGGCAAATTTAGTTTTTTGAAACATACCCAACCTTTTTTTGCTTTCTTGTTCACAGTGCCCCATAAAAACTGTCTCATGATAGCTTCCAACTGCTTTTCCACAGAAGAAGGTATCTGAAATAGAGAGAGATAATATATAGGAAAACTTGAGAGAACATGTTGAATCAACATTAATCTTCCCCCCTTGGACAAATATTTTCTTTGCCACAAAGATAACTTCTTCTGAAATTTTTGTATAATCACTTCCCAAACTCCCATTGCCTTAGATTTACTGCCCAAAGGTATTCCTAGATATTTCATTGGGAAAGAAGTCAATGAACAACCAAAAATTGCAGCACTTTCAACCTTACCAACAGGCACAAGAGCACTCTTCTTGAAGTTTACTTTCAAACCAGACACCAATTCAAATCCAAGAAGAATATTCTTTAGATTTCTTACATACTCACAATTATCATCTAAGAACACAATTAGATCATCTGCAAATTGTAAATGATTGATTTCAAAAGAATCTGTAGTAGGTTTGAAACCAGAAATCAAATTCAATGATGCTGCTTTCTTGATGAAAAGTGATAATACTTCAACCACCAGAATGAAAAGAAAAGGGGACAAAGGGTCTCCCTGTTTAATTCCTTTGCTACTTATGAACAAGTTAGAAGTTGTACCATTAACAACCATAGAAAATCCTGTGTTGGATATGCACCATCTAATCCAGTTCTTCCACACATTACCAAAACCAAATCTAGAAAATGTGTAATCCAAACAACTTCAACTCACATTATCAAAAGCTTTTGCTAAATCCACTTTAACCACTAAACCAGAAATATCATCTCTTTCCCTTGAATCAATCAATTCTGAAGCAATCAAGATACCATATGTAATTTGTCTGCTATCAACAAAAGCTCCTTGGAATTCTGAAATGATTGAAGGAAGTACCTGTTTTAGTCTGTCAGTTAGTAGCTTAGAAATGATTTTGTATATTCCACCAATTAGACTAATTGGCTTGAAAACTGCATAGAAGAAGCACCATCACATTTAGGAATCATAATTATATTTGTGCAATTTATCCTCCAATCCAGTTTTCCCGTGAACTCAAATTCTTTCATGACTACCATTAAGTCCACTATAATGATGTCCCAAATAGATTTAAAAAATTTCATAGTGTAACCATCTGGACCCGGAGAATTGTTCTTGCCAAAACTCCAAATTACCTACTTCAGCTTCATCAATTGGCTTTTCCAAATTAATACTTTGTTGTACACTAAGATTAGGAAGAACAAGCTCATCAAATGATGGCCTGACATTCACTTGCTTGTCATGACACATTTCACCACCAATCAACAAAGAGTTTATTGAATTTATTTTCTGCTTATAAGAGGCATTCTTATGGAAAAACTTAGAATTTCTCCCCCATCTGCTAACCATTGACCTTTTGCTCTTGAAAGCCATTTCCTAGAAAGATTCAAAGAAGCCTTCTTATGATTAATTCTTGCCAACTCTCTAGCAGCAAAATCATCACTGTTCAAAGAGTTGTTCATCTCTTCAAGACTATCTCATAAATATCAATCAGTGTCTCAAGTTTGTCTACCTCATCCTGTAAATAAACCAAAAGTTTCTCTATCCCATTTTTTGATAAAAAATTTCATCCCTTGTAATTTCTTTGCTAGAATTAAACTAGGACTCCCATGAAAAGTTAAATTTTACCACCAAAGTCTCATATTATCCAAGAAAGTGGGATGTTCCAAGTAGTAATTCTCAAATTTGAAAGAAAGTTTAGTAACATTACCAGAATTACAATTTAGAAGAATTGGTGCATGATCTGAAGTAGGTCTCTTGAGCATGTATTGTACCACAGATATGCATTTATCTTCCCAGTCAGTAGTGAAGACAAATCTATCTAGTCTCACCAGAGTTGGTGGATTTTGAGAGTTTGTCCGTGTAAAACACCCTCCAGACATAGGAATGTCCACGAGACTATTAGTATTTATGAACTTTCTGAAAAATCTCCTACTTCTTTTACATCCTCCAGCTCTATTTCTTTCTGATTGATACAAGATAGCATTCCAATCACCTCCTAACAACCAAGGTCCTTGCATTAGCAATCTAACATCCTGAATTTCCTGCCAGAACTGCTCATAGTCATTCAGATCAATAACACCATAAACAGAAGTGTGAATCCAAGTGAAATTATCAGATAAATTTTGAAATTTCAGTGAAACTGAGAAAGCACCCAATAAACTCTCTTCCATAGCTACAACTGAAGAACAATATGCGCATGTTGGATACCATTTGATGTTTATTCACGGAAAAGACACAAAGTGTAAGATAGTGTGACAATAAAAATGTAAACGGATCCTCCACAAAGGATATTTACCAAAACTCTAGGATCTGTGACATACAGTCAGACAAATATTTCATCCATTCTTTGTTTTATTGTAATAACTAGTTGGATATTTTGCGAAAATGATAGATTGACCGACACAAAAACCCGAGGCTAATCCCGCAAGACACATGTGAGGGGACCCACCTTTACCTTTTTCTAATCCAAATGTTGAGAGCCGTTTTTCATCCACCGGATCTCCTATCGGGATGAAACGCGGAATGAAAACGCGGTGGGCGTAGCATCTTCCGATATTTTGTCCAAAAAAATCTTTCTAACAACAAAAAAGAAAGTTCCTCCAAAAACCAGAATAACCTAACCCCATTCCCAAACATTCCACAAAAAATCATTGCGTACAAACATTGAAGGGTACTTTCGTGACTTGGACGCAAAAGTGACTACGCTGACAAGGACAATCCATCCACGTGGCAACCTTATACGAAGAGATCAGATGAGGTTTTTCTAACGTGTGGACATCACAGTACTCTTCCCTTTCAAGATATTTCTTCTACTAAATAGTAAAATGGAAAAGCCTCTATCCCCTACATCCCAACTCACTGAAAAAACCTACATCCATCTACATGCATAAGCTTATTGGCTAACATTATCTTTGTTTCAAAAATTTGGATATCAAAGAGTCACGTGAGTAGTATGCCATTTAGTGTGGTAAATTGTGTTGTATAGAATTGTAAGTAGTTAAGGTTGGAACAAGTGGAAGAAAAGAAGATCTTTTCATCTTCAGAAATTTCTCACTCACTATAACTTACAGAATTTGAAGTGCTAGTAGAAGAAAAAAAAACCTTTACAGATCTTTGCATCTTCTTCACCATGGATGCAGTAGCTAAGCTTTATCTGTCACCAGAGAAATTCTATTGTTTGAGTTTTAAAGAACCATTTAGAAATGTTCAACCATTTTTGCACAAAAAACCAGCTAAATTTGATGGTGTGACATCCATTATGGGGCATAAAAATGGGTGTAGAGGTGGATTATTGTCTTTACAAAAATGTAAAGCATTTAGGTCTGAAGAAGAAGGAGAAGGGAAGTTAGTGAAAGACGATAAGAAGAAGAAAAATAATGCTCTTTCCTCTTTGAAATCAGCTATTCTTAAATTGTCTGGTGGTGGTGAATCTAGAAAAGAAGAGTATCAAAGTGTTGTTGCTAAAGTTGAAGAGATTTTCTTTTCTGTAAGTTACTATAAAACCCTTAAATTGCTTGATTTTTATGCTTCTTTTAATTTAATTGCAATTAGGAAGCTGATGAGTTTCGAAATCGTGGGAATCAACACCCTAAAGGACTTAACCATTGCTGATTAGGTTCAATTGTAATTTGTTCTTATTGTTTTTGATTTTTCAGTGTGCAACTCAAATTGGAAGGTACCTTATTACTATGATGAGCACTGGAGTCATTGTTGCAGTTGGTTTTCAAATCTCAGGTTTGACATCAATAATTCTAACTTTCCCCCCAATCCGTTGGAAATTGTTTGTAGTTTTTGACTTGAAACATGAATTTTGATTTTGTTTGGTACATGTTGTTTATGAAGGTGGGGATAGTCACTTGAATACATTGATTTGGTATAGTTGGCTTGGTGGTATTATCATTGGAACAATGATAGGTGCTAATATGGTTTTAGAGGAAATGGCTAGAAAGGGTCCACGAAATGTCGTCATTACTGGAAGGTAGTAATAGTATTCTCATTTACATCTCTTAAATTGCTAAAATTTTAACTTCTACGTTCCGATCTTTACTTGAAGATATTGTCATCATTGTAATTATCCGCCGAGGATTATATGTTGCATAGATGGAAAGAGTAACTTGTGTTTCTTTCGTGTCTGGAGAACTGAAGCTAAATAATTGGTGTTATTGCATTAACTTGTGCACTATTTGAGTATTTGCCTATGTTATGAAACTTTTGAAGTGGAAATTTGTAATTGGAACTTTTGGTTAGAGGTTGTAGCAAAATTTCATTTTTAGTCATTTATAAGTGTTAACCTGATTTCTTTACACCTATGCCCAAATTTGATTTCCCGGCTCTGAGATGCTTTGGCAATTGTCTTGTTATCCATTTTGCTTACATGTCGTTTTTGTGTGTTTTATTTATACAGCACCAGGGGACTTGGCAAAGCACTTGCACGGGAGTTTCTTCTTTCTGGAGATCGGGTTGTTATTGCTTCCCGCAGGTGCCCATTCAACCTTTTTTTTTCTGTCCTCCAGTCAACTCATTTTGGTTGCAGGGTAATATGTATGGTTTTCGGGATTTCTATTCAAGCATGTTCTAATTGGATGTTTTAAAACAGCCCTGAATCCGTTCAAACAACTGTGAGGGAGCTTGAAGAGAATCTAAGGGAAGGTATACTCAGCTTGGGTGAAAAATCTAAAGACAAACTGTCGCATGCTAAAGTCGTTGGCATAGCATGTGATGTTGGGAACCCCGATGATGTGGAGAAATTGTCAAACTTTGCTGTTGGTGAACTTGGTGTTATTGACATTTGGGTAAGTGGTACAGGATTTGGGTTTGCGAAATTTGCATGGAGTTTCTTGAACTTATAATCAAATATGAAACACTTTGATCTTATTTCCTGTATGCAACTATCTAGTAACGATTCTGTACAATCTTTGGCAGATTAACAACGCCGGAACAAATAAAGGCTTCAGACCCTTATTGGAGTTTACGAATGAAGATATTGAGCAGGTATGAGTTTATTCTGATGAACATTTTCTGCTCTGCTAGCTACATAGGAGAAGTTTCACTTTCGCTCATGTAAGAGCTTGGAGTTTCTCTAGAAAAGTCAATGTAATGTCTGTGAGAAACTAAACAATGGGTTGATCATGCAAGCTCTTACACTTATATGATACATCACTACAATGCTTCTGTCTTTTTCATGTAATTGATCCTCCATCCAACCATTTTGGGAGTATATTATCTTATGATAATTGCGGGTTTTCAACTGGATAGATGCTCGATGAAGCTTTTGGGCATTCTTCTAACTGATGTGCTTTTATGATTAGATTGTCTCCACGAATTTGGTTGGATCTTTACTTTGCACACGAGAAGCCATGCGCGTGATGGAATTGCAAGGCAAGGCTGGTCATATTTTTAACATGGATGGTGCCGGCTCAGGAGGTTCTAGTACCCCTTTGACAGCTGTGTAAGTTGTTAATCATTGAGCTAGTTTGAAATCTTTTGCACCCACTACAGAAATCATAATATATCCTTAATTGAAGATTAAACTTGTATCCCGGAGTTGTGTTGATGCTGATTATGATGTTTACATTTTACAGCTATGGTTCCACAAAGTGTGGCCTAAGGCAACTTCAATCATCACTTCTGAAGGAGTCCAAGCGATGTAGAGTAGGAGTACATACAGCATCTCCAGGGATGGTCCTAACAGAATTGCTCCTGAGGTACTACTTCGCTCCTTCCACTAGCACTATTTGTAAACACCAAATAAGACTGTGAACTAACAATGCATACTACATTTGCTGTTCACTTTCAGTGGTGCAAGTCTCAAAAACAAACAGGCGTTTAACATAATATGTGAACTTCCCGAGACAGTTGCAAGAACATTAGTTCCACGAATGCGGGTTGTTAAGGGAACTGGAAAATCTATCAATTATTTAACTCCACCTAGAATCTTGCTTGCATTAGTCAGTGCATGGGTGCGTAGAGGTCGGTGGTTCGATGATAAGGTAATCTAAGTTTTGATTCTTCTTATTCTTCATCATCATTTTCTCTGGAAATCCTACTCGTGTATCATCTGGCATAGTGTCAGCTTTAGTCATCATTCAAATTTGCATTAAAAGATATCCAATATCTGTTTCATCCAAGAGCTAACTTGTGGATAAATATCATGACTGCAGGGAAGAGCATTATACGCATCAGAAGCAGACAGAATCCGTAACTGGGCAGAAAGCCGTGCAAGGTTTTCTTTCACCGATGCAATGGAGATGTACACAGAAAACACTTGGGTCTCAGTGTTTTCTCTCTCTGTTGTTTGCGCCTTCATAATCCTTTCAAGTGCTACTCCCATACTGCCTGGCACATAACCCCTCACTCATGAATCCAAATCAATTGCCACGAAAAACTGAAACAAATTACTCAATATCTTGGCAAAGTAAGACTTAACTCAGAACAACGTCAACAACAACACAGCTGAAATCAGGTAATCAACCAAACTACAAATGTAACGGTTTCATTTAATCGTTCATCCAATCTTTTTTAACAGATGTTCTACCCATTTGTAGAAAAAGTATGTAAATCTAAAACCCATCTGTTCATTATCAAATTCACCCTTGGACCTAAGTCCTGGGTGAATGGCAAAACCATTCTAGCCACGGTTCCTGTAAACATTAAAAACAAAAGAGAAGCAACATCAGAATTGTTTCATCGACTGAACATTTCCAGTAGGTTAGCTTATAGAATTTAGAATGTATTTCTTTATTGTAGTTCTAATGAAAATTTCGTTTACTGGCAGTATGACTTGTCATGTTCGTTGCACGTTATTTTTCTCTCTTCACTTTTCTTCTATTACTTGTTTATATTCCACAGTCACTACATCGTCACCGATTGTTTGGCGTGTGTTTGACATAACATTAACAATCAAAAAGTCATAGCCATAAGTATCTAACAGATGGATGCCATCTTCAACCTTCTACAGTAGTTAAACATGCCTCATGTTAAAAGTCAGTGAAATGGAACTAAACCTTGAAAGAAAGACTTGCAAAAGAAAATGTTAGCCAATGCTTATACACTACGGAAACTCAAAGTTGTCGAGGCGATGTACACACGTTTACGCGAGGAAACCTATTCTAACGGGTGGATCCAGATAAATGCGAGCAAAACCTGCACCCCCACTCGCTGGCAGGCTCATGTTTTCACACAAAAAAAAATTAGGAAGCTTTTGATCATTGCAATTGCTGACTCTACGCAGTACAAAATAAGAAAAGAAAAAGGGAAAGCTCTATGGTGGGGAGCTTGATTCTGACTGTGATAAAGAAAAATGATACTCCCTCCACGTTATCTCTAAATTCTCCTTTGATTGCGCCTACAAAGGCTTTACGATGACTGAAGTTTTGAAAATGAGAAAATCCTCCTAGGATGCTAGTACTAGTAGGCAAAAAGTTTTGTGCCAATTGTATTCAATTTAAAGGTGGCCGATCTGTAAAGGATCTTCATTCCAAATGGTCCATTTGTCGTCATGAAATTTGAATCAATAATGAATCTCAAGAGATAATGAGATAAAAGAATATCAGCACCACCGGTCCACCACCACTACAGCACTACCTCTATAGGACCCATAATAAACAATGAAATACATGCTGCAAAAGTCTTCAAATGTCATGTGGTGCCAACGACTTCTGTTTCATAGAATTATCTTTTTGGTACATTAAAAATTAAGTTTTGTGATTAAACAAAGGAAATAATGTATTAACTCTTAATCATTCATCTAAGCAAGACTGGCTGTTTACTAAGGTACAATTAAATTCTTTCAAAAAATCACAGGGTTGTCATAAATCAACTTTAGCATTAGATTCGTAGCTTAAACGATAACGGAAATGCGTGTTGCAATCTTAGGACATACGAGAGTTCGATCATTTACGCATGATTCCTAGTCTGTTGCATTTATGTTGGATCAGAGCATCATTTCGTCATGTATATAAACGAGACCGGAATAATCAATTTCGAGCCACGCGTTTAATCTGGATTAGACCGAGGGGACAAGATCGATGTTCGAGACAGGTGCATTGATACATAAAACTGTATAATAGGATAGAAATCATCAGCAGATATCCTATATTATTAGTAGAGAATGATGAAGAACTTTTTTAGTCAAATATGAAACTAGCATTGTTAATTGAGTTGAATACTAATTTGCAGTCCTGAGCCTGATCAAGTTGGAACAGTTTGCTGGTTTTGGTCTCGGTTTTTCAGTAACGCGGCATCGACTGAGTCTGCGAGTCGGCGCTGATAAAAAAAGTCTTATATGAGTTCTATGGCTGCCTTTCTTTGTCACACCACACTGTGGACCTTCTAACAAAATACTACTCGTCTCTGTAAGTTTTAAAATGTTGAATCCAGCGATTAATAGTTTCCACTCCCTATTTTCAGAATATACTACAAGAAAATCAGTAATTAGTTGTACCAAATGAATAATTGGATACGAATAGTCAGGCCAGAAAATAAGGAAGGAAATTTTAACATTTATCTTATAATAATTGACCATGATTAGTGATCTTTAAGCACAGCGCTTCTATTATTTATCTTTGTTTAAAGAATCAATTTGATAAACTTATCTACAGTATTATTTTAAACCTTTAAAAAATCATTTTGACAAACTTATTCACCTTAGTGTTATCCACACACCTTAACCTACCAGTTTATTTAGGTTTGATTTTAAGCTTGGCAACAATATTGAATTTGATTGATCAAAACAATACTGAATTTTTGAAAATTATTTGAGCTGAACAACAAACAAGAGAGTGCTGTAATGTTCAACAAAACACAACGTGGGAGGGAGAGCATTGTTCAACAAAGAACATGGACTAAACCACAATTAAAGCAAGAAAAGTAGGGTCAATATAAGATGCGGTTAGTGGATAGTCATTCATATATATCTAGGTACACCAAATTTGAATCCTGGAATTAGTACCCCGTTAGCACGGTTGCTATAGGATTATCAAGAGAGTACGCCGGCATCTGCTTGATTTGCCGGCAACCGGTAGCGGTTTAGAATACATCAATCAACTGTACTTAGTACCTAAGCAATGTATAGTGTGGAAGGGATCAAAACCAGGTCCAACCGTCCCAAACATTTAAAAGACCAGATGCCAGCGTTCCCCTGTTTTAAGGCAGCAGTAGGACCCGCAAGTGTGTCTCCCTATAAATGCTAAAATCTAACGGCTCTAAGAAGCACAAAATGTAGTAATCCAAACAGAAAGTTCTCTCGCACCGCATGGAGAGGAATCCCGGAAATTCTCGTTCTGTGACGTGACTCTAAGCTGAGACTCTAAATATCGTCTCAGCAGAACCCAATTTCGTGCACGTTTTTTAAAATAAATGTTAATTTGGCATTTTTATCATTTTGGTTGAGTAGTCAACTACTCCAGTCTGGTTACCATTTTGGTTAAGTAGTTATTTTTTCTTTTTTGATAACCGGAAATTTATTGATTGTTAGAAAGAAGTGTTTTGATCTTTTGAAAGAAGATTACAATTAGAAGCATCAAAGTTATCAAGAGGATATTTGTAGTTGTTTCTCTGACAGATTTAGCTGCTACATCTGCAACTTGATTGTCATATCTACTAACGAAAGAGAAACCACAAAAATCAAAGAAAATACTTAAATGACTGGTTATCATTGGTATTAAAAGACTGGTTACCAATTGTATCAAAAGACTTATCTTTGGACGGGATGGTGAGTTCATGTGAATTAACTAAAAATCGGTCAATATAGGTCTAATTTGCAAGAACAAGCAAGAAATGAAAATGCATATCTTCCTATCCCATTCCCGATTCTCACCCCTTCAAAGCAACAGGAAGCGACACAGGAAATTCCGGCGGAGGAAGAGCAGAACAATCAGTAACCCAGACCCTCAAGAAGCGGAGGCTATAGGAGTGCTGCAAGCAGCTATTTGGGCGCAGGAGAAAGGTCTTAAAAAATTCAGCATTGAGGGAGATTGTGAAAGCCCTTTCAACTATCTTCAAGGGAAGAACTCTGATATCTCTTGGCGTTCCAAAGCCTATATAGACAAAACAGACATAATAGCTCACTTATGCAACAATTTTTTGTGTTTTCATTTTGTCCCAAGATTAGGAAACATGGTGGCAGACACTTTAGCAAAATTTGTTAGGAATTTAAATTCAAATGTTTCATGGAAAACTATCCCTCCTTCTTGTATTCAACATCATCTATCAGTAGATAAATCTAATATCAAGAGATCTCCTCATGGATTGATATTAGATGGCTCTACTTCTTTTGTAATGCAGGCTCCTCTGGAGTCTCAGTTTGTTTTTAATGAAATGCCCTATTTATAAAAAAAATAAAATAAAAACTTGCTAGGAACTCAGGTTTATGTAATCGAAAAGTTTCGGCCTATTATTTTGAAAATTTTCCATTTTAAGATAATTGATAAGGGTTGTAATTCAGAAGTATTTTTTAATGCATCACCTTAACCTCTGAAGCTATTAATCATTTAATCTACTCGATTAGAGGTCTTACGAATTGGCTCTGAAGTTTGATATCAAAAAAGCTTTTCGACACACCCTTGATTGGAAGTTCTTACTTCAAACTTTACAGGATTTTGGGTTTTATCCTCAATTTGTGAGTTGGATTCAGACTATCTTTTACTCGACAAAACTCTCTATGATAGTAAATGGTAAGGCCATGAGATATTTCAATTGGACTAGAGGTGTTTGTCAAGGAGATCCACTTTATCCTTTTTTTTTTGTCTTGTTGAAGATGTACTCAATCGCTGCATTACTCGTCTGTTTGACCAAGGTATTATTCATCCAATGTCCTCTCATAGAGGTACAATTGCTCCTTCTCATATTTTTTATATGATGATGACTTCATGGTATTTTGTAGAGGTACACAAAGAGATGTGGGCAACTTAATGAATTTGTTTGAGAAATATGGTGCGACCTCTAGTCAAACAATTGACACGGAAAAGTGTACTTTGTTTGCCAACAAGCAGTAATCCCAAAAGCTAATCTCATTTCTGCTCATTACGGTATATCTATGGGAAGTTTACCTTTCTGTTATCTTGATGTTCCTATTTTTTAGGGTAAGCCTAAAAAGAGGGATATTCAGTCGTTAATGAAAAAAATTAAACTAACATTTGCTAGCTGCAAGTCCCTTTCGATGATAGGTAGAGTGGAACTGTAGTAGTTAGATTTTTACTATATAGTTTGCATGTGTATGAATGGCTAAAAACCCTGTAGTCATACCCTGGAAAGCTGGATAATAATGTCAAACACACGATAATTGCTTGCGACAAACTTTGTTCGCCTGTTGCAAAAGGTGATTTAAATACGAATTCTTTGGTGAGTCTAAATCATGCAGCTTCCATAAAAATTTCTTGGAAAATAATGACTGGAGATTCGTATTGGTATACTTTTATCAAGGCTAGGTTTTAACAGGCCACTATTATGAAAAGTCTTCGATATGGACGGGAATTTATCGTCAATGGGAGCGATTAGAAGATAATATTTTTTGGCTGGTGGGAAATTGTTCCTAAATTTATTGTTGGCGTGATAATTGGTGCTGGTCTTTAGGATCATCAACAGATAAATTACTTGGACACGTCAAATATGCATAATACAGTGAAGATTTTATAACCGGGTTACATGCCTGAATTAGGAGGAATGATGCAACAACATATACAAAAAAAATTGTTTGTCGTTCAAACAAAATAAGTGATGATTTCATTTCGAAGTAGCTTAGGTATGGTAAAAATGAAAAATGCTTTTGACTACTATAGACAAAGACGATAAATTTATGTTGATTTCGCTTATTTGTGGGTTGTCAAAAGACCACTGAAGAGGGATGAAATTGTTTGGAAGTTGTTAGATAGTAGAGTGGGGATATATGACATTGTGTTATTCTCTAGAATATATACTGCATCCTATTGCAACCTATGTAACACCCCACGGTGCTTTGAATCCCAACAACATATATTCTTTGAATATTCTTATTCAACTGCTCTTTTAAACTTGATATGTAGTATTTTGGTGTTTATTTAAATGTGACCTCTATTCTTGAATTGTTAGCTATTATCCATTTTCATAATAGCAGTTCACAGGTCAAACAACTATTACGGGTGGCAGTGATTATATGTGCGTGGCTTATTTGGGCAATAAGAAATAACATTCGTTTTGACCATGAAATTACTCCAATCAAACATGCAGCGACAAAGTCAAAGTTACTTATTAGTGAGTTAGGCAGGTTTGGAAAGAGACATATATATAATTCTATGACAGACCTCTGTATCTTAAGGCTTTTCAAGATTGAAGGTAAAACGACTGAAACTCTAAAGAGGTAGATTGGCATCCTCCATTATATGGATGGTTTCAGATTAATGCATATGGATGTTCTTTAGGTAACCCAAGACCATGTGGGTGTGGAGTTATATTTCATAATCACAACAGTTTGGTTGTTGGATGCTTGCCGCAGTCAATCGGCGTAAGTAACTCAGTATCTGCTGAGTTTTAAGGAGATATATTCACTTTTAAAATTGCAAGAACTAGAGAGACGACTCGCATATGGTTTGAATGTGACAAGATGTAAGTTATTAGAGCGTTATTAGATCCTTTTCTGGTGCCTTCGAGGTTTGCAGTTCATTGGAAAAATTGTTTGAGATTTTTTATTATTGATACAGTTCAAATATATTTCATATTTATGGAGAATGTAATGCAGCGGCTGTTTTGTAGGCTAAACGTGAAACTACTGCAGGTTCTAACTGGTGGAATGAGCCACCATGTTTTATCCGAGTAGCTTTGGGTAGTGACAGAGTCTGTCTTCTTATTAATTGAGATGATTTAAGGTATATTTTTTTTGTTTTTTTTTTAATCTCTTATTTCCTTCTCCCGAGGTTTGGCATAACCTCCTTTGTCTTTTCTGTTTTCTTTGCCTCTTATTAACAAAATCTCCTGAGGAGCTTTGCAGGATATTTTTTTTTACCGAATTTTGAATTAAATGATGAAAATTAATATATATGCTAGTTGAACAACTAATAGGAAAGTGCACAAGATGATATTATGAAAATCGAAAATGTATCGTATATGCTAGGTTTTCTACGCTGTTTTCAGATAGTCTGTTTAAATACACATTTAAAAGCAGCTTTTCGATTTATGGAAGTGAAAAACAAAAGTTAGTTTGGATATATAAAATTTCAAAACGATGATTAAAAAATTAAAAAATATTTTTTTTGTGAAGAAAAATATTGTACTTGTGATTTCAGTTCTAATATCTAGGGCTGTCAATAATAGTCCGAAATCCGAAATCCGTTTTCGAGAATTCATGATCCTATAGGATTTTATCCGTTTTATCGGATATCGGATGTCAGATCGGATTTCTTATCGGATTTTCCCCCATTAACGTAACGGAATCGGATTAGACCCCATCCGATTGTTAAGTTCCGACATCCGATAACACATAGGAATGTATTAGTAATTTCCTACCTCTAGGATAAAGATGTTGATTATCGGAAATTGTATTCTTAGAAATTATCATACATTATCGGAATTTCTAACCGGATTAGTAATTTTTAATCCCTTTTACCCAATTTTTTCATATTTTTAGGAATTATCGGAAGTTATCGGATTTTCGATAAGTTAACCTATCGGAATCGGGTTCGAATTTTAAAATTCCGTCGGATGTTATCGGATTTCGGAATTCCAATAACTACTAACCTATCAGAATCGGATTTCCTAAAATCCGTCGGATTTTCATCCGTTGCCAGCCCTACTAATATCCAGACGCGCTTTAAAATTAATAATTATGGTCCCAAAATGACTAGTGACCAGCTACGACAGCCACAGCCGATTGGCAGATCCATTCAGCGAAGTAAATTTGAAATTGCTCTAGGGTAGGTTATGGTATCTAAAATTGAAAAACGCGGGCCAACCGTGTGTAGGCCCCTAATAAACAGATCCAGTTTTAGAGAGAGTAATCAAAACACTTCATCTCTGTCAGTCACTTAACCCGCGTGTGAAAACAGGGTTTAAGACTTTTCATCCGTTTTTTGTTTTTCTTCTCATTATTTTACTGAACTTAAAAAATATTCCTTCTTTTCTTTCTCTCTCTAAAAATCTCCTTCTTCATCAAGTTGTGAAAGTACAGTGGGTCTCTCTGTGATTGATAGAGAGATAAAGAAGATAAAAGAAGAGGAGAAGATAATTCTTCCTTCTTATTCTTCTCTCGCCATCTTCATCTTCCATTCATTAATGATGAACCTCTGACAAACAAAAAAAATTCAATTCCCATTATCGGATCTTGAAATTTTGAAAATTTTTAGTTAGGTTTTTTTTGATTAGTGTATAAGCAATGTCAACACCATCACCAACATCACCACCATCAACAAACTCAACAGCACCACCACCAACAACAGCACCACCGCCAACTGCAACCCCAGTGGTTCCTCCACCAACGACACCAGTGGTTCCACCTCCAACGACAACACCGGCGGTTCCTCCACCAACAACACCAGTTGCACCACCACCAACGACGACTCCAAGTGTACCACCACCAACGTCAACTCCAACTACTCCATCTACGCCATCTGAATCGCCACCAGCACCTACAACTCCTTCAACTCCATCTGGAACGCCGCCTAGCTCTTCCCCTTCTCCGCCGTCTCCACCATCACCGCCGTCACCGTCTGGTACAACTCCGACTCCTAAAACTCCGGGGACAAGAGCTTCTCCTCCACCTCCGGCTGTTGGTAGATCTCCACCACGAACGCCGTCAAACACACCAAACACACCGCCTCCGCCAGATTCTGGAGGAGGAGGAATATCAACTAGTCTTGTTGTTGGAGTTGCGATTGGTGGTGTAGCTGTTCTGGTTGTTTTGACGTTGTTGTTTATATGTTGTAAGAAAAAGAAGAAAAGAGATCAATATCCTGTTGATTACTATGGAGGACCCCCTCCACCTAAAGGTATAATTTTCATTTTTGAAATCTATGAAAGAAAAATTCATTTGTAGGGCATTAGAATTTTGGTATTGAAATTTTAGCTTAGAATTAGGTTGAATTGGACATATTTTGATGTCCATGGAACTACATTTTTGGGAGAAACATTGAAATTGAATATTGGTTCTGCATAATGTTACTTAGGAGATGGACAAATTGAATCGGGAATTATACGTTCTTCTTTGAAATTATCTTATTTGTGTTTATTTGTGATTTTGGTTTAACAGAAGGTTATGGTGGACAACCACAACAGTGGTCATACAATGTTCCTCCTCCGCCACCAGCTGATCATATTGTTAATATGCCACCAAAGCTCAATCCTCCACCAGGACGACAGCAGTCACTAAGCAGTATGGGTTCAGTACATCCGCCACCACCACCAGCATTTATAAGCAGTGGAGATTCTGGTTCTAATTACTCAGAGTATGAAAGTCCACATCCACCACCACCACCGCCAATGTCTTTGGGTTTTTCAAAGAGTACATTCACATATGAAGAGTTAGTTAGGGCCACAGATGGTTTCTCTGATTATAATCTTTTGGGTCAAGGGGGTTTTGGGTATGTACATAAAGGAATATTACCTAATGGGAAAGAAGTAGCAGTTAAGCATCTTAAACTTGGAAGTGGGCAAGGAGAGCGTGAATTCCAAGCTGAAGTTGAAATTATTAGCCGTGTACATCATAAGCACCTTGTTTCATTGGTTGGTTACTGCAGCACCGGGTCTCAAAGAATGCTTGTTTATGAGTTTGTTCCAAACAGCACCATGGAGTTCCATTTACATGGTATGCCTTTATATCCAGGGAATTCTTCTTTTTTTCCCATACCTATTGCTGGGGTGCTACTAGAATTACTTTGGTGTCTTCCAATTATTGCTTTTACTAACCATGTATCTTGAAATCTAATTTGCAGGAAAGGGACGACCGACAATGGACTGGGCCACCAGACTTAGAATTGCTCTTGGTTCTGCAAAAGGACTTGCATATCTACATGAAGATTGTGAGCTCCTTTACTTGTTTTCTTTATGGACAACAATACTTAGTCACAATCAGTTTTGTTACTAAATTTCCTTGGGGACTAAAATAATTTCATTTGCAGGTCACCCTAAAATCATTCATCGTGACATTAAAGCAGCTAACATTCTTCTTGATGCCAAATTTGAAGCCAAGGTAAAATTCAGATCCGTCAGTGTTTGCTAGTAGATATGATAAACGTTAAATCATTGATAGGTTGTTCCTAAATCACTAACTCTAGAAGATACCTGGTAATCTGGTATCTTCATCTTGTAGTGCACACACAATGGTGTTTCACGTAGGTATCTCCTTTGAGTTACTAATAAATTGATCTTGATATTCTTTCAGGTTGCAGATTTTGGGCTTGCAAAGTTCTCTTCTGATACCAATACCCACGTTTCAACCAGGGTAATGGGAACATTCGGGTAAGCACAGTACTTAGATATTATAAAATCTCATGTATTTTATTCACTAATTGATGCTGTGACTTGTTCTACTCTGGGTCAATTTGTACTAACGTGCTAGCATGCTCAGTTACCTAGCTCCAGAATATGCAGCAAGTGGTAAACTCTCAGAAAAGTCAGATGTCTTCTCTTTCGGGGTCATGCTTCTAGAATTGATTACTGGACGACGACCTGTGGATGCTAACAACTCTTTCACAGAGGATAGCTTGGTAGATTGGGTCAGTATTCCTAACCAATACAGTCATTCTTAGATTCGCTATGTGTTTCTGGTGTGGGATTCTCCAAGGTTTCCGTCATGGTTGCTTAATTGAATCATCTGTTGGTTTTATAGGCAAGGCCCATCCTTCAACGAGCTTTGGAGGATGACAGCGACGAAGCTTATGATATTCTCGTGGATCAGCATCTGCAAAGTTACAACCACAACGAGATGAAGCGCATGGTGGCCTGTGCTGCTGCAGCTGTGCGCCATTCTGCTCGACGTCGGCCTCAAATGAGCCAGGTAATTCATTCGAATTCTTAAATGAAGTTTCGTGATCTAAATAAATTCACTGCTTATGAGTCTATAACTGTCAATAGTTGGGCATGTAAGTCACTTCTTAGATGAACAGACGTTGAACTTGCCAGTTCTCAGTTTTAATTGGGCTGAGTTATCTGTTTTCCTTTACTTCTGATGGTATTAGTTATCTGCTTGTATCAATGTGAAGTTCTTGTGTTCCATGTATACAATGTCATCTCTACTGCTTGAGACTAACAAACACATATATGCGAAACTAAAACAGATAGTCCGAGCTTTGGAAGGAGATGCGTCTGTCTCCGATCTGAACGAAGGCATGAAACCTGGACATAGATCAACCTATAGTTCCCATGAAAGCTCTGACTATGACACCTTCCAGTACAATGAAGATATGAAGAAATTTAGGAAAATGGCACTAAACAGCACAGAGTATACTAGCACAGAGTATAGTGCTCCACCCACAAGTGAGTATGGACTTAACCCATCTGGGTCGAGTAGTGAAGGCCAGCAAACTGGAGAAATGTCAAGGCGGACAACGAAAAAAGACAGTCAAGGATTTTAGTGGGAACTCATAAAATAACTGACATCATTACCTTTACATATGACCTGCAAACTCGAGAAAATGTCAAAGCAACTTGTGTTTCCGACTACATTAACCTATACAGATTTTTTTCTTCTTCTATTTGAAGTTCTCTCTTTCATTTTTTTTTTCTTGTTAAATTGTATCTATTTGTTAGTGATTGTAAAACAGAATAATGCAGAATCAAATACTGTTCAATTCTTTTGGTTGTAAGGCTGTTTCATGGGCGGCAGTGATTTGGTTGTCGATATTTATTGAATATTCTTTCATTATTTTGTGTGGTTCTTTGACTGGAATTTTTTTTGGAGTTGGATTCTGTCAATGGAGTAAAAGACAGGCAAACAAGCTGTTCTGAGCTGGACTCTGATATTTTTATCTGATCC
The DNA here is from genome assembly GCA_023531105.1 of Papaver atlanticum. NCBI lineage: Eukaryota > Viridiplantae > Streptophyta > Magnoliopsida > Ranunculales > Papaveraceae > Papaver > Papaver atlanticum. The sequence continues at coordinate 255,386 of JAJJMB010017752.1, read as the reverse complement.
ATTTTTTATTATAATCTCATTTATCTGAAGATCCTGTGTTGGTCATCTGCTTGTTGCCAGTTCTCTGGAGCAGTTACCTCCTTGTTCTCTTGTGTTTGATGAGTAAGATGAATTTGGTGGTGAGTGGGGCTGTGATCTGTCTCTCACTATGATTATTGCAGATGGAAGAAGAAACTGAACATCCATCCAGCAACAAAAGTAAGGAAATGATGCATCAGCTAGAACTTTGATTTTGCCTGCCACATGCATGCTTTTGCTGGCTTTTATTCAAATACAAGACTTTTCAGTATTCTACTACCAGTTTTCAAGCTTTACTGCACAATCTAGGTACAGTTAACCCCATCACAGAAAATTAGTCCCACACACATTCCCTAACAATGATATGGGCACCACACCACACCTCATTACATGACAACAACAAGTGATGGTGATTTCTCCCATTTACTTAGTGGTTCCAAGCTGTGAATTGAAGAGAATGATTCAGCAGAATGGGCTGTGAATTGATATTATACCAAATACATATACCAAGAGATTAGTTAGTTGTTCAAAAAAGAATCAAGACCCTAGAAATAAGTAATTAGGCTGTCTAGGATCTGCCCCTAGACTAGAAACAAGGAAACAAGGAAACAAATTATATTGGATTTAGGCAGCCCTGTCATGAATCAAAATGACCCATTTTTCAAAATATTTTGTTACTAAGAGAAATTAAAACTAACTCCCATTTTTGGCTTCTTTCTTGCACATGTTTGCTTGTGTTTCTTGCCAACAATTCAACCAAATAATAGGTTCTCTCATTTTTAATTCATTGTCTTTAATCATTGTTCTTTAATCATTGTTCTTTTAGTGTAAACATCACAACTTTATTCTTAATAGACAATTTATCTCTCCACTAACATTTCTCAAAAACTAAAGCCTAGATTTAGGAAATAGATACATAGGAGTAGGCATGCACAGAACCGAACCGAACCGCAACCCGAATCGATAACCGCACAAATCGAACCGTAACCGAACCGAACCGATAATCCAACGGTCGGTCACGGTTTTAATTTTGTTAACCGTTAGATTTTCGGTGCGGTCAACGGTTTTACCCATAACCGCACCCTAACCGAACCGAAAAACCGAATATTGTAGGCCGTTGATTTATTTTTATCCTGATCAATCCTAACCGTCTAGATTAAACTATATATTTTGAAACCCTGATGTCTTAGCAGCTTCTTCCTTTCTCTTCTCTTCCTCTCCGAGACTTATCTCTCTCTCCACGCCTGACTCGCCTCCATCACAAGTTCACCACCTCTATCAAGAGATTCAACACTCAAGAGCGCCACCACCTCTATCAAGAGATACACATCGGTAAGTGTTTTCTCCTCTTCTGTTTCTCCTTCTCCTCGATTGATTTTTAAAAAAAAATCAATTTCTAGGGTTTTTATTTTTATTTTTAGGGTTTCTTTTGATTCACTATCAACAGATGGTTTGATTTCTGTTATCAATCGATTTATGTTGTCAATCGATTTATGTTAGGGTTATAATTTTTTTGTTTTTTTTGTTTTTATGTTCTCAGACCTTGAGGAGCAGGAGCAGATGGAGTTCTTCATTAAATAAAGTTGTGGATTATTTCAAACAGGTAACTACTAACTAGTGTTTCTTCTTTTTGTTCAGAGATTTTTATTTGTTTTTGATAGAGATTTATAGGGTTTATAGATCTGAGCTTGTTTTATATAGTATGGGTTTGTTTCATAGTATGGGTTCTTGCTTATTTGAGTTTTAGTTTGTTTGAGTTTGATGATAATGGTTATTTGATAAGACCCTATGTTGATTAGTTCATATTCAGTGTTTTAGGTTAATTGGCTTTCAATTGTGAGCTTTTACTCAGAATATTAATCCTATTTTTTACTACTACTTTAGAAAACAATAACCAGTTCTTCAAATGATATTAGAAAACTTTATTTGAGTTTGTTTGTTACTTTATTTGAGTTTGTTTGTTTCATAGATGGCTTTCTAATTCACATGATATGATTAGTTCATTCATAACTATGTAATGTTATATTTGCAGTGTATTTACAAGGGTTTTTGTTTTGTTACAGAGATATGTGTGCTTGTTTTAAGAACTTGCTAGCCATTTCCAACTCAACTAACTTGTTTACATTTCGCAGGGGCTGTAACTAAGTGGTAATGCTTGGATCAAGTTCAGTTTCGTTATCGAGCTGCAAGATGACAGGTGCATCTCCAGCCTCTCAATCCCCTGCAGCTGAGTATACTGAAGTGACACCTTCTTTAACACCTCAAGTTGATGCTACACAAGAAACACAAAAGGCTACACAGGTCCCTGCACCTGAAAGTGAACCAAAGAAGAAGGGAAAAGTGAGATCGAAAGTATGAAATGATTTTGTAAGGCTCAATGAAAAACAAGCACAATGTAAGCACTGCAAGAAGAAGTTGCAAGCTGATAGTCGAGGAAATGGCACCTCCAGCATGAAGACACATTTAGGCACATGTCCTGAGAATCCCAACAAGAAGCTGAAGGGACAACAGAGTTTAGTGTTTCCACCACCAAGACCAGGATAGTCATCGCAACTGGTTGTTATTAGTTATGACAAGGATATGTGTAGAAGGAGATTGGTTGAGTTTGTCATAATAGATGAACTGCCATTTAGAATTGTAGAAGGAGAAGGGTTTAGAAGATATAGTGAACAGTTGGAATCTAGATTCAAGGTGCCAAGCAGGATGACCATTTACAGAGATCTTTTAACAATCTACAAAGATGAGAAAAAAAAGTTGAAGAAATATTTCAAGGAAAGTAAACAAAGAGTCTCTCTCACAACTGATACATGGACCTCTCCAAACAACTTCAACTATATGTGTGTGACAGTGCACTTTGTTGATATTCATTGGAAGCTTCAAAAGAGGATCATCCTGTTTTGCCAGATCAAGGGTCATACTGGAGTGGAAATTGGGAAAATGCTTGAGAAATGTTTGCTGGATTGGGGTCTAGAAGATCTTTTCGTTGTGACTTTGGATAATGTCAGTGCAAATACTATGGCGATTGAGTATCTTCAAACCAGTGTCATCAATTGGACAGGAGCAACAGTTAGAGCTCAATACATGCAGGTTAGATTGTTTTTTTTTGTTTTATGCTTAAATCTCTTCTTCAGTATGAATGAGTTTTTTTTTTTTTGTTATGCTTAAATCTCTTCTTCAGTAGTTTAATTGTTTCATTTAGACTTAGCTTTTGAGATTGTAATGGACCTCTATGTTTTACATTGACTAAGTTTAAATGTGCTTAAATATGCTTAAATGCTTAAATAGCTTTTGAGATTGTAATGATGTTTTCATTTAGACTTAACTTAAATATGTTTAAATGTTGTTTCTATGGACTAATTTTGAGCATGCAAGCATTTATTTTTAGTGATTCATTTCTCCCTACCTCTCTCTCAGTCCATTCTTTTGCAGAGTTGTTTATTTACAAAGAATTTGTTGTTTATCTTTCAGTTTTTGTAAATACTAGCTAGTATTGTAGCATACCTTTTCTGTTTTCCTGCCATCCTTAGGGTTATGCAGTTCTGATTTCATTTACTTTACATCTGTAGGATTGCTGTAACTCTGAAACCAGTAGCATTGCTTGTACACTTTGTAAATATTTTTGCTTGTACACTCTGAAACCGTAGCATAGTACCACTTGTAGCTTCTCATCAGTTTGCTGTAACTATGTTTCTTCCATTTAAATGACTGCACTATGTAAACTGTGTTAAATTCCTTGTCCTCTGTATATGCTTGTGTATCTTTACTGATTCTTTCATGCTTTGTCATTACTCAGTTTAGAACAAGTACATTTGTTATTACTCAGTTTAGAACAATTTACTGATATTTCCTTGTTTCATTCTTTTATCAGGTAAGGTGTGCTGCGCATGTTCTTGCACTTGTTGTTAAAGATGCGGTGCTGTTGTATCACAAGTCAATTAGCAGGATCAGATCAGTTATCAAGTATGTTACCGGTTCTCCCTCTAGGTTAGACAAATTCAAAGAATGTGCTGCTCTTGAGAAGATTGATTGCAAGAAGATGGTTTTCTTAGATGTGAAGACCAGGTGGAATGCTACATATCTAATGCTTGAAGCTTCCATTCCATATGAGAAGGTCTTTAAGAGGTTAGAAAGAGAAGATAAGAGCTTTCGAGATAAGTATATTTTCAAAGAATCTGAATGTGAAGCTTTACCTAATACTGATGATGACACTGTTGTAATTGATAGTGAATCTGAATGTGAAGGAGATGTAACTAAAAAGAGGAATACGAAGAAAAAGAACAAACCCCGTCATCATGCTCCATCTGCTGCAGACTGGTCATATGCTAGGAGTCTTGTGAAATGTTTAAAAATCTTCTTTGATGCTACTGTTAAGTTCTCTGCTTCAATACAGATTACTACATATGAGTTTTTATGGCAGTTGGCTTTGATTCATGAACAGTTGATTCGTCTTAGAGTTATAGGAAACCGAGATTATCATATTTCTAGGATGGAAGAAGTAATGTTTAAAAAGTACAACACATATTGTGGGGATTATGAAGATATGAACTCTGTTCTGTTTTTTGCTAAGTGGCTTGATCCTCGAGAGAAAGAGTCTGGTTTGAAGTTTGGTCTTGAATGTTTGTATGAGCAAGATGATTTCAGGGTTGGAACTGTTTTGAAAGCTATGAAACAAGATATGGGAAAACTTTATGAAGAGTACAACACCATGTATTCAAATGCCAATGCAGATGAAGGTGACATCAGCTTTTGAACTTTAGTTATCTTCTTTTGTTCTACTGTTAGAGATTATAAATATTGTTATCATCATCATTTACTAATATTGATTGTGTTGATGTCTTAGGTACTGGGTCAACAACTGCTGCAGATGTAGATGACATGGTAGTTTGTGTGCAAGAAGAGAACATTGAGGATATGCTTGAGTCGAGGAAGAAAAGGAGAAGAATGAATGTTCACTCTACTCATCCAAAGTCAGAACTTGAAAGGTATTTGCTTGATGACTTTGAAACATCTACCAGGGATTTTGATATTCTGGCTTGGTGGCAGGCTAATAGTAACAAGTATAAGGTACTATCACTTATGGCGAAGGATATTTTGGCAATACCAGTGTCCTCAGTTGCTTCAGAGTCTGCATTCAGTACCGGAAATCGCATTCTTACTCCATGGAGAAGCTCGCTATCTGCCAGGACAGTTGAAGCACTTCTCTGTACGCAAAGTTGGCTGCAGAAACCTATCTCTCTTGATTTCATATGTGACTATATACCAGATGACAATGCCAGCATTGAAGATGGTAATGGAATCTCTTCTCTTCTTTTTTGACTTAAAATTTGAATGAATGTAGTAACTAACTGTGGCTGATACACTAAGCATGATGAATGTCATAATCTGGTATTGCTTATAAATGATATTTGTCCTAGTTGAAATTGTAGCCTTTGCCATAATTATCAAACTGAAACTGCAACTTTCATTTTTTATATTTTATTTACTGAATGTGGTTTTAAAACATATTCATCTGAAAGAAAGATAACAGAAATTGGGAATTTGCTATTGCAATGCCATGTTAACATTCCACTAGTCATTCTCTAATCTTATTTGTTGCTTTTCTTCTTGGCATTCTTGTTGCAAACATTTTGGGCAAGGATGAAGATTAAGGGGATAATTGGCTTGAGAAATGGATGGACTGCAGTCTTTTACTGGCCTGCTACTTGAGAAATGAAGATTAAGGGGATGACTGCAGTCTTTTACTGGCAACTCTTCATGCTACTTGCTTTTTAACTTTGGTTATTTACTTGTTAAGACATCAACTCTGTTTAACTTTGGCTATCTTTAGACTTTGGTTACCTTGTTTTTGAACTTCAACTCAGTTTTTAATCTTTACACTTTGGTTATCTTGTTAAGACTTAAGTATGGAATGTATCAGTTTTTTAAGGATTTCAGAATGTATATGTACAGGTGCAGGTATAGGTACAAAACCGAACCGAACCGTAAAATAACCGAATAGTGTCGGTGAGTTTAAAAACCGAACCGAATACTAAACAGTTCGGCTATGGTTTCAATTTAGATAACCGCACTATACACTGTTAGGTCAACGGTTTTACCAATAACCGAACCGAACCGTGTGCAGGCCAACATACGAGTCTTACACTAAAGCCATAAAACCCAAATATGTGAATACCTGTCTGCATTTAGAAGTTTATAAAAATTAGTAACACGCAGGAATGACATTTTAAATTTTCTACGGAAATATATTAAAAAAACAACAATATTTTAATTGTTGAAGGGCCAATCTAGTACTCATGAAGAATATTCAAGAGATGCCCATTTGATTCAATTTTTGCAAGATTTATAAGGGGATACCAATATTACTTGGGGGTGATACCAATCCATATAAGACAAATAAATATTAACAAATCTTGACCGTCGGATCGCTCAATTGGTATCACTCCCGATAATAGTGGTATCCCCATTATAAATCATGCATTTTTGAACTTGTCTTAGTTGAAGCTACCCCTTAACGGTATTAAAGCTCCCAATAATACCACATCTATATATAATATCATTAATTTTTGCCTCCAACTAATTTTGTTTTATTTTTATTTTTCCCGATTCTCTCTGTTACAACTGAAATCAAAGAGTTTCGTTAGGTGATTTCTGAAAACCCTAATTCTGAATCAATGGCATCGCGCAGAAGAGTTCTTTTGAAGGTCATAATCCTTGGTGATAGCGGGTAAGCTTTCAATTTCTCCCCCATTTGATTAGTCTTTCAAATCCCTAATGATTCTTCGTTTTTTTTTTTTTTTTTTTTTTTTTTTTTTTTTTTTTTTTTTTTTTTTGATTTTAATATACCTGTTGATTTTATTGATAGGGTCGGGAAGACATCTTTGATGAATCAGTATCCTTTTTATTTTCTTTTTCTTATTGATTTTTTTTTAGGTTTTAAAGTTTATGAATTTATTCGTGAATTATGATTTGGAGATGAATCTTTTGTGTGCTGTTTCTTTAATGAGATTGTGTTTAGATATGTGAATCGTAAATTTAGTAATCAGTATAAAGCTACTATTGGAGCAGATTTCTTGACCAAAGAAGTCGAGTTTGAAGATAGGTTGTTCACATTGCAGGTACTTAATGAATCATTTAAATTCTTGGTTAGTTTTTGATGTTCTATTCTTTGTACAGTATCATTTATAGTTCTTGTATTGTGGGTGTAAATCGATTTTGCTTTTTTATGCGTACGAATTCGTTATCGGTTTGTTGGACATGAATTATGACGGCAAATACATGATTTGCGTGTTTAATGCGAGACAGAAAGAATAAAGCTTTAGCTATGTTAACGATATGGTACTAGACATGATTCTTTGATCAGGGCCCAATTTTTCTCCGAAATGTTGGGTTGTTGTATGTATTGTTTTTACTGCTTTATGGGTGTTAAAGTAATTGAATTGAACTTTTTGTGGGCACATTTTCAGATATGGGATACCGCAGGACAGGAAAGGTTCCAAAGCCTTGGGGTGGCTTTTTACCGTGGTGCGGACTGCTGTGTTCTGGTATATGATGTGAATGTTGCTAAGTCATTTGAGAACCTCAACAATTGGCGTGAGGAATTTCTGATTCAGGTACAGTTATAACCTTTATTTTATAATTTCTTTACAGTATTAGCTTAAGCACAATCCTAAGTGTATTATGTGTTGGTTCATTTTCCAGGCCAGTCCATCGGACCCTGAAAACTTTCCGTTTGTGGTGTTGGGGAACAAGATAGATGTTGATGGTGGCAACAGCCGAGTGGTACAAATTTTCCCCTCCCTATTTCTCTCTCAAAATGTACATATTAGAAATTTGTAAGTTTAAGGTAGTTTTCATAGTTACCTTCCTTGAGGCATTATGTTAACATGAATGTGCCCCAAAGGAAGAATAAAGGGAAGAAAAAGCAGGTATTAGAGTCACTGATGTTGCTTTTTCTAATTGGGTGAGGTGTGAAAATGTGTATCTCATTCCCCCTCAAATTAGTAGTGACTAGTGAGGTATAAAACTGCAGATAAGAATCACATAATCTGAATTTTTTTATTGGCTCGTATATGGAGTTTGAGGGAATGAGCTGATTAGCATCATATGTTTCTAGCTTCAATCTAATGTAAAAGACTCATATGTACCAAGTTTTGCTTGGGCAAATTCGTCGCGGAAACCAGTAAAAGATCAGAACAATGAGCAATGATAGCAGATACTCTAAAAATGTCTCCTGTCGTTGTACTAGTGGTAGGTTTGTTAGCACACAATTGACAAAATCTATCTATTCTTTCCCTGAAGTTGCTAGCGATGCTTATAAAATTAAGTTTATGCAACTTAATTTGCACCGAACTTATGCCACTATTCGGAGTATAAAATTGTTAAATTTGCACCGAACTTACGCTTAAACTAGTCTGCTCGTGCTCGTGTGCTCCATCCATCTGCATTTTTCTTAAGATTTGTGTAGACCTGTCATCTTGTGTTTTTCTGTTTATACATTTATGTGAACGAATTCTTCAAACCAACTTGCAGGTCTCTGAGAAGAAAGCAAAGGCATGGTGTGCCTCTAAAGGAATACCCTACTTTGAAACTTCTGCCAAAGAAGGTTTCAATGTGGAAGCAGCTTTTCAGTGTATAGCAAAAAATGCTCTCAAGAATGAACCTGAGGAAGAAATGTGAGTGATTGCTTACATAACGTTTTATTTGTCCTGTTGGCTGTTAAGATAACAGCCTCATAGCATTGTGTCATTTTTAATTGCTCTCTTAGTCATAGCACGAAAAATTATACATACTGTTCCAGACATTTGATTGTTCTAATGATGAAGGTACCTTCCTGACACCATTGATGTCACCGGTGGAGGGCGACAACAGAGATCTACAGGCTGCGAATGCTAAGAATAAGAACTCTTCCACTTTAGGCATTTCGATCCTTTGGGGCGTAAATAGAAAGTGCATCCAGTTCCCCACCATTTGATTGTCTAGATATCAAGTGCAGTAAACTTAATTAAAGTTCCCTTTGTATATGACAAGCACTCCAAACAAAACCTGAAGTCTGCCCTTTATCATTTTTCTCATTTGGAACTGTCTATATTTCTTTGCTTTTCATCATAAAATCTTTGTACGAAGATTGATACTTTATTTATCTTTATCAAATAAGCCTATATACATTGTATATTTTTGATCCTTGCTAGCTTAAGCCACCATGATTCACGCCCAATGCACAAGTCTATTAGACTTCCTGTACATTTTAGCAGAGCCACCTTCCAGCTGGGAGACATTGAAATTTCAAGTTGTTGAGACAGAAATTAACAAGAACCCTTTTTCCTCTGCTATGTAAATGGTTCCAAAGCCCAATCATTTTGACCGGCCCAGACAAAAGAAATAAAACTTAAAATAGTTTCTGCCTCAGCATATGAATACACATAGCTAGGGCAGAAACAGAGAAAGAACGTAGAGTTTAGTGATTATTAGGGTTTTTTAGTAAAGGATGGATGGACAAGGAGGAGAAGCAGCAGTAGTAAGGATACTTGAAGATACCAGTAATCAAATGATAAATCAGCTTCAAATAATCTCAAGAAAACTAACCGAGTTTGAAAAGAAATTGAAGGAATTAAAAAATGGATACGATAGTTGGGTTGCCAAACAATGTTTTCCTGTTGAAGTTGCTGTTGTTACTACATCCTATGCAATGGGGGGAGCTGCTTACGGTGTTCTTTTCGGAACCGTAGGCCAGGTTGCTAGCCATGTGTTTCCAAAGCATTCACCTGCCATTAAGGGGTTCTGCTCTAGTCCTATGGAAGAAGCTCGTGTTCATGCTGCTCTGCAGGCCACCTGTGCCAGTGTAACTTGTATTATGAAAAGAATTAGAGGGAAAGAGGATATCCAGACTCGAATGGCAGCAGGTTTTGGTGCTGGGGCTATGTTTAGATTGATGACGCGGATGGGCCGTCCTTATGTGGCAGCCGATGCAGTCATACTAGGTGTTGTTTGTGCACTTAATGCAGGTACTATGCATCAGCTAGATCAAAGACACGCTCAACCGGAAGTGGAGTATACCAGAACAAGACGCATGTTATCGAACCTTGGACTTCAGAATTACGAGAAGAACTTTGAGAAAGGCTTGTTAACAGACATTACTATGCCTTTGCTTACAGAAAGTTCTCTTAAAGATGTGGGAGTCCCTCCTGGACCAAGGCTTCTAATACTTGACCACACCGAAAGGGATCCTGAACTGCAAAAGATGTGAAGAAGTTTAATGTCCCCCTTCACCATGGAGATATCACCTATGATGAGGGACAATTAAATTTCTCTAAACATCTTACTTTGGGAAATAACAGAGAGAGTGATTATGATGCTCTCAAAGCTTACTTTGTTAAAAATGTTGATGTGATTACTCATGAGAATGTTAAGTATGTAAATTGTCAAGGTTTGGTGGTCAACTGGGCATACAAGAAATCTTCAGGTACTTGGTCACGAGTTGGGGAACTAAACTCGATTTTCCATAGTCTACCTGGTATCATCAATCCTTCTGAAACTTTATTATCTGAGAAACGAGCTGTTAAGGTAAAAATTTTTGAGTTAAAGGCAGAGATCTCCCTTCTGAATGCAAAATTGAATGAGAAACTGAACCTGGAGCAAGCGCTGGAAAGACAGGTTTCGGATTTGGCAACAGAACCTGAAGAGTGTCGTCGAGCTGGAGGTGGGGATCCACCGACTTGCAACCATGGATGAGCGTTGATGCAACTCCTAGTCACTGGGTTCCTTTCGAGGAACTTGATGTGCTACACTTACCAAAGAATACTCCTGTGACCATCATGGAAGAGCTAGGTAAACCAAAATTTGTTGAAGATGCTACAACGAATGTTCAAGTCCACCGTTTCTACCGAGGAACGTTCATAGTTGCCGTAAACGTTGCAGAGTTGACTCTTGACAATGAAAAGGCAAGATTCTATCCAGATATATGGGGTTTGTACAAAAATGCAGGTGTTTCTTATGCTGCCCGAAAGCCATTGGAATCGGAGATGTCAGTATCGATCACCACATAAGACGTCTTAGCGGATCAAAGCCACCATTTGAGGGATAACAAAGGCGGGTTCATCATTTTATATTGCTAAATAAAAGCCTTTGGTCCTTGGTTATTTCCGTCTTTGCTGTTCTTTTTTTGGTTTGAATTTGAATTTGAATTTGCATTTGCTTTTGTGGTGTGGTCAGAGGTAATAAAGCCTATTCCGGCTTGTACTCCTTTTCTCGTTCGTCTGATAATAACCAAGAATACGACTTCACTGATATCCTTGTAATTATTATTCCAATGCATGCCCACTCAGTTTGAAAGTTAAGTAGATTTTTAACTTTTTCATTCACAAGTTCAGCTTTTTCCGTTTGGATGTTCCTGACAAACCCATTCTTTAAAGTTTAGAGAAAACCCATGGAACTAGTAGATCAAGCGGTTAGCCACGTCCCCATCAATAAATGCCTAGTAACTTGTGTCCATTTTTGCTGCTTGACTAAAGTGATCAATTAAGATTAGTATTGCAAGGGACTGATTCCTCTCAATGACAACGTAATTGAAATTGCCAAAGAGTGCTCCATTTATAACAGTGACCTATTGTGTCTATGTCATGGTATAGCATCCTGAGTTGTTCATATGCTACAAGTCATGGCTCCCACAATAGCTAGCTTCATAAAAGGCAGGTTAAACAAAGACAAATGTGATGTGTTTTGTAGTTGTAGTGGTAAAATAGTGGTGAAAAGGTTCGATGCTCGAACTTGTGAAGGATTCTTTTAGACTCAAATTAACTAAAATAAAATTGTATCAAATTATAAAAAAGACACCGAGACTTTGGATTCCACCATTGACCAATTATTTGATAAATTCTAATCTATATTCATGCAATATTTTTCTTTAAGTTGACTCTAATATTTGCCTCTAATTTGGTTCTTGAAGTAATAATTGTAAGCACGAAGCATGAAACATCAAAAGTATTAGCACCAAGCATGTCCCATCAAAACACTTCACAACTACTCAATAAAAACCAATTTTTCTTTTAAGTTCTATGCAAAAAAATCATGTAAAATAATTGCAATAAATAATAAAAATAGAATTATACCAGTTTTCATGGAACAATGGCTTCCTCCGTCGCCTCGGCTAAGGGGTTTAGCTCCTCATATTAATCTCTTGCTCAAAATACATCTTTAGTGTTCAAAAGTTGATTAAAAGAGTGAAAAGTTCTAAACAACGGGTTTTGTAACTAATATAAGTGTTACAGAACCTATTTCTACAGAAAACCCGTTGCGAACTGAAGCTAACTGTTGGAAAAATTGTTACAAAAGGTTTAAAGTTTGAAAGTTACGGTCACAGAATCTGCGACTTTCTTTTTCTGCTGTTTATGTTCTTCTTCTTCTCCGGCCACAGCTTGCACCAGCAGAACGTGATTTCTTCCAATGATTTTTCTAGCTTCTCTAAGGCTCTAAACTTCCCCTAACTTCTTCCTTTCCTTCCTAGGACCCTAACCAACCCTTTTATACATAGTAGAGCAAAGAAAATTCGAGAATAAACTTGGTTTTTTTCCTCCACAGCAAGTTGCGATATTTCCCTTTTGATTTCTGTTTCACGTGTACTCAGTCAATCCAAGTTGTCCAAACTCCTCCCTTGATAGAAACAAGTCTTTAAGAAGAGTTTCCTTCCACTTCTTCACGTAAGTTTCCAAAAATAAACCAAGAAACTTGCCCAAAATAAACCATGATATTTTTGGCAAGTTTTCGCTTCCAATTCGAGTTCTAGCCACTTTGGATCCATTCCAACACCCTTACCTTGCCTGTTAGGTCCATAGGAACAAACCCAATCAAATTCAGCCCTTTAATCTCCATAAAAATCGATCAAAAATTCATCCACAAAATCGCCTATGTAAGGAAGAAATTCCCGCCATTTTTGTTTATTTGAAAACGTGAAGAAATTTGTCCTCCCCCTATCCAGTCTCGGTCTGTACTTAGAAGCTGCCTGAAAATGGGTTACCCCTTATTCAAAGTGAGAGTCCGAATAGCAAATGTCCTCCCAGGAGCCTTTAACAACTTTTCGAGCCAATTTTGTCGCAAAAGCCTATTTCTCCATAAACACCTACAAAGGGATAAAATACCAAAATTAGTACAGAAATGGGTACTAACAGTATACACAAAAGAGATGAAAATAGACACATAAATGCGTCTATCAAATACCCCCAAACTTATTATTTGCTAGTCCCGAGCAAATTAAAACTACAAAATAAAATCCTAACTCACTGTCGCAGGCATCGTCGGTTGCACTTAGCATGTGCAACAAGCCTTTAAACCCCTAGGTGGCCCTAGTGGCCGAGTTATAGTCTCGGGAGGGTTTACCAGAGGTGCACCCACAAAACCTTTACTCCAGACCCTAGCTATATACGCAGAACCTTAGAATGCACTAAAGAACCTCCTTGGTTTGCATACTTATTGATTACGGGAGGAATTACCCTGATGCGAAATTCCAATTGCTGTATACAAGTTTGCACTCACGTATACTAAAATTCATATATAAGTGACAGAGCTCTACTAAGATAGTTGCACTATGGACATCAATATCCGGAGTCAACAAATCACATGGAAAGATTAAGAGATGGATATAGAAAAACATAGCTGGTTTTGATGTTGACTAGGTGAACGGTGTTTTCTCATATCTGTCTGAAGGCCTCCACCAAGATGAACCTATCCTAATGGACTGAGATACCGGTCTGACTAATATCAACACAACTGGCATATACAAGGGAACCAGTGGTCGATAATCCTAATTCTAGATCAACTCGTCTGGCATATACAAGGGAACCAGCGGTCGATAATCCTAATTCTAGATCAACTCGTTTGGCATATACAAGGGAACCAACGGTCGATTTATTGAACACACATTTATTTATTTATTTATTTTTATTTTTTTAACGACATGATTAGATCTTGTGGATCCAAGCGCATGCTTCTTGTCAGTAGACTACATGGTAATTCCCTTGGATCCTGCGTTCCACGCTTGTTTAGGCGACGGAGACAGGGAGAACACACACATATTGCTATCCAAGTGTTATTTATTCCGATTGGTCTAATGGTCTGGTCTCTTTTTTTTTTTTTTTTTTTTTAATGGTATCTCAATCACTCTATTTCACCCTAGCATTGGTAACAACTTGAATCGTGAGCCCCACCTAATCACTTAGAGAAACATATTTTTAAAAGAAAAGAAAATAAAAATAGAAATGAAAAGGACTCAACGAGATATGGCGAAACTATCATGTTATTTCTAACACCTGAGCTCTGTGCTTTTATGAATAGACTCTTATAGATGTTTCCATCTAGTCAGATTGGTCCCTCAACTCCTAAACCAAAATGATTCCATCCACTTAGATTGGTTAGTGCCATCCTTAATAGGCATAAATTTCTAGGCTCTGGAGTTTATAATGCAACTAAAAAGTTTCTCCCATACCCCCAAACCTAAATCTAACATTGTCCTCAATGTTCTAAAGATAAAATTAAAAGCATGAACAAGGAGAAACTGTTACCATTTGAAGCAAAAGAGTTAAGGAAAGATATTACCGTGTTGCATGAGCATGGGTTACCTCCCAAGAAGTGCTAAGTTTAAAGTCTTCAGCCAGACATCAAGTACCATAAAATGGCTAATTCCCTTTCAAATCATATATCAGTAGTCGAAATAACTGTGGGTCATAAGAACCAAATAACACTGCCACTAATATGAGACAACTGCACAGGATTAGAAAAATTAACAAACGGAGCACAACCTTATTGAAAGTTTCTTGCAAGACAACTGGATTTATCTGGTGAGCCCACTTGGGCTTCATATGGATGTCTTGACAAACAGATTTATCCGAATAACGGTTCTCTAATAGACGGATTCCCTCTTGGGTAGTATCGGGAGGATCGGGTTGTGGAGTCTGAATAGACTCAAGTAATACCTCAAATGCACTAGGCTCGAGTCCCAAGTTAGGGACTTCTAATGGGGAAACTTGACGATTAGTAGAACCATCACTACCCCCAAAATTAGGGTAGTCAGTATATTCAGACAAACCTCTAATTATTGCTTGAATTTCCGGATCCTCAGAGTCTTTAAAATAATCAAGAGCTTCTTCCAGTTCTCTACCCCCAAACTTAGAGTTATCATTACCCACAGAAAGACCTGACACTAGTGACTGAATTTCTGGGTCTGTAGAGTCCTTAAAATATTCGAGAGCTTTTTCTAGTTCTAAAGTTTGGTCATCTATCTTACCTAAGATAATTGTCTCATCGAATTCATCTAAAGAATCACCAAACAAAGTGTCATCCCAATTATCCCGAACCAGATCCTGAACCAAAGTACTAATCATATTCACTTCCTCTAAATCATCAGAAGGTTGTCTAGTAACATTAAAGACATTTAGTTCAGTGGTCATATTACCAAAGGATATGTTCATAAGTCCGGTCCTACAGTTGATAACGGCATTAGACGTGGCTAAAAATGGGCGACCTAAAATCACCGGTATTTGATTCTCTGGGTCAGGGACATGTTGTGTATCTAGGACTACAAAATCCACAGGATAAATAAACTTGTCGACCTCAATAAGAACATCTTCTATCACACCACGAGGAATTTTAACAGACCTATCAGCTAACTGCAGTGTTATCTTGGTGGGTTTCAATTCACCAAGTCCCAGTTGTAAGTACACATGGTACGGAAGTAAGTTCACACTAGCTCCTAAGTCAAGTAAAGATTTTTCTACCCTGTGTTTTCCTATCGTGCAAGCAATGGTAGGGGCACCTGGGTCTTTATACTTAGGAGTTGTGGTGTTCTGAATGATCGAACTTACATGACAGGCTAAAAAGGCTTTTTTAGGGACACTAAGCTTTCGCTTTCGCGTACACATATCCTTGAGGAACTTGGCATAAGCCGGAAGTTGCCTAATTGCTTCTAGTAACGGAAGGTTTATGGTAACTTTCTTAAAAACCTCCATAATGTCATTAAAGTTGGATTCATTCTTTGTTGGTACTAGTAGCTGTGGAAATGGGGCTCTAGGTAGAAAATCAGACCTCCCAGGGGCCGAATTTACATAATCAGAAACTTTATCGGTCTCTTCAGCTATGGGTGGTCCTGAGGGGTGAGATCCTGAGGGTTGAACTACAGTAGGTTCACTATCGGGCATGGTTACCTTGTTGTCTACAATTCTACCACTCCTAAGGGTTCTAATAGCATTCAATTGTTTTATATTTACTTCATGAACTCCTCTAGGGTTGGGTTGTGTTTGACTAGGAAACCTACCTTTTTCTCTCAAAGACTCATTTATCATACCTACCTGGGTTTTCAGCTCGGAAATGGCCCGACTATTTTCTTGTCCTATCTTGTTACTAGCTTGTAGACTTAGTTCTACTGATTGCTGAAATTTTGCAGTTTGCTGAGTTAGTAAAACGAGAGACTCCTCTAGGCTTATGATTCTCTTATCCGACTGATTCTGAAATTGAGCTGGCCCTGAAGGATTCTTAGCATAACTAAAATCTGGGGGAGCATTAGAGTTACTAAACTGACCTTGATTCTGGCCCTTAGACCATGAAAAGTTCGGATGGTTTCTCCACCCAGGATTATAGGTTTCTGAATATGGGTCAAATTTCTGACGATTATCGAATCTAGTGTTATTATAAAGAGCATTGGCTTGCTCTGCATTATTCTGGCCTTCCCAAAAAGGCTCCAACCTACCACTAGCGTGACCCATTTCTAGAGCTTCTAACCTCTTAGCTATCGCTGCAATCTTGACATCTGATTCAGCGCCTCCTTCTATTCTATTAACGTTTCCTCTGCTTAGAAGAATCGTTTTCCGGGGTTCCCTACTATTTTCCCATTATTGGGTCTTTTCGGCGGCTTCATTCAAAAATGCCATTGCCGCATCAACAGTTTGGTTCTCAAACCCACCTGTACACAAAGCTTCAACCGTAGATATTGTGGGATAATCTAAACCCTCATAAAGGATCTGAACTAGCCTAACCTTTTCTAAACCATGGTGAGGACATTGTGTTAACAAATCATTGAACCTTTCCAAATACCTATACAAAGATTCTCCCTCTTGTTGTGAGAATGTGCAGATTTGCGTCCTAATAGACGATGTCTTATGCCTAGGGAAAAACTTATCGAAAAAGGCAGATGTAAGTTGTTCATATGTTTCGATTTACTCAGAAGTCAAACTATACAGCCACGATTTGGCTTTATCTTTTAGGGAAAAGGGAAATAACCTAAGTTTCAAAGCATCATCATCTAAGCCTCTAATTCTTAGGGTACTGCAAATTTCTTCAAAATCCCTAACATGGAAATAAGGGTTTTCATTTTCTTTCCCTAAAAAGATTGGGAGCATCTGTATGGTCCCAGGTCTAAGCTCATAATTGGCTTCTGTGTCAGCTAACTTAATACACGAGGGACGAGTGGTCCTAGTCGGATTCAACAAAGCTTTCAAAGTAGCCATCTCCGGAACTATCGGAGTATTAGGGATTCTCTTTTCAGGAGAATGTTCAACACAGGACTCTTAAAAATTGGACCTTCTAGATTAAGGTAATCGAGACGCTTAGAACTGCTAGGTTTATCTTTTACAAATCTACCTAGGGCGTCTCTTTTACGTTCCGGCATACACAAGATTTTCCTAAAATTGGAAGGATAAGCAATCACAAATCAAGGACGACTCAACCAAATCAACCCTATTGATTTCTAGCAAAAAAAAAGCATGATGGCTCCACTTAGATTGTTTCTAGACCAGCTTCTACTCTTCCAAGAGGCAACTGGGTACAATTTTAGCAAACCTCGTAGAACTATCCTGATAAAGTAAGTCGAAGAGAAGTAGGAGAAGCTCAGAGGAGCTTTGATACCCCCACCTCTTTGGCAACGCTTCCTTGGGTTACAAGGCGGCTCTAATCGACTTACAGTAATCTTCCTGAACTTTGAGTTAGGCTAACAAAATACCCAATACGATCCTTTTGAACGACTTTCCTACAAGCTCGTTACCCTATTGGTCTCGTTCTAGTCAATATTTTAAGTTTAGGTTCGCGTTCGGTATCGTTTTCCTAAGGCGGGCAAGAAGAGAACGGTGATGAAATCCGAACCCTTATCTTGTATGGCCAGGCCTTGCCCTTTACTAGAAAAGTAAATAACCGTATTCAGGTCCTCGGCAGATATGCACCTTAAGGAATACAGTAACTCGCTGACAGGGGATTCGCGAGTGTTCAGAACCTTACCTCCCGTTCCAGACGGGGGATGAATCGGTTGTAGTCGACTCGGGCCACTGACTCCTGTGTCAGTGTACGAACCCAAGGTGCAGAGACAATATCGTAATTGTCATCCTTCTCTGCAAACAGTTTTATAATTAAAGGATACCCTTCCGTAGGGTATATAAAAATTAAAATTAAAAATAGTGTCCAATGTCCAAAAAGTCCAAAAAAAAGAAAGGAACTTGCCCAAAATAAACCATGATATTTTTGGCAAGTTTTCGCTTCCAATTCGAGTTCTAGCCACTTTGGATCCATTCCAACACCCTTACCTTGCCTGTTAGGTCCATAGGAACAAACCCAATCAAATTCAGCCCTTTAATCTCCATAAAAATCGATCAAAAATTCATCCACAAAATCGCCTGTGTAAGGAAGAAATTCCCGCCATTTTTGTTTATTTGAAAACGTGAAGAAATTTGTCCTCCCCCTATCCAGTCTCAGTCTGTACTTAGAAGCTGCCTGAAAATGGGTTACCCCTTATCCAAAGTGAGAGTCCGAATAGCAAATGTCCTCCCAGGAGCCTTTAACAACTTTTCGAGCCAATTTTGCCGCAAAAGCCTATTTTTCTCCATAAACACCTACAAAGGGATAAAATACCAAAATTAGTACAGAAATGGGTACTAACAGTATACACAAAAGAGATGAAAATAGACACATAAATGCGTCTATCAAAATGCTTCTCGATTATCAACCAAATACTATAACTAGCATCAGGTCTAAGTATAAATGTCTACAAATGTGTTTCACTTGTCTGTTTCACACTGTAGATCCGCACACATTATTGAACTGCAAAATATCATTTCATTTTGTGTGTTTCATCAAATATCATTAGTAAAACTGGATTGGCAGGCCTTGGGAACAATAGCAAATTTTGGAACTTTTCAGAAGCTTAACCCGATATCTTAGGCTTTCTTGACGCCCTCAGTTTAGGATTATTAGCATCGTTATAGTTTCAAATGGGTAATGAACCTTAGTTTGACCATCAATTAGAAATCAATATTGACTTGGTCACTTCTTGTGTTTACTCAAATGAAAGTTGTAAATTTTATGAGCAGTAAAATGTATTTATTCTTCAAGTTATGAACTCACGAGAGACTTCAAAACTGCCTTACAGGTTGTGAACCATGTTTACTTCTCCCCGGACGGTCAATGGATAGCAGGTGCTTCGTTTGACAAGTCAGTCAAGTTGTGGAATGGTACCACTGGGAATTATGTTGCAACTTTCCGCGGACACGTTGGATGTGTGTATCAGCTAAGGTTTGAATCTTATCATAGTTTTCCATTTCTTTTTCTCTCTTTCAGTTAAGTGAATGTCCTTAGCCCCCTCTGTTTTCTGCTTATTTTGCAGCTGCTCTGCTGATAGTAGGCTTCTTTTGAGTGGTAGCAAGGATTCTACGCTGAAGGTAATAGTTTATGATAGAAGCAACAGCATTGTATTTTCCAGTTTATCCCCTCTTTGTTTATTTTTTTGCTACTAATATGGATTAAATTTTGAATCTTCGCTTCTTCCAAATCTTATATACACTGCAGGTTTGGGATATCCAGAAGCTAAAGTTAAAGCGGGATCTTTTATCTTTCTGCCATCATTCATAACTCCAGAACCCCAATACTAATTTGAATTTACTGTTATCTGACAAGGTTTTTGCCGTGGATTGGAGTCCGGATGGTGAGAAGGTAGCCTCAGGAGGCAACGACAGAAAGCTGAAATTATGGATGTAGTAGAGATGAAGGAAGTCAGTCTAATACCATTACTTAGTAAATCATGCCTAATTGATTTTATACAAACCAAAATCAAACCCAGTCAAATCCATATTTTTTGTTGAACAAAATTTACTGGCAGCTCTTTTTAGGATGAATTTTAATCTTGATGTTTTTATTATCAGTCAGGTTCAATTTGTAGGCAACACTGATGACATTCCAAGCAACGGGCGCACATAGGATACTGCGGCATTTCGGTTTATCCTAAAAGCAAATGTCCTTTAAGGATTTTTTTTTTTTTTTTTATGCAAATCAAGTTCCAACTTTGTAATCTTTCTTTACAAGATCGAAGATATCAGCAGGAACATTAAACAAACAAAATTAGATTTTTTCTTTTACATAGTCCGCGACACCATTAGAAGTTCTACTAGATAACCGCTGCCACGGTGGGACGGCCGACTGAAGTTACAAACATGTATTGAGTGACCAATGTAGTCAATTTCGGTTGAGATGACTGAAACACCCAATAATACCGGTTTCGGTGTTTATCTGAAATGCCGATATTCACCGTTATTTCACAGATATTCGCTAATATATAGTATTTCGGTCCCGACCGATATTTACCGAATCTGATATTGACCACAATGAGAGTGATCTTTTGAGATAGTAAAAAAATAAATTATATTCCTATGAGAAACGGTATGTTTTGTCGCATCAACCAAAATGTTCAACTAAAAGTAATCACTACACGTGTAACTACTTCTACGTGCATTTCTAACAAGTGTTGACTTATCAAACTACCAAAACAAAGACACCCTAAATTTTCACTTCACCACTGCCTTCCTTTACTTTTATCGCACCACTACCAACCAACCCGCCCATCTCCTTCTCTCTGTACAACAAATCTAGCTCACAATCATTAATGATCTTTCTAAGAGATTTGTCTCACTTTCGAGATGAGAACAAATTTTGTGCCGAACATTCCATCAAGGTTTGCAATTTGGAAAAAAACCTCTTTAACTTATTATTACTCTATAACTAAGATGATTATTTGTTGAACTGTATACGATTTTATGTTGATTCCTGGCTTTCACTTTTGCTTCTTTATCTAGTATTGATCGAATAGTGTCACTTATATTAGTTCTATGATTTTTTTTTTTTACAGGTGAATAGGAAATGAGAAGAGGAACTGGGCTGGAACGGCGGGACGAGCGTAAGTTCGTGGTGGAATTCACTTTTACATTTCTAGTTTCTGCTATACCAAAGTTCTGGGCTAATGGTTAAGATTCGGATTTACCCGGTCCACAACTCCATTTTCTTAACCCGAAATTTCTGGGAAAAGAACTCTGTTTCTGTGTCGCGCGCGATTGATCAACTCTGGTTTCTTACAGAGATCAAATAAGCTGTAATCAGACAATATAACCGGTAAAATTGGTCAATTTGGTTTTAATTAAGTTCGTTCGTGTCAATAAATTTGGTACAAATTCATTGTAATGGCTAGATTTGATGGATTAATTTCAAAATTGAAAATCATCATCATTCTACATTTTTTTTAATTCAGTCGAATTCTAGGTTGTTGTTGATTATTTTTTAATTAAGTCTATGAATTTAACCTATGGTTATGAATTGATCTGTAATTGGTAACAGTTGTGGTCTGCTGCTGGTGGTGCAATTGGTCATGGCAGTGATGGTGGGGATTATGGTGGTGGCGGTGGTGCTGGTATCTGAAGGTGCGAATTAAAGAATGAGTGCTTTAAATTTAGGGTGGTGCTGGTAGTGGTGGTGGCGGCAGATGTGGTGCTTGTTGTGTTCCTGACGCTGGTTTGTCATGTTGTTTATGGTGGATCGGCGGTGGTAGTAATCGTGTTATTTAATGTATGTGGTGGTGGCTGGTGATTGAGTTGTGGTGATGTGACTGAGGTGGTAATGGTGTTTTGTAACCCAATTGATATTAATTCTTTTTGAGGTGCTGCTCATGGTGAAGGTGGCGGAGACGGCGATAGTGGTGTTGTTGTTATGGAGGGTGGTGCTGCTGGTTACGGAGTGGTGGTGGAGAAGAAGGGTGGCAGGGGTGACGGTGTTACTGGTCACGGTGGTGGTGGTGTTTTACTGTAACAGTGGTGATGGTGTTGTTAGAAGCTATAGGAGGGTTGTTGAAGATCACATGAGATTTTGATTTTGGTGGCGGTGGCTAAGGTGGTGTTGATGGTGGCAGTAATGGTTAGGGTTATGGTGGTGGTTCTGGTGGCGGCGAAGGTGGTGGTAGGTGAGGAGATAAGCTGCTGTCGCTAGAGGTGGCGGCAGAGCTGCTGGTGATTGTGGAGTTTCTGGCGATGACGGTGACAGAAAGTGAACACATGAGAAATAAGTATTGTATTATTCTATTATCATGGAAGGGCAGTCACGTCATTTCAAATTGGACACCACATTTTGATTACCAATACCAAACAAAATCGAATCTTTTTGCTTCAATTTGGAAATAAACTCATGTGACACATTGACACAAAGTCACCCCTGTATAGAGTCCTCCCTCGCTTCGCTCGGTGGTCGACCTAATTAGCATAAAGACACCAAATTATTCGGTTTTTTTTTTCACGGTGTACATATCATTTTGGGATTAATTATAACCTTCACTTTTCAAGTTCCGGTCCTAGTAGTAGATGTTAGGGGTGACATTTTTTCCTGAGAAAATCCATAACCAAAATTTAACCCAGTCTCCAACACCTCCTTGAAAATGATTAGATATAGGAAATATGAATGGAATTTAATCAACTCACTTAATTTATACACAAGTTTTTGTGTTTTTATTTACGAAGTGTTTTAGTAAGTACCATCACCCATTCAAAATCATTCAATGTGTTGGGGTTGCGACTTGCGAGTTGCCGTTAATTCTCATTTCCAGGACTTAAATGTCGCAACCCCATGGCGTGTAATTCTGTTTCCATATTTCTCTTTTTGTGTAAATCAAATTTCCTTAACTGGTTGATCACCTTCAATCAACTTACAGTGCACTTGACTAATGATTTATGGATAATATCAGATTTTTGGGATTGTTAGAACTTTAGCCCAGAGTGAACCCAGTCTACTCATGCCTCCTTGGCACATGGTAATCAATTTTAATCTTTCCTCGTAAAAAGAAGAAAAAAAAATTCCATCACCCATATAGCTCTCAGAAAAATTTTAGATGCGAGGGAATTTATTTTACTCTCCATTTTTCGTGTTTTATCTGGTAATATCACATCCAATTATTAGGAAACATTTAATATAGATAAGTTTTTGTGTTTCTACTTATAAAGTACTTTAACTGTATTATTACATATTCACAATCATCCGATGTGTTGGGATCCCAAGTTGCCGTTAATTCTCATTTTCATGACTTAAATGTTGCGATTTCCCGCGTGGTACGTAATTTTATTTCCGTATTATTCTTGTTGTTAGAATCAAGTTTCCTTAACTGTTTGATCACCTCCAATCAATGTATTTGGCTAATAATTTATGAATATATAATTGCACATTATGAATTTTCCTAAATTTTATTCTTTAAATGTGATCCTAATACATTTGAATGCTCAAAGGTTGCTTAAAAAAAAAAAATGCTCAAAGGCCTTTTATCACTGTATTTAATTCGTAATATTAACTTAGAAAAAGTGCATACTTTTGGAAGCTAGCTAACGCTTTCGTTAATGAAAAGATTTCCCTGCCATGTTTAGATTTTCAAAACATTAAATGACTTAACTGTTCCGGATGAATTAACTGTTCCCTCACATCAAAAGACCCTTATTTTCTTGGTACGTAATTCTTGATCACTTCTTATTCTTTTAATCTATATCTATCAACTTGTATAAGTATAAATACTAAGTAGCTGTTGAAAAATATGACAACAGCGTCAGCGGCTTGGGAAATTGGAAAGTTTTTTAACTGCAAGAACAAGAAAGGAGATGTGCTGACCCCGGAAGAAATGCAGACGGTCGGGAAAAAGATAGAAAAAATTGAAGATCCAGAGGCAAAAGACTTGGGAGCGAAAGGAAGAAGAGGGTACATAAGAAGCCAAGGACCGAGTGATCGAAGATGTTTGTTAATGTTTCTTCTATGGTATTAGTTAGGTCTTGAACAATCTAGTGTTGCTTTATGTTTGTTTGTGTGTCTTGAACAATGTTAAACATGTGTTTGTTTGTGTGTCTTGCTAAACTCTTTGCTTGTTTTGGTTTATGTTTGATTTGTTTTCGGTTTGGAACATCTTAACTTTGGAACAATCTAGTGTTGTTATTTGATTTATTATGTTTTTAAACAATCTAGTGTTGTTATTTGATTTATTATGTTGATAAACCTGTGTCAAATTACCTCTTTGCCGGCATACATTTGGAATGCCGGAACTCTGAATTTTTAAGATCACAGAAATTTCAGAGTTTTTCTAACAGTACCGGCATGGTCGAAAATGGTAACAACAATGCCGACACTCTGAATTTTCAAAATCAAATACATTACAGAGTTTCGGCATTGAAGTTTTTTTGGCTACCATGCCGGTAGTCTGCATTTTCCAGACGCAAAATATTTTTGTCAGAGTACCGGTACGGTTTGTAATTTATTTTCAATGCCGACACATTTACTAATTTCTTTGGATATGTTTTCAGCATTTCCGGCACTGTTTCAAAATTTAAGTTCTACACCATGACCAACTTACGGCATAGTAGAGTTGAAATAAAACCAAGCCGGCATTGACATCAAAATATGATTTAATGTTTATAATTCAAACTTCCAAAAAAACAAAATGTTGCGTATTAGTGAATCACATATACCCAAATTACTCATCATTGCCGGCACACAAATTAACTTGTATCTTCTCACGGGTAATTGATAGGGCTAACGTATCCCAAAGTTGGTGATTCTCCTCGTACAATTTCATCCATTCCTCCGAGTGATTGGGAGCTATATCCTTGTTTTTAGTCAACGGGCAAACCGGCGGTAATGGACAGTTTTCCTTGAGTTTCAAAATAATGAAATGATTCCCGTTCACGAACGCCAAAACAACCCTTCTCTTCTTAAGAGATCCTTCGCACTTTTGCCACTTTGGTGTATATGTTGCTTGGACGGTGGGGGTAAAGTAATGAACAACACAATTAAATGTATCCGCCACTAGATGCCCGCAAACCGCCATTCTCATCCAATATTGAGTAGGAAGGAACTTCATCTCGTTCTCGGGACCTAACACTCGAGCATACAAACTATCAAACCCTTCTTCATCACCAAGCAATTTCTCATAAAAGATCTTCTTTTTCATAAGTTGTTCGGCCATCCTCTTTCTAGCGTATCGACATGGTGTCATCCCTTTACTAACCGCCGTCTCAAAGATTCCTAATTGTTCGGTCACGGCATGATAGCAACAATTTCCATCTCCATTGATATCATCCGTATATACAATATACTCGCGAATAAACTCAGGAAGTTGCTTTACAGAAGACTCTATTTTGGTATGGTAATGTCTATAAGTCTTACCTATTTTGGAATCCTTAAACATCTTCATATTACCAATTTTTAGCTTAATTATATCCAATCCATCATCTGCAATCTCTACACTTCTAATGTCTTCAATATGTGATAGGAGTTGATACTTCCTTGGCCTACCTTTTCGCTTTGGAACCGAAACTACATCAACTTTGGTCGTGCCTACGGAGTTGTCACCATTGTGTTGTTGTTGACTAGATATGGGTCGCTTACCTTTGCTATCACTTGTTTTTGGTGTGGCTTCGGAATTTTCACCTTGATGTACTTGACTTGATGTAGGTTCCTTATTCGGCCTTCCCTTTTTGTTTGGCACCGCCGCCTCATCAACTATGGGTGTGCCTTCGGAATGCTCACCTTGTTGTTCTTTGTCACTTGATGTTGGTACCTTTGTCGTCCTACCCCTTTTCTTTGGAAACGCCGCTCCATTAACTATGGGTGTGGCTTCGGAATTCTCACCTTGTTGTTCTTGTTCAATCAATGTGGGTACCTTCCTCGGCCTACCCCTTTTCTTTGTAACCTCCGCTACATCGACTCTAGGTGTGGCATCCGCTTCCTCGGCTTGTTGTTCTTGTTCAATCGATATGGGTACCTTCTTCGGCCTACCCCTTTTCTTTGGAACCTCCGATCCATCGGCTTTTGGTGTGGATATGGAATCCGCCGTTTGTTGTTGACTTGATAGCGATTCCTTCATCGGCCTACCCCTTTTGTTTGGAACCGGCGCTTCCGTGAACCTTGCTTCTGAAATATCACATGTGGTTGGATCTCGTTTCTTAGTTGCCTTGAGTTCACATTCACGTTGACTCATATCTTTTAATTATTTCCTTTGTTTTCTCCTTGCTGTTTTGGTTTGTGGTCTACCGGTAGGATCTCCTTTTGGTGGCTCTTCACTTTGTGCTGTCCATGGGCGAGTAATTAGCCTTAGTTGGCTCAACAAGACTTTCCGGCTAGCCGAGTTTCCTCGTGAGTAAGCTTCGAAGAATTCCTTTGCTTCGTTAGTATCCCATGGTGATTGTCCGGGAGCTTCCGTAGGGGGAGGGGTGAAAGATAGTTGCTTTCAAAACGGACCAATAACCTCAATGAGTATCACTTCTTCATACTTCACAAGCGTATGACGACACGGAAGCCCCAATGAAGACATGTCGGGACAAATACACACATCACCCGGTTTGCCGTAGTTTATCTCCTTTTGCATTTCTCTCATCATATCTTTTATTGCCCAATGAGAGACGTTGAATTCTATTCCTCGGAGAAACTTACCATATTGAAGATATGAAGTCATCCTTTCCATTTAGCTTTTCTCAAAAGCCTTCTTAATCCTATCGATATCACTCTTAAAGTATTGCTCAATTGCCTCGGTGACCGTAACCACGTTTCCTTGGTTAGACTCTATGAGACCTTTAAATCTCCCATGAGCGGACTCCTCTATACTAGTTGCTTCATTCCCGTAGTGTCTATATCGGTTTGTCCATGCACGAACAAATTTTTCCTTGAACTTATCCAACCATTGATTCCGAAAATACGAGACGGCAGTCGGATAAACTTCGTTCCAATTGGCAATAAACTTGTCCAAATTCTTTTCGTACGTATCCTCGGTAAGAGACTAATAAACTTTCTCCCAATCTCTTTGAAATTCCAACCACTTTTTATGATTTTCCTCATGTTCTTTGTCCACTCGCTCTTTGATCTTCTTCTTCTTCTTCTTCAGGTGATAGTTTGTTCTTGCGAACGTCTTCCTCTAGTTGAACAATCATTCTCCTCTTAATATCCGCCTTAGTGGGTTCAAATAAGGCATGTCAAGCTTTTACCACATTTTGACGTATATGATATGTACATAGGAAATTTTGTGCATCCGGGAAGACGTCGGATATTGCTTTTATTAATGCGTCATCTCGGTCGGTTATGATCACCCTCGGAGGATGATTTTCCCGGAAGAGTAATTTCAATTGTCGTAATGCCCAATTATAATTGTAACCCCTCTCGTTTTCCATTAAACACCAAGCCAATGTGAATGATACCTTGTCTGATGTTTGCCCCACGATGTTGAACAACGGCATATTGTATTTGTTTGTCTTGTAGGTACAATCCATCATAAGAACATGTATGGGCCAATTTTGCAAGCAAAGGATGCAAAATGAATATTTGAAGGGGCTTGTTGTCCGGCCCTCTTTTAATGATACACGTGTAGTTGTGATCCCAAACAATTTTCTCAAATTCTTGCATAACGCTCATCCTTCCCATTCCACCCTTATAATAATTGCTTGTGCGCTATAAATTGTACTTAGAGAAGACACGTTCGTCTCATCATTTTCCTTGAAGCCTCTGAGAATTTGTCTTGGTTTGATACATGCTTTGGTCAATCTCTTTACATCCTCCAATTCATGAGGTTTTAGCTTCGCAACTAGGGAGTGACCAACAAAATCTTTCAGATCCGGGTGGTTAGACGGCCGAACCACACCGCACAATCCCATTCCTTTTCCTTGTCTCTTAAATAGAATACAAGCTTAAAGGGGCAATTATCCTTCCTCGTACGAGTCTTGTATACCCTATTAGTCTTCTTTGGATATACATAACCCTTTCTCTTGTGGCTATTCTTCTCCTTATATACCCCACTTCTCTCGCAAGCCATCTCAAAACGAATCTTTGAAACTTGGGTATTCCGCACCAACACACACATGTTCTTAGGAGCCGTCTCTTTAGCCCAATCAATTGCTTCTTGTTTAGATTTTATTCCCTACGTAAGGACAATAATGGAAAATTAATTATAAGGTTCATTACAAGCAATCCATTAGTAAAGTTCAAGATACTAGGTGAAAAGCATTCTTTGGTAACATACCGGAGGCATTTTATAGTATTCCGACGTATCCCGACCAAGCGGTCTTGCATTTGTTGGATCAATATATGTCACAACCTAAGGATCGAATGGAAACAAAATAAATTAGTTCCAAAATAAAATAAAATACTATGCCGGACCACAGTTCCGGCATGCTTGACCAAAGTTCCGGCATAGTCAAATTGAACGGAAACTGAAAATCAAATTTGAAACGCTTTCCGGCATACAAATTTCATTTGAAATCAACGCCGGAAACAGAGCTGCTGGCATGCTTGTTATATATGGTTCCACGCCGGTACACTGTTCCGGCCTGGTATATAATTAATATACCATGCCGGTATTTAGCTTTGGAAGACACTACTTCCTGTATGTTTTTTTAGTGGTACCGGCATGGTAACGATAGGATTGAACCATGCCGGTAGCATATTCCGTAGAATATTTTGTGGTAGGTAAAAAGTAACTTTTGTACCGGCATGGTTTTTTCGGTTGAATACAATGCCGGCTTGTATTTCAAAATGGGGGATATTGTTGGTCGGCATGGACGTAGTATGAATACCATGCCGGTAATGGTACTGCTGGCGTTGTATTCATACTACGTCCATGCCGACACAGATTTATTTCAACTGCAACAATGGTGGATTCAAAGAAAAAAAACCAAAATTTCAACACATTGGCACCTTTACCTGGGTATTGGGAGTGCTTGTATGTTGAACTAGTTTACTCTCTTGGGTTGGTTCTTCAAGAAACTCTCCATGCTCATAAAAATCATGATCCAAGGGTGTTGGTTCCACAAATACTTGCAATTGTGAGTTGTTGTCATTAGCAGAAGATTAAAGATATGCTTCTTGTTGTAGTTGAGATAAAGATTCAGCAGCAATTCTCTCTTCACAATCATCCTCCATTTTCACAAAAAAAAATTCCCTCTAAATTTTTTCCCCTCCTTCTACTCTCAACTCACTCACCCAAATACAAATAAAAATACATACTAATCATTTATCAAATAATCTTATGAATGTACTAATTATAATTAATCACTAAACCCGATTAGTAAGGGGTAGATTAGGAATTAGGTAAAATACTTAGATAAGGGGTGACCCTGATTTGATATTTGGATCCAGGTTTTGTCCTTTTCCTCTATCCCCCAATTAGTTTAAGTATCCCCCAATCGCGCGTTCTATAAAATCTCAAATCTGTTGTAGGGCTTGTAGCCCATGGATGTGCAGC
This sequence comes from Papaver atlanticum, assembly GCA_023531105.1. Classification (NCBI taxonomy): domain Eukaryota; kingdom Viridiplantae; phylum Streptophyta; class Magnoliopsida; order Ranunculales; family Papaveraceae; genus Papaver; species Papaver atlanticum. The sequence goes on along the minus strand of JAJJMB010017752.1, from coordinate 225,835 downwards.
CCAATATAGTGTGGTCTTCTTCTTTTGCAATCTTGATTTTTTACTATATTTTTTGTTGTCATGCAGTGTTTAAAGGAACCTTTGAAACCTCAATACAATGGAGGGATAATTGTAAATCCAGAGTTCTCATATGGTCTCAAAGGATGTTCTTCTTTTGGTGGTAATGGCGGAAAGATAATGCATAAAACTTCAGAGGATGGAAACAGCTTCATTGTCGCTCACAGTAGAAATCAACCTTATGATACTTTCTCACAGAAGATCTACCTACATAAGGAACACCTCTATGCATTTTCGGGGAAAGAAATTTTTTCCCTAAATTATGATTATTAATTGTCCGGTTTTTAGTTTTGACTAGCAAGTTGTAAACTGTGGTGTTATTTCAACTTGGATACAAGTCAGTCATGGAAAAGAGCCGGTAACGGCTGTTTTCAAATGGGGGAAAATATATCTAGCACAATTTGTTTTTTTTGTTTATTATCAACCCACCAATAAAATTGGATATATAAAAAACCCATAATTAATTACGTTAGGAGTCAATTACACAAATAACCTTATACCTAAATAAAGGAAGCGATTTTACTTAAGCTAAAAAACCGTGAACTTGTTTTGGGAGTAAACGTGATAAATATAATTCCTAAAAGATCTCCTAAAAAAACGCCTTGAAATCTTATATTTCTCCTCTAGTAACCTGCCATTTTCACCGTCAGACCATGAGAAATCGTTGTTCTACCATGGCTTTAACAAGATTTTTCACGTTTCAAGGTCAATAGCGTCAACTTTAGTTTACAATTTTAGTTTTTTAGTAGTTTGATTGGTTGGCACAACCAGAACCACTGAACAACCTAGACTTGTTGCATTTTTATGCATCACCGATCAAAGAAAGTATACACACGTATCCATTGGTCCATTTAACTGCAATATGCTGTCATTTAAAAAAATATATATATATACTGTTTTTTGTGTGTGATTTTTACCATTTTTTTTTGAAGTTTTGGATAGTTGGAAATGTGAATCACAATTGGTCACTAGCTTAGTTTAGTGTTTTGTGATAACTAACTGTAATGGAGTATACTCCCTTGTCAGGCGTGATAAATCATTTTTTACCAGTTTGCAATTCGTGAAATCTGCAATTATCATCTTATTTAGCCGTGATAATTGTAATTTTTCACCCATATACCTGCAATTATGGATGACGAAATTTGTATTTATCACGGATTTGATAACTATAATTATCATAGTACGGCCGATGTCATTGTGGTACAATGATAAAGTTATCAGGTGATAATATATTGATTTGGATTCGAAACTCGTAGCACCAAATTCTTTACCAATCTAAAATAAAAAATAATAATTTTTTTATCACATTACGATGACTACTATAATTATCATAGTACCATGAAATTTGTAGTTATCTCGGATTTGATAACTATAATTATCACAGAACCATGAAATTTGTAATTATCACGGATTTGATAAATATAATTATCACACTATTTTCAAGGAAAGAGAACAACCCATCGATTGTATACATCACCGCTGGCAGTAATCCTTTAGCTAGATTCTATATAGGCTTCTTCCTTTTTTCCTTTTGAAGCACTTCTCTATAGTTATAGCTATAGGGCGTGTTTACTGTTTACTAAAGTGTCAAAATTATGGAAAACTTAATGACATCTTTATAACTGTTGCTGTAAAAAGCATTGAAACACACCTAAAGACTTCCTCCTCATGGCTATAATAGTAATAAGTAAAATAAGAAAGATTGATCCGGCAAATAGCCTTCATCAAAAACAAAAAAAGCTTGCAAATAGCCGGTCAGTGAAACACGTCGGCATTAAAAAAGAAAACAGTAATCGTTTTACTTCAACTAATTGGCCATAAGTTACGCCATCACCTAACTGACTGTCCATAAATTGTGTCATCAACTAATTACCGTAGAACATGGACTTTGAACAAAATCATACTTATTAATAATGCCAGCAGGGTAAAGGTTAGTTTAGTCATACTAAATATGTGAAAAATCAAAGTCAACAAAGAAAACCAAAAGTCAATCAAAAACTTACTATTTTAAATTAGAAATCTTACATTTTGGGTTAGATATATAGACCATCTAAATAACGGGTTAGATATGATGGGTTTTAATTTGCTTAACCTAATTTTAACTGATTCTAAAATATGTGAGTCAGTGGTTTGGTCCCATGAGTCTGAGGTATTATATATGTTATCTGACTCAAACGAATCCGAGTCAGGGATTAGGTCTTAGCCAGGTAGCGAGTCAGATCTGACTCATTTTTAGACACACACGGTCTGACATTTTACTTGGTGCGAGTCAGGGGTTGACTTAAATCTAAATGGCGAGTAAGATGAAAACAAACACGGTGGAAGACCCGAATACCATAATTTTTTACTTTTTCGATTCATCATCACCCTCTCAATTGATATATATTACTATATAATTATACCCTGGCACGTAAGAGGGATGTAAAAGTTCATGTAATCGATTCAAAGGGTGAAACTCTACACGGCGCAAATATCCACTTCACGCCTAGGCAAAACAAAGCAAGCTTCCCATTTGGGTGTGTCATAAATAAGGATATCCTAGGTAACCAAGCCGCACAGAGCTGGTTTTTGAATAGGTTCTCTTCTCTGTGACCGTTTTCGGGAATGAATTGAAGTGGTATGCCACTGAAAGGTTCCGTGGAGCGGAAAACTACACTGACGCTGATGCCATGTTAGCATTTGCAAAACAAAACGGTATACCTGTTCGAGGTCACTGTATCTTCTGGGATTCCCCAGATTACCAGCCCAAGTGGGTACCTTCACTTTCACCAGAAGAAATCAAAGATTCAGCGTATAAGAGGCTCCAATCCGTCGTATCGAGATACTCAGGTCAATTTGTTAATTGGGATGTTAATAACGAAAACTTACATTTTCAGTACTATGAACAAATTCTTGGGGCAAATGCTACAGATGTTTTCTTTGAAATGGCAAACCAGCTAGATCCATCAACAAGAATGTTCATGAATGAATTCAATACATTGGAGTGGAGTGGTGATGCCCTAGTGCAGTACGTAACAAAGATTCAAGAAATTAGAAACTTGTATCCCAATATTCCTACAGGGATAGGACTAGAGAGTCCCAACATTCCTTGCGTGAGAGCTGCTCTTGATACTCTTGCTTCAGCAGGAGTGCCCATATGGCTTACAGAATTGGACGTAAGCGTAGAGAACGGTACAGAGTTGCAGGTATATATCATTTTTCGATAATTAAGAATTGACATTTTACAAACAGATGTACTATTAATGCTGACAGAAATATATGGATTAATAAATTTTCAATTGCTTTGGATCAGGCATCATACTTGGAGCAGATCCTAAGGGAAGCCCATTCTCACACTGCAGTCGAGGGGATTGTCCTGTGGGCAGCAAGGAATGAAACGGGATGTGTCTGACAGATGAAAATTACGTCAACCTTCCAACTGGGGTTGTAGTGGACAAGCTGATCGATGAGTGGAAACCTCAAATCTCAGAGGGACTAACTGATAGTTACGGTGACTTCAAAACGTTGCTCTTCCATGGAGATTATGATGTGACAATTAATCACCCATCCATGAATTCCACATTATCTCGAAGGTTCGAAGTGACAGCACTAGAAACTTCAGTACAAAACTCAGAGGATACAGTAGTTGATGTATGATAAATACTTGTACAATTTAAAGATAATCGTATACCAACGTTTTCTACGAACGACTATTATGTGTTAAGTGTGTAAGACGAAAAAGAAACTGTAGGAAGTAACTACCTAAACAATGTCAGCATACTATTATGAATATCCTCCAATGCATGGAAACTCAGAACGGGCAATACTGACCTCTAGCAGTCTAATTTCAAGACTAATATCACCACATCTTAGTCGTTTTATCTCAACAACGAGCTGACGATGATCATCACAGCACAACACATTACATATAATTTATCTTTATGAGTGAAGAAATATCACTGTTCCTTTAGGAATCTCTAATTTTCTCCATTTTGCATCACCAACGCGACAATACATGATTAAATCAACAAATCCCCAAACAAGGAGATAAACCATTGGGTGATTATCATTAGAAAGATTAGTATACGCCAGATGACTAGTGTTAAAAACGGAAGGAGAGAATTTACCTGTTAGTGAAGTATCTTTGAGGTAATCTTCATAGGATGTGTTTCGAAGATTGATGGAGATGACCCGAAAAGAGTCATATGAACATACGACTCCATGCCAACTACAACAATTTTGATGTTGGTAGCTGTTTTGCCATGATGACAAACGATTTGCAGGGTCTTCCAACGAGGACTTGAAATCAAGGAGAGCTCTTCTATCCTGTTCATGACATCCGTGACAGGTTAGTGGAAATTGGGTAATGCTGATCAATAAACAGAACAAAAAGTAAAGATTGATGAGAAGGTGACAAAATGATGTCATTTGAGTACTCTTAATATTGAATGAATTCATGGCTAATTAATGATAAATGTAGCTTAAATGAATTTTATCAATTAAACGGTCGAATGTGCAGAATGGCACAGGCGTGGACTGGTATTTATAGTTCTTAACCATTAGCATATCAATAACGTTAACAGATATCTCAAATCAGTTTGAATTTTCATGCACCTCCTCTAGAGCTGGACTTGGAGTCATACATCAAATTATTTTTCTGTGTAGCTAGGTAACAGCGTAGTGACATTACGTAGCAGTAGTGTCCATTTACAACGGTGTGCATGATTGATACATGTTTGATGAAGCTTCTTTCAGAGATAAGATCTGAGATTTTGAGTGGAAATTGTTGATCAAATGCATACATGTACAGTCAATGGAAACAACCATTTCGTTTAGCTGGTTGCGTGCATGACAAATGTAGCAACCAAGCCTATCAAATTGTGGGATTATTAATTTAGAACTTGAATCATTTCGTTTAGCTGGTTGCGTGCATGACATTTATTTTCCAACAAACTTTAAGAAAAAAAAAAAAAAAAAACGGACTAGTTCCTAATATAATCTTCAAAAGAAAAAACAAGCAATGTTCACAGAGGATAATCATTAAGCCAGTCGACCTCTTGAGATGTGGACCACGACCAATTAGGTTCAATCCAAGTACAGTTTGTCCAACCCTTCGTGTCAAAACAGTCCTCAGCAGAATGTGTACTTCCAACTGAATGATAACTACCTGTGTCAAGCGAGTAGTACAAAATCCGTTCGTCAAGCAATCTTGGGAAATAGACTTTGTTCTCCATGCAACTTTTCGGGGCAACAGCTGACAGACATGATGTAAAACTGATAAACAACATATACTCGCCCAAACTCTCAACTTTCTGCCAGACCATGTTTAAGCTATCTAACCTATCTATCGTAACGGACACTCCAAGTACTTGCACCAACAAAAGCTCCGTTTCACATTCCACCAAGAAGATAACATATCCAGCACTAGAGTGTACACGAGGCCTTTCCAGAACTTTCCAACCACCATCATTAAAAACTCCCAAGGTTCCATTAAAATCTACGCAAAAAAGTGCCCCCTGATGAAAAACTGGTTTGTTATAGGTTGGAATATACTTCTCCAAATTACTATTTTGATACGACTGAAAACTCCAACTGTCAGCACCCTTTCTAATCTTATAGATGCTAATTTGTGCTACATTTAGTTGTGTAATGCCAAAAACTACACATTCTGAGCAAGTTGGTAAAGAGGAGAATGTAAATCCAGGAAAGCAATAACCAAATTGGATATCCGGCAGGTTAATCGCCTCTTTTGTAAATGGATTGTAGAAGAATAAGGTAAACCTACCTTTTGACATCAATAGCCAACCACCCTTTTGACAGCGAATGATAGCACCTGCTAGCAATTCAGGGAGATTCATGAGGTACTTCTCGTTATTACGCATTGGATCTACAAAATTGTAGCGAGTGGCATTTTCTGTTGAAAACAACAGCCATGGAGTTAAATAGGTGCTTCTTTTAGCCCCAGAAATCTGCTTTATTATTGGAAGCTTATTTGCTTGACAGACTGCACGGAAATGTAAGAAATCTACCGGATGAAGATTACTTGCTATCCTGTCCACAATGTCCACATTAATACCCCCCCAAGGTCTTGGTTCATCTTCGCAGATTATTTGTTCAGTTGCCTTCGCCTTTATTGTGTAAGTTTCTTGTCTGACTTTGCTTGACACATTTTCTATAATTGTTCCTTCAATAGCAACACTACACATTCAGATAGATTTGTCAGTTATTTTTACAATAAATTATTGCATTCCTGATCCTGTGGGTTGCATAATAAGGCAGAAGAAATCAATAAGCACTGTAAAGGATACTACCTGACTGTTGGTAAAGGCATCGTTATCCACTGCGGGGAATACCATGGCTTTGGCAAGTTGGAACAAGGCAAGATAGGCGTAGTGCATTTGTCTTCTACATCAAACATGTAGAAAGTTTGATAGTTGGGCAATGTGTAATAGAGACAACCCTTGCGAAGACCCAGTTCAGCCGCTGAATAGAAACATTTAGTAGTTTGGCCGAGAAATAGCACTGTATCACCTAATGTATGCACTTCCTCCCAGGACATCTTAGAAAAATCCATCCTCGACACATTTGTTGAGACAACCAAATTAAGGTAACCTCTTCTGTTCAAACACACCATTTCAATTCTATATATTTCTTCATCCGACTCCAGGAAGTAAACGTTATGTATACATGAGTATCCTCCTAAATATGAAAAATCTGAATGGACAATACCGACCTCTAACCGTCTAATCCAAGACTAGATATCCTGGTGGTAGCTTCTCAATTACAAGCAGACAATGATCATTACAACCCATTACATATAATTTATCTTTAAAGCAAATCAGTGAAGTCAAACCACTGCCACATATAATTCCTTCAGGGATCTCTAATTTTCTCCATTTTGCATCACCAACACCACAATACACTATCATTGGCATTGAATAAATATCATTTCTATGAACAGAAACAATGAAATAAACCATTGAAGCATCATTATCATTAACAAGATTATTTATCAGCGGTGGCGATGATAAAACACAATCGTAAATACGATAAACTTGGTCACCGTATATATTATCAAGGAATGCTTCAAGATTAGGTAACTGAATAGTCTTTAACGAGAAAGGGTTCCATAAAAAACAATTCCCAAAATTCGATATGTCATGTAAAAAATCATCATAATGAAGAACTAACCATCCTTGATGAGATGGTTTCTGATAAATTCTATTACTACCACGCAGTTCATATATGGATTTTCTAATTGTTTTCTTGTTTGGTTCACAAATGTTATAGAAAACTTGGTTTCGACTAGTACCTTCATCTTGAAATCGTATCACTAGCCATGCTGCTGCTGAATTTGTTAATGGTGGTGAGTGTCTCCTTTCAATTCTTTCATCTACTGCTGATTTTTCCTCCATTTTTCCCGAAGAAGAAGTGGAAGTGGAACCCTAACAGTGAGAATTTGGGAATGTCTCTCTTCTTTATAAATAAATGTGATTAAAGACCTGGATCTTTTTTTTGAGGACCTGTTTGCAATTAAAATTTTAGCTATTCTGTTTTCTTGTAGTGGTCTTAGAGATCTGAAATTTATCAACCTAACGGCCTAAATGGTATACTCCCGAAAATGGAAACAGTGAATTCTATCTATTTAGAAATCGGAAGTCTGGAGACGCAATTCAGTTTCCTGGCTTGATTGGGGTATACCCAGATTTAAATGGACATAGTGCCCTTATTAAAGGGAGGCCAAAACAGGGTGAAGTTACTTTAATACCCCTGCACTAATTAGCCTAAAAACTAAACCCTAAATTTAAAAACTAAAAACCGTTTAATCTTCTTCTAATCTATCTTCTCTAATCCCTCTATTATTCTCCTTCCTCCATCTTATTCCATCAACCTAAAATCAACCAAAAATTTCAATTTTGATTTTCTACAAAAAATGGTTGATTCTAAACTATCAAGTAGCAATACAGATTCAACAGGTAATATCAAAAGATCCAAATCAGGGGAAAAAGGTAAGGGAAAAGTTGGAATGAGTAAACCCGAGAATGCAATCCCTGAGAATGTTGAGAAGAAACCTCCACCGGCGAAAAGAAGACTGTAAGTGATTTCTAAACTCAAACCCATTATTGTTTTGTGTGTTTTGATTGTTATATTATGCTAGAAATCGAAAAGCATTTATTTCAGGGTTTTTAGCCGGCAGGGTTTTTTGAAAAATAGGATGCCGTCCTTAAGATTTTAATGGTAGTCGGCAAGGTCGTAACATGAAGATCATGCCGACTTTTCATAACAGCCATCGCGACTGTGAAACATTAACCAGGGCCGGCATGGTAATCAATTACCAACCCTGCCGACTTTTCTGTAGTCGGCATTTTCTTAGACTTGTACCGTTCTGACTTTAGGTCACAGAAACCTGATTTTCTTGAGTTAACAGTCGGCATCTTTATTGAATAGGACCATACCGACTATGTGTTAGTCGACATGGTAGATGATTACAACCATGCCGACTATGTATAAGTCGACAATGTTTAGATTCTAGACCTTGCCGACTAGGTGACTAGAATCATGTTTCAATGTGTATAATTTTCATATCTTTTATCTGTGTATTGTTTAGGTTCCCAGAGGAAAAAAATAGAAGATATACCTTGTCTTGTTAACAATGTAGAAGAGCTATTAGAATTTATTGACAAGATTTATCCCAATTTAGAAGATCCTAAAGATGAAACTGAAGAGAATTGCCCTGTAAGAAAGTTACTTGTGATGGGTAAGAAAGATCCTGAAGAATTCTTAAGGTTTATGAACAGTCCTAGCAATCCCCTCAACTATGAAGAATGCACATCATCAGATGAGGAAGAAGAGGAGGTTGATCCAAGAACTTTTTTTAAGGCATCTGACTTTTCTAGAGTGAACCCCTATTACAATGAGGCTGGTGACTACATAGGTCCAGTGAAGGGAAAAGCAAAAGCTGATGCTGGTGAAAAAGCTAGTGATGGTGAAAAAGCTAGCGACGTGGAGGAAAATAACAACAATGAGAAGGATCCATGAAATTCTTAAACTTTATTATGTTTCACTTGGTTTAGAAACTTAGATTGTGGTTTGAACTCTTACATTATGTTTTGAACTCTTAGATTTTGGTTTTAGACTTGTTACACTTATGTTAATTTTCAGTTTCAGTTGTTTTAGAACTTATTCTTTTTTATGCAGTTTTAGACAATATTAGAGTTTTACTAAGTCGGCATGGTTTGTTAGCTCGACCTTGCCGACCATCCCAGGCTATATGCTATAGTGCTGTCAGGGATAGGTAGTCGGCATGGTTTGAAATCTAGACCTTGCCGACTTAAATGTAAGTAGTATAAAAATATTACCTTTTTGGTACAAAGTACAACCTATTGAATGCTCAACGGCTAGAAATTTCAAAATCAAGACATTAAGTGTGTTGTTATTATAAAAGCATTCTCAACTTCATCTTCAACCTTGCATAAAGAATGGAAGTTTCAAGTGCAACACAACCAAATATTTGTAGTCTTTGTACACTAAGTGGTCATTTTGCAAATGATTGTCCATTTGAAGGAAGCAAATGCACTATTGATGGTTGTAAGGGATTCTTATTTCTCATGAAAGCTGCAATAGAAATGCATATCAGTCGTATGCTTCAAAATGCACCTGCTGTGGGTTTTTCTATTGGATAGATGAGTGCCTAGCTCCGTATGAAGATGAAGTTGCTAAAATCAACATTCTACAATGCACAGATCCATGTTGCGACGGTAAGATGAAGTTAATTACCTCTCCTAAAAAATTGTGTACTGGAAAAAGATACTATATATGTCCCAAATGTGTTAGGGTTAAGTTTTTAAGGTTTGTATGCTCTAATTAAGTTTTTAAGGTTTGTATGCTCTAATTAAGTTTTAAAGGTTTTTAAGTTTGTAACAATCATTCTATTCAAATTTAGTCGGCGCTATATAAAATTCAAAACCTGCCGGCGTATTAACAGTCGGTAGTTAACAGAATATTAACCTAGCCGACGAAAGTATAGTCGGCAAGGTTGTCCTCATAAACCCTGTTGAAAACAATGTGTGAAGAACATCTAGGAACGTGTTTTTATTTCATTTCTAATTGACATGGAAATTCAAGTGCTTTTTGGTTTTTATGACGAAAATCAAGGTATAGAGAGAGAGAAGAGAGGAAGATCACGCAGAAACAATAGAGAGAGTCTACATTGTGTTTATAATGATTCTCACAACATTCATTAACATAAAACAGATGCCTTTATAGGCTACAAACACTCCATGCTTAAACCTTACCCACTAAGAGAATGTGTTAAACAAAGTTCCCTTACTAATAGGACATTACAACCACGACTCATCACGTTAATCTATCCTAAAGACTAGGAACCATTAACACCTGAACTACACGACTCTTAACAGAGTCCAACAATATGAAAACTATGCGAGTATTACTCACACAAGACCAACTCAAAGACTTACTGAGTAGTTTTAGTTTAAATAAAACTCCAACAACCTCCCTTAAACTCAAACTACAGTAACACATTTCATACGTTGTTCCATGACAACTAGCAGAGACATTACCTATACCTTTCCCGGTATATCCCACACTGATTCCGTTTCATTTGCAGACCTACCTACTTCACTTGTAGGCATCATATGACTTCCCCGACATATCGTATCATCTCTTCGATTCACTCGCGGCCAACCTACTAAACTTGTACGTATCCATGACTTCCAGACATGTTGTATCATAACTTTATGCCACTCGCAATCTCCACAGCTACTCTCATCTTCAACCACTGCTACTATCTTCACCAATGACATACTCATTCTTTAGGTTATAAAACCCACATGTACGGACAACATAAACAACTCATACACCATGCGACTCAACACGACTAAGTTACACTAAACTTAAACTGACCCATACTGAAAACACATTACTGTTAATGGATAAAACAAAACTATTAACATTTATAGTAAATTTGGCTGAAAATAAAACATAGTTTTTCTTAACTTAACTTAACTTGGATTTCTTAAACTGCATCACTTCTGGTTTCATTCATGGAGACAAACCCCACATCAACAGTTTGTGAGCACTTATGAAATCCAAGCCTCTTTCACACAGGCCTTTCACTGAACATCTTTTGAACCATGTTCAAATCCTTCCATACTGCCACCAAGTTCACCATCCCTCCTGCTCACCTTTATCAGCTACCTTGCTTACGAAATTGGTAAATCTCATACCAAAAACTCTAGCGTAACTCCGGGATCAAACTTTCACCTTCTTTTGACACACAAAAGAATCTCAATCACATACAACGAATTCAAACTAAAACACTTTCTGATTATATATCTATCCTCTCTGAGATTTTTCTAACACCTCTCTCTCTACCTTAGCTCTGATACCATGATGAAAATCAAGGTATAGAGAGAGAGTAGAGAGGAAGATCACGCGGAAACAATAGAGAGAGTCTACATTGTGTTTATAATGATTCTCACAACATTCATTAACATAAAACAGATGCCTTTATAGGCTACAAACACTCCATGCTTAAACCTTACCCACTAAGAGAACATGTTAAACAAAATGCCCTTACTAATAGGACATTACAACCACGACTCATCACGTTAATCTATCCTAATGACTACAAACCATTAACACCTGAACTACACGACTCTTAACAGAGTCCAACAATATGTAAACCGTGCGAGTATTACTCACACAAGTCCAACTCAAAGACTTACTGAGTAGTTTGAGTTTAAATAAAACTCCAACATTTTAGACGCAAATATTTATTTATTTTTTTCAGACGCAGATTTTGATCTAAATATAGGGATTTCAAGGTGTATGACATTGAAATTTTTAGATAAGGAATTTTTTTTCCTTTTTGGGGTGGGCTTTTTCTGACTGCCAATATGTGGTATTATATTTAAATAATTTTGTTTTTAGAGGTTTTGCTGGATGTATTTATCTCTAATTGAAGTTGTTTGTGATTTGTTTAGGTTGATTGCTATTACTAATAGCAATGTTAGAGTTCATCATTGCCAATGAATAATGCTATGATGTGGTTTCAGAAAACAGTGGATTCAGTTTCAAGCAAAGAAGGAATAAAAGCAGCTGCATTCAAATGTAATATGTTTGCTCTTTCTATTGTGACTGAAGTGGTTCCCATGTAGATATATCAATCTTCGTTATTGACCTGGCTAAATGAGAAACACTTTCGATAATCCAACGATGTTGATTATGGGCAGGATATGTTGGTCTGTGATTCTATGTAGCTATACAGGGCTACACATCAACCTAACTATCTGGATTTCTTCAGCGCTAATATAAACCAATTGAAACGGACAAGATAATTTAATTTTGCTGAATTTTTATGGCATCAACATACTCATTACTATTGTAAGTATAGGATCTATAGGATATATCTTATTGAGGTTTCAACCATTTTATTCTCCCACAAAAATGGATCACTCTTAGGCAAAGGTTTAAATATTTCAAAATTTGGAAACGTCCTTGATATTATCTTGGGTTGTTTCAGGAGATAATGGAACCATTGACGGTCATGGGAGGATGTGGTTGAATTTATAGTAGAACATAATACTAGAGTATCTGACAGGCCACCTGGTTGCATTAAGGAACTCGCTTAACATCCTTACTCCAATCTCACTTTATGCACCTCTCCCTTCCGGACCATCCATCTGTTAATTGCTGGTATTCCTTCATAATTACCATTTCTTTTGCATTATTTTATCTTTCCATTTCTTTATTTTTGTGGTCATCATCCATGATTAATTCCCGTGGCTCTATCAGAGCTATCATTTTGGTTTACCATCTTGGTTAATTAGTAGTCTGAAAACGAGTTTTCCATAAGTAATAGTTTGAGAATCTGGGTTGTTGGGTTGTGACTATACCTGAGGGTTATGTTGGTATCCGAATCGGATATGATACCCTCAGACACTTCCTAAAAGGCTTAATAAAAATTTATTAGTTTTTCTAAAAGCTTTTCATTCATTTTTTTTATAAAGTTCTCTCTTACTTTCACGTGCTTTGACATAAGAAGGGGAGAAACACTTAAAAAAAATGAAGGAGTTCACTCCCATCATAAAAAGGGTTGAGAGAGGAATTTGGAACTTTGCTAGAAATGTGGTACTGAAATGTTGTGTGATACAGGTGTACAATGAGTGTTTTTTGGGTTAAATTGAATTTATGTGCTCTAATACATTAGTGATTCATATAAAATTACAGTAAAAAAATTACATGTATGCCATACCGGCCGGCATCCGTATCGGCCATTTTTGAAAATGCCGTATCAGACCGGTATCAAACACCGTACCAGTATCTATGCAACCCAGCTGGGTTGAATTCCCAATACTTTCTATATCCAGAAGCAGGCTTTTATTAAGAGAAGATTGTTGTTAAATATAAGTAATTGTGAGAGTCAATTTTTTTGTCACTTTCACCATAGAGCAGTTACATATCTCTTTGGTGATTCAGTATTTATCTCTTTGGTAATTTAGTTTTCTTTAATTTTCTAATCTACTAAGTTTGTGGCCATTTAACTCCTTTATATTTGTGTGTTTAGAAAGGAGAGGTTTTCTTGGAGTACCCACTTAATTACTTTCTATTTGTTCTTCATTCTCTGAAAGATCTAATGTTTCTAAAGTATCACACTTTTTAATCTTCTCTGTGGGGATTACAAATTTTCTTGGAGTACCCACTTAATTACTTTCTACAGAATTAGTTTTCCTCTATACATATACCCAGTACCCACACTCGATTAATTACACTGCTTTGAAGTAGTTACATTCTGGGAATCTACTGATGTACCCACATTCACTCAAGGAGTGCACAATACTCATGCTAATTTAATATGTGCTTTGTATTGCATCCGGGAAAGCGCTTCTGATTCGCTCTAAATTTTTGACTCGATGGTGGTTATTTGTGTATGTGGCACAAGGGGTGCACAGTTGCCTTAGTTTTTAATATAATTCGTTATTGTATGCTGTAAATATATGCATAATAATATCATAGTTTTTGTAGTGGCGCCCCTATTCGGATGAAAGATAATTTTCAGCATAATAAGGCAGCAATTCATAAATGGTAGTATATCATTTGATTTATATTATTTTACAATCATGGAAGTATGCTTTAAATTGTTTCTTGATGTACTTTCTTTTATCATTATGATTTATAATTATTATTTTACATATTTGTTATACTACCTGTATAGCAAATATGTAGTATAATAGTTCCGAATCAAATCTCTTTAGAAATAAAATATGTTGTCCCATGGTAGCATGCTGGAGTCCCCTTGAAAAATACAATGAAATCAAATGGTTTAACAAAGATCACAATTCTTATAACACGCGCTTAAACACAACAACCTACTGTATGCTCGTGCCATCGTGGCACGGGTTAAGCCCTAGTTAATGAAGAAACAATAATAAATTTTTGCAAAAGAAAATTAGATTTAATCCAAAAAGAGAAAGATACTAAGTTTTTTTTTTTCCTTTTCTTTTCTTGATAACCAATGGGTACCCGGAACCTATGGGTTCCCGGGATTTTTAACGGCTCAGGTGATGGGTCCAGTGATACCCGGGAGAATCTGGACTCATTGACATCCCTAGAGAAGAGAGAGAGATCTTATTCATTAAATATCAATATAATATTACATAGGAATAAGCCTCTATTTATAGGCTAGGGTGTTAACCCTGGTTACATATAGATGGTCCGCACACATAGGCCAAAGGCCCTACAACACTCCCCTTGTGCGGTCCAATAATAGTATCTCTTATGTAGTGCTTCACATATAATGCTTCCAATATAGCGCTTCAGATATAGTTCTTCAGATCTAGTTTCTCTCATTGATGACCATCGTATCTAAGTCAATTGCCTCATTAAAACCTCGCCAGAAAAACCCATAGAGACCAAACTTGAACTAAGGAAAAAGAATACAATATTAAGAAAACTTAGTAATAAGTTGAACTCGCATATGTTGCCTCGTTAAAACCTTGATAAGTTAAAAACCAGTGGGAAAACACCTTGAGGGATGGAAAAGAGTACAACGCGATAAGTCTGAGAGTATGCCTTTGCTGAATACCCCATACATAATATCTTATCTATGTTTATAGATGATTGATGAAAACCCAGTATTGGTTCGTGTTGGAAATATATGTTTAAAACAAAAATTTATTTCCATTTATTACTTTTTATTTAAATTATTTTTAATAGTCTTAATGATCTTCATAAAAGCAATTTATTTTTGTTATAAATTGCTTGACCGTTTCATTTTAAAGAGTAAATGATTCTTATTAAAGCATATAAAAGTTTTCATTAAACTCATTTTTGAAATTCTTGAGACCAAAAATAGATTGTTTGGTTGGAAATAAAAAGAGTTTTCATTTTTTAATGTTTTTTGGAGTTCTAAAGCTAAAATAAGAATTTTTGAGAGAAAGAAAACTAGTGTGTGATCATCACTTGTTTTCTACAAGTTTGATTCTGAGTAAGAATAGAAGTGTACAAGTATCACATACTCTCAAAGTGCAAGAGTGATTGTGAAAGAGATTTTACTCGGCTGTTTTATCCTGGGGACGACGCGACATGGAAGAACTGCTTGCACAATCTTGGGCAGAGCCGCGAAACGTCTTAAAGAGAGCGACCTGGTCGTGACTCAGCTATAACATTTTTTTTGTTTGGTTTATTATTGTTTTGCAGGCTATTTTCAACAATTGTTCTAACAGTTCGCAGTAGTAGTATCAATACCACTAGTTGATTTGAGCTTCAAGTCAACTAATTTGTTAGAGCACTGCTCGGTCGAACTCGCAAGCGTTGTTATCTCAATCTTGTTGTCAAGTTTAGTTGCCAAAACTATAAGTCTTAATTTCTAGTCTACTTATAGCTAAGTGTCGGACTAGGATAGAAAGTGTAGTTGAGCTCTAGACTTCATGACGTTCATCATACAAAGACGAAGAACTACTCAAGGAACTGGTGGAACTCTAGCAACTGGGAAAGGTAATCCCTACACCTCATGTGTGATACTAGTTGTATAAGCTAGAGTCGATTATCCTTTAACCTTAGGTTTCTACCGAGACCCTGTAGGTTAACGACTTAAGGTCTTCATTGGGATTGTGAAACCAGACCCAACTATTTTCTCTGTAGTTGCGTGATCTGATCTTGCTGTTTCTATCGTATTGAGTACAATTATAAAATTGGCTCGAGATTAATTTCTCCGATAGGCAAGATAGAAAAGTAATCACAAACATCTTCGTCTCATCGTTTGTGATTCCACAATATCTAGTTTTGCCATAATACGATTTAGATTATTGTGAGGTGATTGATAATTCTAGGATGTTCTTCGGGAATATAAGTCTGTGTTATCGATTGGTTCCTGTTCACCTTGATTTATCAAAAGACGGAACAAAAACTTGTAGGTATTTCTGTGGGAGACAGATTTATCTATTCTTGTAGACTTTTCTGTGTGAGAGAGATTTTTTTATTAAAGTCTTCGACTTTGGGTCGTAGCAACTCTTAGTTGTGGGTGAGATTAGCTAAGGGAATCAAGTGCGTAGTATCCTGCTGGGATCAGAGACGTAAGGAGCGCAACTGTACCTTGGATCAGTGTGATATTGATTGGGGTTCAACTATAGTCCAGATCAAAGTTAGTTTGTAGTAGGCTAGTGTCTGTAGCGGCTTAATACAGTGTGTGTTCAATCTGGACTAGGTCCCGGGGTTTTTCTGCATTTGCGGTTTTCTCGTTAACAAAACTTTTGGTGTCTGTGTTATTTCTTTTCCACATTATATTTTGTTATATAATTGAAATATCACAGGTTGTGCGTTGAATCAATCAATTGGGAAATCCGACCTTTGGTTGTTGATTGAAATTGATTGATACTTGAACATTGGTCTTAGTAACCATCAAGTTAATTTCTCTTGTATTCAATTAGACTCGCAGATTTCTATTTGCTTGAGTAAGGATTCAATCGACAAATTGAGATATAACTCTTTGATATACTTTTTATTAAGATTGAGTCTGAAGTGGTCATTTACTTACAATACATCTTCGTCATCTTCCTTTAGATGAAGTGGTCATTTACTTACATTTGTACCTCAACTAATGATGGGAGTGCTAGCAGGATGCATGTCCTTGTTAAATTTCCTGACAACTTTTGACATATGCAAACTGGTGGAATAATATACCACAAGCTCGGTGTCAAACCGAGATTTTCCCATATTTTCATTTCAAATTCAAATTTCAAGTAGCTTGTAAAATCTCTTATTTCATTAAGAGTGCATACCATATCTATACCATCGACTTAGATAGCTACAATTCCAAATCAGGAATTTTATTTGTGAGTCAGGAAAAATACCTTACTTGTTTATCCCTTCCCAGTAATATAGTCACTTACACGGGTATACCAAATCCGCCTGATTTTTTTCCATTCATAAGTAAACGTTCTAATCTAATTGAAAACGTACTCCGTGGTCCAGAGTCATTTGATTTGGGCGACAAAAATTTATCAAACACTTTTGTAAATATGTTTATCTCTTAATCCTTACAGAGATAAGGACCACATAAAAATGCTGCATTTCAAGTTCTTTTGAAACTACCAAGTTAACTAAGTAGCAGACTATAATGTTTGTTACAAGAGAGTACACAATTCCAGGGTGTTGTGAGAAACCTCGCTCCACAAGGCGAGTCTTGATACGTTGAGACTTCATTTTTCCCACTGTTATTTAAGACAAATAATCATGTATGTCCCATAGCCTTTACACTTGGTTGGTTAGCACTACCATGCCAAAAATACATGTATATTTGTCAAAGAACCAAGTTATACCTGTATTGTGTAGGCCAAATATGCTATTTGTTGAACAATAAGAAGTATGGTTCGATCTCATTGTGCTCTAATTCCTTGAGAAACTATATATAAAAATATTCATTAATATGTTCACACGATCTTTCCATTGACTCGTGTGTAATCTCATAATCCTTTAGGATTTCATTGTTCTATGGAATCATTAAACTTCGGAGCGCCCTCCAGTATTGATTCATGGACATAGTCACAGATAATCAAATGAGATGATTTCATTGATGATGCAAATTAGGTTGTGCCTTACTCATCTACTTCCGTTCTAGTTGATCATTGATCGAACCTGGTGGTCTCTTCATCTTCCTTTATGGACCCACGGTCCTAACTACACTTCCACCAAGTGTAGTTGCAACACCTTAGTTTATGGTGTACCCCATACTAAGGATTTCTAACCTTGAAGGCACATCTGTAGCTGGTATGTGTGATCTTTTCACATTGTCGATATCAGTGCACTTTCTGAAATCGATAATTCTTTTCACTTCACATTTACATTTGTGAAGTACAAGAATCAATATGAGACTGAGTGGGAACACACCACGACAATTCCTGTCGTTCTCTTAGGAAATTCTTCTCTTATCTCCCCCTAGCGACGGGAAGACTGTCTCACTAAAATGAGGATCCATAAATATAGCGAATAAGAGATTGCCTGTTAAAGGTTTCAAATGCGGATAATTGTTGGGAATTCATATGCAACATAACTACTTAATCGTGCTGATAACGTGTTGAAGGAGAAATATAATGAAGAGAGTGACCTTATTCATTAGAAATCAATATAGTATTACATAGGAATAAGCCTCTATTTATAGGCTAGGGTGTTAACCCTGGTTACATATAGACTGGCCGCTCACATGGGCCAAAGGCCCTACAACAACAAGAATTTTTTTCTCATATATATGGTCGGTTGGCGATTGGAAATGATCTAATTTTTGGTAGTTCCGATAAATTTTAACTTGTTATCATGTACGTACAAATCTTGTACTAATAACCCGAGGCCCAAAATTATTAATATGGAGATGTTTTACGGCATCCTGAAACACGTGAACTACCATAGTTAACAAAATCAGAGACCCAAATTAATTAATACTAGTTTTTCACCCGTGCCATGCACGGGTATGTTCTTTGTTTATAAAACATTGGATAATCAAATAATTTTATTAAAGGCATGATATTATTGAAAGCCTAAGCTACTAAAATCCCAATAATACAGTAAAAAACAACTGAAATATCTTGGTCTTGTAGTGCAGAGTTTATTAGATAAACCATAAACTGAACTGCATCTCTATTTGATTTTTGTTATTTTGCTTACATAGGTAATACAATAGTGGGAAACATTCATTGTATGGAAAAAATCCACCTTTAACGGATTTCATTTGCATTTGTACATAGTCATGTGTTGTATATATATTGATCGAAATGTTAATCATTTATCTTGATGAATTGGATTTTATTTCCATTGCATTTTCTTCTTCAAGATCAAACTGTATTTTGTGAAGTGGAACCCAGAAATTATTAATAGAGAATTTGTTGGCATTAGAAAATTTAATTAGGAGTTTATTCTCTTTTGGAGAATAAATTGTTTCGTGTAAGGCCTATTCCTATGCATATGGCAAACATCAGATTTTGCTATATATGCCCCCACTATGAGTTTTCCAAACTGCCAAACTCATATGCCTATATGTCAGGAATAACATATAGGCATACACGACAGACTTTCCAGCGAGCGATATAGTGTACATCGCTCGATGGTCAATCCAGCGCTCGCAGGTCATTAAAGCTCCAGCGCTGGTCAATCTGTCACTCGTTGGTCTGATCAACGCTTATCAGATCTTCATCCAATGGCTACTATTTTTCCCCTCTATAAATACCTAATTTCAAACTCATTTTAACTCACATAATTTCTAAATCTCTCTAGACTTTCTCAATCTCCAATTCTTTTCATCACTCTTCCAATTCCTCAGAGAGCATGGCTGATAATATGAACATGGCTGAGTTCGTAGCAAACCAACGTGCTGCCGAAAATCAAAGAGTTGTTGATCGTGCCAATGTGGAAAGTGAAATTAGGAGAAGTCAATTTATGAGGCAAAAACCAAAATTCACTACTGGGGAAGATGAATGTATTTGCAGGAATTATATTTATTTTACCGAGGATGCATTTCATCCCCAAACATTGTGGCAAAGGATTTTTGGGAAATTTCAAGAACAAACAATGAACCTCTACAATCGTGATGTTTCAGAGTTGATTCAGCGCTTTACTATAATTAAGCAGGAAGTTACTAGGTATGTTGCTTTACTTCAGCAAGAAGGTCCAAACTTGAGAAGTGTTGAAACCACGATGGAACTTCAACAAAGGTGTCGTGTGGAATGTCGTCGCATCTATGGAAAAAAATTCCATTTTGAAAGTTGTTTCGAGATTTTAAGATTTTTGCCAAAATATTGTCCAACATTTATGTTGTAATTTCTCAATTGTCCACTTATGTTTTTATGTTTTAATTTCTTAATTGTCTAAGTATTAAGTTTTAATATTTGTTTAAATTATTAATTGTAAGATTGGATTAAGAATAGAATTAATATTGTTTTTCAACAATATTCGTCAAATTTTCAAATTCATTAAACTTCGATATAATCATTAATAGTCATTTTACAAGACATAAAACTAGACAATAATTGGAAAGACTTTAAAAATAAAAATTTGGGACAATGTTCTTCATCTTGTTTATCTTCTTCATTTCACAAAACTTCCAATCAATGCGCTCATGAACGGAGTCTCCTTTGTTTATCTTCTTCTTTGGCTTCAAATTTGTTTTGCCTTGATTTTCCTTTCCTTGAACTTTTCTTTTCCTTTTCTTAGCTCGGTTTTGACTTGGTTAATATCCAAACTGAAGACTTCTTTGCTTCTTACCAATTTCTTTATAACTATCACAAATCTTCTTAACGGCACTACTCCAGAAAAATCAAGTTGCGTTGCCGAATCAAGTTGGGTTGATTGTGCCATTTGGAGAAAATAGAACAAATAAATTAGATTGAGAAATAGAGAATAGATTGAGAAAAAGAGAAAATTTTTGTGTAAAAAATTTGGGGTATGTTTTGAGTTTGAAAGTTACATATTTATAGCGATAAAGAACTAGCCGTTGGCGCTAGAGTCAATAACGCTGGCGACATAGTGATTATCGCTGGCGTTATTCATAATATCGCTCGTTAGAAAGTCTATCGCTTAGTGGTTTTCCCATAGTGGCGCAATTGGTTTGCCATACCACCTGGTATGCCAAACACCTTTTTTTTGGCATGTGCATAGGAATTGGCCTAATGAGGTAAAGCAAAAGGCAATAATACCTAACAATTAACTTATAGTAATAAACATCAAATAACGTCCCGACACAAACAAAGAGCAAACACGCACAGCATTTTCCATACAAAAAAAATGAAACTCACTCCTAACAGTGAACACCCACCTAATTAGGATCACTACATTAAACATTTCCCTATGACTTTTAACTACAAATGAAGAAGCTTAGAAAAACCATTTCCAAGTGTCTTCTAAATCTATTTGAGGGAAGAATTATTAATACCAGCAACACGAAGCTTCCTGGTTCCATCAGTACTTCCATCGGTACGCGTATTAGTACTACAATTGCGTATGAACCTACCACTGTGTGTTGCACCCGTGCCATGTCCAACAAACGCTGACATTAATTGGGTTCAATCCGGTTGAGACCATGATCACCAAGAACACCACCAGTGGCAGTGATACCTCGGTTTCTCAGTTGTTTTGCTACTTTCTTTTGTTCAAGCGTCAGTTACTTGTCCATTTCTGCTTCAGTTATGTCTCTTTTTCTCTTTGTGTTGCCATTTACTTTCTGCATTTGATTATCCAATGTCATCCTCTTGGCCTAGCACATAATCACCGAATATATCAAACAACCAATCACATTCATAAGAGTGAAAATTGTATATTACGTACCTTCTCTTGCACCATAGCTTTTTTTCTTGTCCATGCTGGACTTGGCTAAAGCTGCAACATTTGGTGCAGGATCTCCTACCTCCGACCGTTGTTGTTGAGTTCTTTCCGGTCTGCATATTTATATTCCTTGCTTAAAGTTTGCATTTTCGGTTTGGAACAAAAATCTATCTTTTCTATCACTGCGAATACTATCCCCACGACACCGTCGCTTCTGAAATAAATGGGAAAAAACAAACTTTGATATTCCATTTTGGTTTGTCACATCTCAAAACATGAATAACAGAGATCTTTAAAATATTTTTGTGTTGGCAAGTATAGCTATTATAATAGCTGAAGTCATCACTTTGACTACCACCTTGTTTACCACGAGCTCACTATATGCAAGTGTAAGGACCACCAGTGTAACGGAGTGGCGGAACTTCATTGGTTCTAGAGTTATTATTTTCACAAACGCCACTGCAAGTATACGTATACGACATTGTTTTCATGATTAAGGAATCAAAATGAATACCGGCTTTTGAGTTGTACTGAACCCCCTACTACCTGATTGCTTCCCAACCTATAAACATACAAAGTTGATACTAACTACTAAAACATTAAAAAAGACAGAAAAATGGCGAAACTTACCAGTTTTGTATCTTGCAGTCTCTCACTTTCCTTACTCTTGTAGTTTGGAAAACTTAAGTGAGATTTTTTATTTTTTTTTCTTTTTTCTTTTTTCCTTCTTCTTCTTCTTTTTGATCGGAAAAATGACACTCTCTCTCCAAAAACCATTCTCTCCAAACCTTAGTAATCTTCATCCTGTTAGTGATTAGATCCCTTAGATCCTTTAGAACCATAGAATACTTGCTTTACCTCAATCCAATAATGACTTCTGAACATCGATTCGTTACCATTGATCGGAAGTTTTTTAGAATAGCTTGTAGTTCTACCATACCCTCTTCATCCATCACCCTTACAGAATTTCATTCTCATGGTAAATTGAATGGAATTTTTTCTTTTAGTCTGGCTGTTGATTTACAGAGACTTTTTCATGAAGCTGCCAAGAATGGAGATCTGGGAAAGATGGTTTGGAAACATGAAGATAACCAACGATGGTTTTGTGCATCTAAACATCATAACGAAAAAGGATACTATCTTCTTATAACCCTTGCCAGACCAAATCCAAAAGCTTACCCAGTCTCCTTTTATGTCCCATCTGGTATTCGTTTTGAAGGATGGTTTGAAATGGCTTCTAAATTGGAATCCATTATTAACTTCTCTGCTTCATTATCAGAACCAAAACCCCAGATGATAAATCAACCCATATATCAAACCCGATTTGAGTAATATACAAACCTAACACTTCCTATGCACAATCCCTGTTCACCAAAAATAAGGCTGTCCAAGCCGTTACCCAACACCCCATCCATCTTTCTCCTTTTGTTTGTGATAGACATGTTGCACCATGTTCTATCAACACTAGAAATTCAAAGTATGGTCAGTTTATCCATATCGACCATGATCCAACCAATTTAGGTGGGTGGAACAAAGCATTCATCATTTCTTCATCTGGAAGGGTCAAGTCATGGCAGAACTTAGGGAGGCTGCTGTGTACAGAGTTGCAGATTCAAAAAGCTTTTGAATTCTTTCCAATAAACTCTACACAAACAATTTTTTACGTGGATGATGACTTCTCTGGGGAAAATTTGGAATTCTCGTTCGCTGCTCACAATATCACATATTCTGTGTTTCGATGGCATCAACAAATTTGGGGTTCCACGGTTGTGCATCACTATGAGTTCAACATCGAAATACTAGGCATTCCTTTTCAGTTTTGGTCCTTAAAACTCATTCATGCTATTGGCAGAATTTGTGGGGAGCTGCTGTTGATTGATCCTGCAACCCTAAAACTCACTAATTTACGTGCTATGCGTATGAAAGTAAGGAATATCAATGGAATCAATTTGATACCTAGAGTAATTAAGTTTTTTTCTGGAAAACAGATGTTCATTGCTCACATCAAAGTTTCAGGGAAACCATCTTTGGCTAACGGAAGTTTCCTTATCACTCCTCCTATGATCACGGAACCTACATTCAATAGCAAATCAGTTACACCAGATTTGTTGGAAAATTCTAGGGTCAAAAAGAGAAAGTCCTTCCATAACAGCTACGGTACAGCTGTTCCATGCGTAACTACATCTCGGTCTGTTATAACTAAAGATATTGCAGATCCCCCAGCTGTTTTGAATACGTCTGCAATATTTAAGGAAGGCAAGTCAAAGAAGAAAAGATGTAATCGCAAAAAGAAGAAATCCAGATCCAAAAACAGGCCCATGACGCAAGTTTGGCAGCAGGTTAAGTTTGAAGATTTTCTCGGTAAGTTTTCAAAAATTTCAGTGGCAGAATCAGCTGACTTAGCTAAGGTGGAATCTGACGAAGCCGTAACACCTGAGGTGGCTACTGACATGGATGTTGACGTGGTGGAAAAGCCTGCAGCATTCAGAATCTCAATTCCAGAAACCTTGATAGAACCTGTAGCTCAACAGAATTCTGTCTCATCCGTTACACTATCCAATACCTGTGCATCTGATATGAACCTGCCATCATCACCTTTCAAATCCCTTATAGAAAAGCTGTTTTCATTCCCAAGCCCTTCTTCAACCCAACCTTCATCTCTCTTTTCAACTCTTCCAGCTCACAGACATCCCCGTGAGTGTCCAGTTTCACATCCCCAACCTTGCTTTACTATGAATCAACCCAATAATATGCAAAAAATCCGTCAGTTTACAATACCCACCTGGATAATGGCTGAAGTTAATCGTCTCTTCAACCTTGGTATCAAACTTGGTATCAGCTTTCAGTCTATGCCGAATCACACCATAAAATTCCTTGTATCTAAGGTTGCGACATCAGGACCTGTGCTCAAACCAGTTCCCGTTCTTCCAACAAAAAAACAAGTTCTCAAAGACTTCGCAGTGCAAAATACAATTTGTATCGAAGGTGAGGATGTTGTCCCGGTGCATGAAGAAAAATTTATTTCCCTACCACTGATGGGTTTAGAGAATACTTTCATGAATGGAGAAGATACTGATATTTGCATGCAAGAGTACCCACAGGGATTTGAGCCACAACCACCATCACCTGAAATTTTAAATCAAGCTTGTTCTCCCATATTGGACTCTGACATTGAGTCCCAGCCTGTGATTCCTCTAAAATTGCGTAATGAACAAAAGCGTCTTGGTATTTCAGTTGAGGTTATTTCTTCTCCTCCATCCAGCCCAAGAAGGTCAGTCCATGCAGTGTACATCATGGGATATTAAACAGATATGTGGTTATAAGAATGTAGGTTGGACTATACAACGATCTGTTGGTAGCTCAGGAGGTATGTTAATTCTCTGGGATAGAGATATGGTAAATGTAAGTGATTCACTTGTTGCTGAGTATACTCTATCCATTCTTTGCACAAACAAACTCGATAACTTTTATTGGGTACTTACGAATGTATATGGGCCAAATAACTCAGTTGACAGAGCTGAATTTTGGATTGAGCTTGACACTGTTTGTAGATATTGGTCAAACTTACCTTGGTGTATTGGGGGTGTAACCAAGTGTGATGAAAAGAAGAATTGTAAGAAGATTACAAGAAGTATGAAGAAGTTCAATAAGTTCATAGATGAACATGATCTTATTGACTTACCTCTCAAGGGAGCTCGATTCACTTGGTCCAATGGACAAGCAGATCCTGTTATGTGCAGATTGGATAGATTCCTTATTTCACCATCTTTTGAACAACACTACCCTTTT
Organism: Papaver atlanticum; assembly: GCA_023531105.1. Lineage (NCBI taxonomy): Eukaryota > Viridiplantae > Streptophyta > Magnoliopsida > Ranunculales > Papaveraceae > Papaver > Papaver atlanticum. Next base: position 200,182 of record JAJJMB010017752.1, on the reverse strand, counting down.
GTTACACAATTAGCCAAAGCCAAACCTACCTCAGATCACATCCCATTCCTTTTAGATATTTCCGACCCCTCTTGGGGACCTAGTCCTTTCAGGTTTGAAATTATGTGGTTCATGGAGAATGGTTTCTTACAACTACTAGAAGATTGGTGGCTTTCTTTTTGTTTGCAGGTACTCCTAGCACTGTGCTATGGTTGAAGTTATAAGCACTTAAACAAAAGCTGAAAGTCTGGAACAAAGTAGTTTTTGGACATACCGATAGTAAACTGAAGACCATTCTTTCTGAAATACAAACTATTGATGACCTAACTGAAGATAACATCTTATCTGAAGAGGAGCGGATTGTACATCTTCAATACAAAGCGGACTTTGAAAGGATTTCAAAAATGGAGGAAACTGCGTGGAAGATTAAATCAAATACAAAGTGGCTGCAGGAGGGTGACAGAAACACTCCTTTCTTCATCAGTAATGCTTCTGCCAGACGTAGATACAACCGAATCAGGCAACTTTACATTGGGGATGAGTTGGTATCAGACAAAAGCAGGTTGCAAGAACATATAGTAGGCTACTACAAAACTCTTTTCTCCGAGGAAGAGGTCATTCGACCTGATTTGGAAGGGATTGACTTTGAATCCATTACCTCTACAGAAGCAAATATCTTAGATGCTGATTTTACTGAGGAGGAGGTTATGCATGCTATTAGAGATTTGGGAAATGACAAAGCACCAGGTCCAGATGGTTTTCCTATTTTATTCTTTCAGAAGTGTTGGCACTTTCTCAAGGATGATATTATGGGTACTGTGAATGAATTCTGCACTACAGGTACTATTAACTCTAAACACAACTCTACTTTCATCACTATTGTGTCTAAAAAAGATCACATTGAGACTATCAAGGATTTTAGACCAATTTGCCTGCTTACTAGTGTGTATAAGATTATTGCAAAAGTACTAGCTACAAGGCTAAAGCTTGTTATGGATAAGCTGATCTCTCCGGTGCAATGCGTTTATATTGAAGGCAGACAAATCATTGATGGAACTCTTATTGCCAATGAATTGGTAGACTCAAGACTTTGAACTGGAAATCCGGGTATAATTTGCAAAATTGATCTTGAAAAGGCTTTTGATAGAATCAATTTGAGGTACCTTGAATTTGTACTTATGAAAATGGGGTTTAGTAGGAAGTGGTGTAATTGGTTGAGGTTTTGTTATTCAACTTGTCTTATTTTGGCTACTTCACGAGTACTAGGGGTGTGAGACAAGGATGTCTGGTTTCTCCTCTTTTATTTAACATTGCCATGGAAGGTTTTTCAAGATTTATGGATAGAGTTGCTAACCAAGGCCTTTTCAGCGGTTTTTCTATTGCTCCTTCTAGTATGGTGGTCAATCATCTTCATTATGCGGATGACACAATTTTCTTTTTAGATGATAAAAAGGAAGAGCTACATAACATGTTTTCAGCATTACACTATTTTGAGTACATAGCTGGGTTAAAGGTAAATAATTTGAAAACCAGACTTATTGCAGTGGGAGTAGTTCCAGACTTAACTCTTTGGGCTGAAGAACTTGGTTGTTCAGTAGACTACCTACCTTTTATGTACTTGGGAATGCCGATTGGAGCTAAATCTAACTCTATCAGAATTTGGGAGATTATTATTGAAAAGTTTGACGCTAGACTTTCAGTTTGGAGGCGTATTTCTTTATCGAGGGGAGGTAAGCTACTCTCTTGTAGTGTATTTTATCCTCTCTTTCCACTTAAAACTTCTCTCTTTTTAAGGCCCCTATCTCAGTCATCAAGATTCTTGAAAAAGAAGATGCAGAATTTTCTATGGGAATATAAAGAAGGTGCAAAAATTTCACATTTAATTAACTGGGACATAGTTCGGGCAACCAAAGAAAGGGGAGGTCTAGGTGTGTGCAACTTAAAACTTATGAATTTAGCATTATTAGCCAAATGGTGTTGGAGATATGGTATAGAAAAGAGCAGGCTTTGGTATATGATTATTGAAGACAAGTATGCAAAAGAGTTTTCCAATTGGATCCCGGGAAAAGTCAGTCAATCCTATGGGGTGTCTTGTTGGCGGGCAATAGTTTATGCTGCAGGTTTCATTAGCCAACATTCAACTTTATTCTTTCATTCTGGTACTTTCATTTCCTTCTGGAATGATCACTGGTGTGGGCAGCATCCTCTATCCACTACTTGTCCTAAACTTTTCAAGTTATCTAGGCACAAAAATGCTAGCATTGCTGACATGATTTCTGTTGAAGGTGATTGGAAGTTTGAATACAGGCAGATCCTCACATACGCAGAATCTCTAGAGTATGCAATGCTTATTACAGCCATAGGTGACAGCCCCCTACTCGTGATGGTCTTGCAGATACAAGGAGGTGGAATTTACATCCCTCTAGTGTGTATACTGTCAAAACTTTGTATTCTCAGCTGATAGCAGTCCATGGTGTGACTCACTTCCCTTTTAACTTCATTTGGCACAAGGCAATACCCCCAAAGGTCAGTTTCCTTCTGTGGTGTTTAGTTCATGGAAAACTGAACACTATTGATATGCTTCAATGGAAAGGTATGAATGTTCAAAACGATTGTGCTTTGTGTTGTTGAGAAATTGAGTCACATGACCATCTTTTCATACACTGTAAGATTTCTTATAAGTTGTGGTGTAACTTAACACCAACTTCAGGTTGGACTTGGGTTTTGCTGGGTTCCGTGAAGGCATTGGCAGACACATGGCATTCAAAGCAATTTTCTGAATCAGGTAATTTCATCTGGAGTTTTATTCCGACAGCAATTATTAGCTCAATCTGGAAAGAAATAAATTGCAGAAGATTTGAAGTTAGCCATCTCTTCAAAACAGACGACGACCTCATCTTCGAAGTCAAGTCTTCAGTTCTTAATTGGGCAGTGGCTGCAGGCCACAGAGTGCACCTGAACTTCTCCCATTCCGTTCTTTCTGATTGGCAGGCTATCTTTTTGTAACAATCTTTTCTCTTTTGAAACTTTTTTTCTTTGCTTTCATCTACCTCTGGTAGACTTGTTTGTAAATCCCTTCTTCTTTTAATACAATTCCTTTTTGATCAAAAAAAGAAAGAAAGTAAAAAGTAGTTGAAGAACAAAGAGAAAGAAAGAAAACGAACGAAAAATGGATTAGAGTTAGCAAAGAAAAAAAAGGAGCAAATCCCAACCTCTTATCAAGCTATATTTGTAAGACAAACCACAAAACCATGCAAAGGCAACTGATAGGAAAAGGAAAAAAATCCCAGCAGAAATCATCTTGACATCCCGTAGTCTCTTTAACTGTGCAATTCCAATGAAAACAAAATATGCCCCTGACCACATAAGGCCGTCACTCAGAATGGGAGAACAAATATCACGTCTTTGGATTGGATTCATCATGCTACGATCAAAAATTTCGTAGATCGTACACCAACCTATAACAAAAGGAGGGTTAGAATCAAAGAAAATCCATAGCAAACATTAACAAAAACATCAAGATTAAATTCATAACCTCTCAGCATTCGCGAGCTCCCATTGCCGCAGCTGTTACGCTTTCCATGGTACATGGAAAACAAATCACAAAAATATATGAGACAAATCATAAAAAAAGAAAAGAAAAAAAAAACCTTAAAAATAAAAAGAAACATGCAAACAGTGAGATTTGGCTCTTGATCGAGTGGTTTATATAATGAGCCGCCAAACCTAAAAATTCTATAAATAATTATTATTTACATGTTTTTTATTAACGGTTTTATATTTCGAACTATTGGACAGATTAACGATCGATTTTTTGCGGAAGCGGATAACACATTTTGATTCAGTAAGCATTCACAACTCTATGTATACTGATTTATAAACTTTGATTAAAGTACTTTTACTTCTTTTCGAATGTAAATTAATAGCTTGGAATTGTAATTAGGATTAGTTAAATTATCAAAAATTGTAGTTGGACATTTGACATTTTTATTTTTATAATTTTGTAATTGATTTAATTTTGTGATGAAATCGTGATCAAAAACATTTTTATTGATGTGATTTTATTCTAATTTTGTTTGTAATCTTTTTTTGTTTATTTTGTTTGCGAATTTAATTATTAGGATTAAACGTAACCGATTTTTTTTAATATTTTTGGTTATGTATTAGATTTTACAATATTTAGTTTTTTTAGGTAATTTTTTTGTTTGTTTGTTGTTATTGGCCGAATATATATTGTGAACCAAAAATATTATAAAGTTACTAAAAAAAAATATATTATGGTGGGGCTAGTATCAACCAGAAGTTCTGGTTAATGAGTGCGTATGAAAAAACTATATTTTTATATAGAAAATTGGGATGTTTTATGGCCCTCTAAAACGTGAACCTAGCTACACCTGTTAACAAGCCAAAAAGACTGTCTAGAGCAAGGTTGGTTCTCATAGTAGTTGGAAAAACCAAAGAATTTATAAGAAATACCCGTAACTTGATGCTGCAATTGGTAGAGCCAAAAAGACTGTTTAGAACAAGGTTGGTTCTAAGTCTAATTTGTCTTCGTCTGCACCAGTTTTAGGATCAATTAGAAGAGTTAGCTCCAAGTCCAAAGCTACGTGTGCTTTTCCGAACGGCTCTCTAGACTCAAACTTGCAAGGTTTGCTGCTAACGGTAAAAGATCCTAATAAAATTTCAGCAACAAGCCTCATTGAGTCTCTCTCAATGGCGGGATTGAGTGTTCCTTCTTCGATGCAAGATCGGCAAGATATGTTTAACAGTCTTGCTGACAATCATAAGGAGCTTAACATAGTGGATTAGCAATTCAAACCCTTCTTCTCTTCTCTTGAGATTGATAGTAGTTTGTTTTTCTTTTGCTAGGTGACAGCAGTCTCACATTTCTGAGTTTTTTGCTCTTGTGATCCCTGTTTTGATCCTTTTTGTATTCTTTTTTTGTTTGGTTTTTTTTGCTTCAATATATTTTGCTTCTCTTTTAGAAGTTTTCGTTTGCATCAATATTAATATCTTTGCCGATGAAGAAAAGAACAAGGTTGGTTCTCATAGTAGTTGGAAAAACCAAAGAATTTATAACAAAAACCCCTAACGAAAAGTTCTCACCGTGCCATACGAAGAAAACACAATTAAAAATGCAAATTATTTCTCGTTCGGGAATAAAATACTAAAAGACAAAAGAATATATTAAGAAAATAGTAAATGTTTCACTCGGACAACAATCATTTGCCATAAACCAAAGCTTCTAGAGATTCCTCAAGGTCAGGATGGATAAGAAGAGCAATTACATTCGTTCTCCATAAACCAAGGTAATTGGTTCATGTAAACTTGTCTACCTTGAGTTGTAATTGGTTTGAACAATTTCTACACAATGTCCAATCACTACCAGGTATATGGAACTCTTCCATCGACCAATTGGTTTTAGTAATATTTATTCAATCTCTTGGACCACCGGTATGGAAGTCGTGGCCATTCTTCTCCCCAACTTCTGCATTGCCTGCCATGACGGGCTCTGTTTCTGTAGTCATTCGCCAGTACCCATGTCCTTCCACATTTCGATTGGGTCTGTTTAAATGGGGAAATCTCTTGGTCCTCTTGATGAAGAAATACCCCGATTTTACTTGGTATTTTTCTGTATTGAACATATAATTAAAAGTACAACCAATCAATGTCTTAACCACAATAATTAACCAAGACTAATTGAAAAATTAATAAAATAAACTTAGTATACGATGTGCTTACCTAGAAGCTTTTCAGGATGATATTCATAAAATTGATGTCTCGTATACAAGGCATGTGTTCAAACTTTATTTCGGGACTTTCTATCTTCGGCTTCAAGTACATAGACAACAACTCTGGATCCGAAGGAGCAAATTCTACCGCAGGAACATCATGATCGCAATCTCTTTAGTACTGATCTTGTACTGCAAGAACTTCTTGGTTGTTATAATCGTAACTGTTAGCCCTGCATATGCATATAAACAAGTTGTTGATCAATTATTTATGTAAAAAAATTACACAGAAAGTAATATACGAAGAACTGATCAATATGTATATGAAGAACTCAACATGTATAAGAATCTTGCATGCACGGATGATGCGTAATAAAAAAGTTGAAAAAATTAAGATACCTCTCCAATAAGGTCATTTTGGACAGATGATTAGCTGCTACTTAAATATTCTCGTCGTATTCCTCCATCTTTTTCTTACCCTTCAAATCTACTTTCTCCATTATTATTATTTCTTGCTAAACAATGTTAATTACTTTCTATCACAAAACCAAACACTTTTTTTCTTCCTTACCTGACTAGCTAGCTAAAAGAACCAAGGCGGTGAATCTACAAGGGTATTTATAAGCTAATAAGCCGGCAAGGGGCAAGTGTCCTTTTCCTAGTTGAAAACAGGTTTCCACGTATTAGATCGGCACTTTTGGACCGGGAATCGGCAGGATCTTTGACATGGGCTTTACTTATCTAACCCGAATTGGTTGTTCAACCAATCATAAATCGACACGTTCAATTCGCAAAATTTTCTTGATTCGTAGGCATAATTGAAGCTCGTCTTTGCCACACGAAAGTTTCAGACACGGTGTAACCTGGAAATGAACATAACGCCATGGTTATTCAAACCAGAACCAAGACCAACCTGAAGAATCGTTGCGTCTTTCTCTTTTTCTTCCTTCAAACTAAGAAAATTACAACACTGAAAATAAAGATGACCAACACAACCACATTTCCTACAAGAACCACGAGTCTCGTTATCAGTGTTTCGAGCAATATTACGAGAAAGTGCAAGAAGTCTTTGGAAACTATTATAAGCATTTTCGGCATCAGGTTAAGCTGCAGTCATGCTTACCTCGATAAATCTCTTATGTAGGGTTAGGGTTTTGGGGCTTATAGTTGCACCCAAATCCATTTTTGTCCTAGAATGACTTTAGTTAAGACTGCCGATTAATGTAGTAATTAAAAAATATTTAAACAGTATTATGCATTATATGTTGCTATCCGTAAAAGATATTAACATCAAAATATAAAATGGATTTTTGAGAAAATAAAATTTGATAGTCTTGGTATGCTGTAGTTATACACAGTGATTGAAAATCTACATTACCTCATATGAAGAGAGGGTTGGAGAAGTGTTAGTCAAAATGATGTGTAACTCATCCCCACAATGGTCATGTAGCATATTAACTTCTCATATTTTGTTCATACTGATTATCATAGTTGTTTCTCGACACGTTTAGGGGCAGACGAAAAACGTGGACTAATTCCCTGGACCGTTGAGATCTATAAGGGGTGGGGTTCTAAAATTTAAACGGGGCAGCAAAATTGATTTGGATGGTTGGATTTCATTGGTCCACAATTGGACTATGGTTTCTGGTACACCTTTAGACTTTTCGGTTGTTTCTCGATGCTGCACTACTACTTTGCAGTAAAAGGGATACAAGTGTCAGAACACTTCGTCCCATAATCCTTGCTTGCTAACACCTTAATATTTAAATTAGAGATATAAAAGGGAAATTCGATAAAGAAGAAAAGTAAGTTATGGGGAAGAAGGTCTTGGTTGTTGATTCTCTTCCCATATATAGAAAATATCGATGTTATGTATGAGATTTTCCTGCGTATACCTAAAATAATCTTCAAACATAGGTCAATTTTTAAATCAATGACATTTAATTTGTTCAAATTTATTCTTTATTACTTCTTCGATGAAAATCAATAATTACAATCCATGGACAACAATTACTCATGATATTAATCTCTCTGGTAATGATTATGCACAACTTTACCACCAAATATTTACTCGGAACTCTTTATATTTGCTCAATCTAACTGTAAAAAGGTGTCCACAATAGAGTTAACACAAATGCTTAGATGAATTCGTGAACATTATTTGGATTACCAAATCGACTAATGTTCCCGAATTCATCAAGGCATTTGTGTTAACTCTGTTGCTGACACCTCTTTTCAGTTAGATTGAGTAGATATGAAGAACTTCGAGTAAGTATCTTGTGATGAAGTTGTGATACAGTCGTTTACGAAGAGATTATTCTTATAAATAATTGTTGTTCATGAATTGGAGTTATTGAGTTTCATCCAAGTAGTAATGAAGATTGGATTTATAAGAATTGAATGTCATTGTTTTGAACGTAACCTACATTTGAAGATTAATCTCCACATAATATGGAAGAAAATTTCAAACATAGCATCCAAGTTTTCTACGGAGGAAAATCTAAGATTATCCCCATAACTTTCTTTTCTCCCTTTACTTTGAAGTAGCAGTGGAGAGTGGAGTACTAAATTTATAACACCTTCCAAATGTTTATGTTTATTCATCTTGTTTTAGTATTTGTGATAATTTTGATGACCTCCCATTTCATTCGCTTGTGAATGTCTCTGAAATTCACGGGATGAAACTCATTAATATCTTTTAGTTTTAAAAATGACAAGACAAGTGGAATATTTATTTTTTTAAGATTTTTTTATTATATAAATACCAAAAAGAAAAACAAATTACAAATAGTTGGTTGGAAGCCTAGCGAAAAGAAAAAGAATTTATATTTAAAATTGTTTCCCTACTTGTGGAGTTAAGAGGCAACATGAATATTAGAATGGCGCGAGGCATCTAGCCCGTCCAATCTAAAAAACTATCCTTAAATTATCCTTTATTTTTTAATAACCGGGATGTGATACTATATCTCAAAAAGATTCAAAGAACTATCCACCTACAAAACATTATCAAATTCCCAATACTGGGTTATTGAAGCAAATTCTGATATTATTATTATATTATTGAAAATCAAAAGAATATATAATCAAAGTCATATATCCATCACCAAAGCTATCCATGTCACTTAATTATTATCACTAGTTATTATTATTAATCAATGAATTAATCAAAAACACAATACCCTATTCATTTTTGTAGACCAGTGGTACAACCTCTTAACTTTTTTTTTTTTTTTTACAAGCATTGATCTCTTTATGTTTCCCACAGCAACTAACAACGCTTACCAAAACAATCATGTTTTATAGTCTAGATTGAACTGGTTAAAAGCACATGTCATCGCTTAGAGCATGCATTAACTATTTTGCACGGATTAAATTTATGAAAGGCAGGAAGGAGAGCTAAAGAAAATATCACCCACAACATACATAACGGTGTTTTTAGTTTTCATGATTATTAAAGGCTGATGCGAAATCTTTCGGGGAGACCATTCTATATAAGACAAAAAGATAAAAACAAATCATAACCATTGGATCATTCAAACGGTACCCCTACTAATACCGGTATCCCTTTTAGCAATCAAGTTAGTTTGGGTATTGTAGGATTAAACAAAAACCTGTATATACTGTATTTCGCATCAAGATGTTACGTCAAGAACAAATGAAACAAGTACCAACCTGTTTTGGTTTGGAGTGATATTTTGGATTAATGAGAAACCAACAGTATAATGTTTTTGCCTGATCGTATCCGAACTCCAGAAAATATTCACCTTTCTCCCGATCTAACACCCAGTAATAATTTAGCCGCACCACTGTGTTTCTCTCCAAGTATTTCTGCCGAAAAATTTCCAACCCTACACACAAAAATTACTTCTTATTTATAGATTTTTCCGTCTAACCATAACCTTAAGATTAATTGACTTCGATCAGACGGCTCCAAGCAAAAACCTAAATATTCTAGCTAAGTACATCAAATATCTATCATATTATCTGAAAATATGAAAGTTTCTGAAAATATGAAAGATACTGGTTAGTTAATACTCGTATCAAAAAGATACCGGTTAATACCTAGATTTCTAGCTAAATGGAAAAGTCGGTCAAAAATGGTGATGTGGACTTCATAATGTAGACTTCTCACGACCATCTGGTGGTCAAGTCACGGATGTGAACACGTTTAGGGCGGGGCCAAAAACACGGTATTTAAGGAAAAAAACGCCATATTTTAGAGTTTTTCAAAAATAATGTGTGTGTAATGATTAAACATAAAAATAAAATAAATTATGAATTCGAAATTTCTATCTAAGAGCAAGTCTTATGGTGGAAGAGTTCCATCTTCCATCTTCCACGCCACCTCAACATTTGGAATTGTGGATGGAAGCGCAAGTGTAGTGGTGGAACAACAAAAACGCTAATCTTAATAGCGTTGAGCGCTAATCAGAATAGCGCTAAAAAAACGCTATTCAGATCTTAAAGAATATTAGCAAACCGCTGTTGATTTGAGCAGTTTGCTCTAGGTTTTTTCACATTCTTCCCTTTTCTCTTAAAAAGTGAATCCTTCTCCTTAGGGTAGGAAATCTCAACATTTTTTATTGTTGAATCAACAACTATAGGAATGGAGGCTTCACCAGAAGAGATCATACTTGAAGATATCACATGTCAGAATTTTGAGTATGTAATTCGTGTAAAACACAAATATATAGATCTTCAAGACAACTTAGGTCTTTGGAAGAATCCCAAAAATAGTGAATTATTTAAAACAAAGACCAAAAACCATTGGATTCGGGAGCTGACCGACTTCTTAAAATAAGTTTGTTTACGAACCAAATACCAAACTAAAAAGTGAAATACGATTTTACCCTTTCTTAACAATCAGCCAAAAAATGAGAATAAATTTGACCATTTAGAATTAACCAATTCAAAAACCAGAAAACTGGATGAGATTCAAAGGAGAAAGGCTCAACATGAACTATTATTATATCTTTTTGTAATGTCATGAATAAATCAAAAAAATATTATCCTTGAGTTTGTGAAAGGGGATGAAAGATTCAAGTAATAAGATTCAAGACACAAATTAGAGAGTTTGTTCCAAAGACCTTGGAGGTACACAGTTCTTGTCTCTTTTCAGGGAACATGCGGCAAGAAGACACCTTTTCAACAAAATTAGTTTGTGTTAAGGTGAGAAACAGTAGGCTCACCGCTTGATTCCTGCATTGGGTTTGTCAATTTCTATTTTAACCGATCCTTTAGATCTTGTTCTCATCTTTCCTTTTGATTTATTCCCTTCCTTGGAGACAATCACACTTTTGAGAGAAGAAGGAGAAACGGAGTTACATACCTTATAAGAGTTTGTTTCTGGAAGAATTTGAGCACACTTGTCAGACGACTAGCCCTCTGTTGCAGTTTGCGAACTGGTTCGCCAAACCTCCTGTATTTTTGAAACTCAAATATCTATGGTTTGTGGAATGGTTCGCCAACCTACCCTAAGCAGAAATATCATATAGTTTAATATTTCTCTCTTATAATGTTTGAAACATTCCCATGTGGTAAAATCATTTGCATGGGCAATTTTCAATTGATCCACAAATTAATTCACACAATAAGAATTAATGTTGTTTAAGGATCGTTGAACATCTTTGCTAGAATCATATTTGAGATTTTTAACAAAACAAGCTTGACTTGAAATTTCTTATTTGTAAATCTACTAAAAGTCATACGACATCGCCTCAAAAACATATAATGGTAAAGTAGACTGGTTCAGTCATCAAATACCTAATACTGAAGTTCTCTAAATGTCTTCGATGATCTTCAGTCTTTGAGGATGATGTATGATACTCAAATACCAAATTATAACCTTGCCCGAGACTTGACTTAGTAGACTAGAAATCAAGATATAGTTTTGATCACTTAACATTGACAACAAGGTTGAGATAGAAAAACTTGTGGGTTCAACAGAGCATTGCTCTAACAGCTGCAATGTAAGATAAAAAGAAAGCAAAAAGGCGACGAATAATGGAAACTGATTATGAAGATACAAAATTCAATAGATGTATGAAAATGAATTGTGGAACCCCGTGTATGATATAAATAAAGAAGAATAATATGTTCAAGTACTAGAACAAGTGCAGGTAACGCAAAATAAAATGGGTGGGTTCTCGAAGTTGAAGAACTTTCTTGGACGAAAAAGTAAGAACACTAATGATGGAATGGGTACATCGGGACGTCCACGGGCCTCTATGGACGTACCTAGTTCTTCAATGCATACACCACAACAACCACCTATGATGTCTGTAAATATGGGAGAAAATTATAATACTAATATGGATTCTTAACCTAGGATGGAAAATTGTTGGAGAAGTAAAACATGCCGAGAAAAAGTTGATTCTTCTGTTGGACATTTTTTCTATCTTAGTGATATTCCCTTCGATGTGGATAACTCATCTCAGTACCACGAGGCATTCAATGCAGTTGCATATTTCGACAAATCATATAGAGTTTCGTCTTCTTATAAGTTGTCGAACCCCTTATAATCTGTGGAAAAACAAAGGATTCAGAGGAATATGGTGTCGGTCCAACGGCGTTATTGGAGAGAATATGGGTATACACTCATGTATGATGGTTGTAAAAACAAAAATAACCATCCGAGTGTAACCTTCATAGTTTAAAGCGGCCATGGAATAACATTTTTGAAAAGGGTTGACATTGAACATAGTCGGTTAACATCAGAGTATTTGATGATGAATTTGTTCAGACCGGTTATAGTCTTATAGAAGATATAAGTCTGACAAAGATTTTCCAAATAGTAACTGATCGAGGATCTCAATTTAAAGCTGCATGTATTAATAACTAAATTAATTATATTTATGTATTTTATATATATATTATTTATTCATTTCTATATTTGTTTTAATATGTATGAGAGTGGCCGAGAGTATGGTACATTTTCTTGGGTACCTTGTGTTGGATTTAATGTTGGAAGATATTGAAAAATTCTTGTTTGTTAAAGGTGTGTTGTAGAAGCCTGCAAAATTAACAATTTTTTTTTATAATCATGCTTGGGTTCTTGCTAGATTTAGACAACATCTGGCAGACGCAATCTATTGTGCCACGGCTTAACAAGGTTTACGATAAATTTTATTGCAATTAAATAAATCATTGATCACGTAATGCAATCAAGAGTCTTTTTGTTGACAAAGAATTTATGAAATCGGCAGAGGGAAAAATTCGTTCGGCTAAAGATGTGAAGAACATTATCTCGAATGTGATGTATTGGTACACATGCCAAAATGCATGCATGACGGTTGATCATTTATTGAAAATGGTCGGTTTCTTGGATTTAGACAAACCGACCATGGGTTATTTGTTTCATGCACTTGCTACATGTGTGGAAACTATCCAAAGGGGTTTGGGATCAACTAAAAATACTTCTATTGTAAGTGTTATAAACCGACAGTGTGGAAAGATTAATTAAGTTCTCTTCTTCATGCTAAGGCGCATTTTCAGAATCCATATTACATCTTCAACCCAACAGCGAATCTCATCCACAATGAAATTTCTCATCCCCAAGTTTGTTTTAATGAAGTTATATAAAAAATGATTAGTATCCCTCGTGACCAAGCGAAATGCATGCTAGAGGTGTGACTCTCTATTAACAACTAATGATATAACTTCATTGAGACAAACAGTTAATACAAATTCACACCTCTAGCGTGCATTTTTCTTGGTGTTGAGGGCTACTAATCATTTTTTATATAACTTCAGTTGGACAAACTTGGGACTGAGAAATTCCATTGTGGATGATATTGGTTGTTGGGTTGTAGATGTAATATGGATTCAAAAATGAATCGCAGCATGAAGAGGAGAACTCAATGGTTTCAAAAATTTCATTGTGGATATTCTTCTAACAAGGATTTTAATCCCATTTTTCTCTCTAAAGTATGTAAACCTAAAGACATTGGTGGACTTGCTTTCATAGAGTTGGAAAAAATCAACTTAGCTTCACTCACTAAACTAGCTTGGAGAGTTTGTACTGAAGATAAACAACTCTGGTTTCAAATTTTAGGTCGCAAATATGTAAGGACCCTCAAGCTCGTCAATGCTATTTGATTGGTCTAGCAATGATCAAGAGATGTATTAAGCCAATAAGGATTTGATTAGTTTGATTAATAGGAATTAATCTAAAAACGATATAGATACGAAACTAGTACCATTGGATAGGTCTCGAAAAGTTACACGATGTTGTTTATGAGTTTCTGGTAGATGTCGAATGAAGGGGTGGTTGTTAATTTGGTGTTATCAAGATGTTATGAATATGAATCGAAGAATCAAAGAGTTAGGGTTTTTGTTATTCCCTAAATTGAAAATAGGGTTTATGTAATTTGATTTGGAATTCGATTCGAGTAAGGATTAAAACGAGTTAGATGGATTTACAAGATGGGTTTGTTTAATTAAAGATTTTGATTGTTGATTTGGGTTCGAATTAGAAAAGTGTTGATTTGAGGATTATTTTAGGGTTTTGCTAAAAATCATTGATGAGGTTGATTAAGGATGAGTGTTTAGAGATTGATTAATTTAAGGATAAAACAACTGGAGTTGATTAAGCAACAGTTTCGGGGAGGCTAGTATCTGAGTAAGTATTTATGTTGCTTAATTACAGTAATTGAAATTGAATTGTGTATAATCTGTTATAGTTGAAGAATAGGATGAGTTTAAGGAAGGTGTTAATGTTATTGTTGTTATAATTTGGATGAGTGGGTGATTTCAAGACATGAGTTGAGTTAACTGTAGTGATGCTATAAGATGCAAGGTATGTGTAGATGATTGTACTGAATTATGAGTTGTAGTTTATATGAATGATCTAGATGGATGTGAGATTGATTTGAGTGTTGTTGTTGCTGTGGTGTTATAGAATGCAGGGAAGATTTGAGATGGGTGTAATTAAATAGGAGGTGATGATGATAACAAGATTAAATGAGGTGCGAGTTTTGAAATGGAGATGTGTATGTGATAGATGAATGGGAATTCCAGTTGAGTTATTAGTTGTTCTGGTGTTGTTGAAGTCGCAGGGGATATTGAGTTGAGGTTACAGGTGATTGTGGTTGTTGGGTTGAAGTGGTGGTAGATCATAAAATTAATGGTGGTGTTGTTGAGATGATTTAGGTGGAATAAGAAAGAGAATCGCAGTTGTAGTTAAATATTTTGAGTTGCAAGTAATCTGAATTGATAGTGATTATAGAGTTGCAATTAGTGTTGCTGTGAAAAGCTTAAAGCTAGAGTTGCAGGTAATTAGAGTTTATAATTGTAACTGAAATTTGAAGTTGTTTAAGATTGAATGAATTGAGGTTAAGATGTTAAATGAATTGATAGCGAAATAGAGTTAAAGTTTGTCTGCAATAGAATTATGCATGTTAGTCACCCCAGTCATCTTAGCTGACTCAGTGTATCTGACTAAGTTAACTCAGTAACCAGACCTGACCAGACTTGACTTAGTGAATCTTGACCGAAGTAACCCTTTGACCAATGGACCTGGACCTTGACCTTGACTGGACGTTGACTGTTAGTTGACCTCTATGACTGTAAAAGACCGTTCGTCGACCCAGATGGACCAGGCCTTAGATTATGGATCGGGTTTAGTGGACTTGGACTCAGGATTAGTTTTCCTATTTTGTTGAATTGGACCTTTATGGTCTTAATTAGCCTTTGGCTTATTCTACAAAGTTATAGATGTTCATAAGACTTAGGTAATAAAACCAACTTAATTGAATTAGTAAACCTTAGTTATGTTAAAGATAGATAATAAAAAGGTATAGAACCATAAATGGGATTAGAACCATTAAATAGGATTGTATGATTATTGTGTGAGCCTTTATGATTAGATTCTTAGAGTTCTTGTGTGACTAACAGTTAGTCTTTCTTAACAACGATCGGTTCAAAGGATGAACCAGTGGATCGTGGATCTCGAAGTAGGCGTGGATTGTCATCAAAAGATGTGGGAATTTACATTAACTCTTTTGTAACCATTGTTGTTTCTATTATAGAGATTTATTTTATCAAACTCATGTATTGTCTGATTGTGCATTTCATGCATTGTTTAATTTTGAGTTCCGAAAGTTTTGTTGATCCTCTTAATCTTTCCATGGTTTGGAAAGGACCTGTAATGTTTTGCTTGTCTTTATGAATTGTTATGAGAAATAAGAATTTCCACATGTGGTATGTAGGATACGCTCCTTCATATTTATACCTACTTTCATTCAGCTTTTATGCTATGGCTAGGGCGATACACCACAATATTACCTATTAGGTGTGGAACTGGTTGACATTAATATTATAAATTGTTTGAAAGAAGGAGTTTGTTCCATATACATGATTGTTTATTTAAGTGACTTGGTCACTTTTTAATGTTTGGGAAAACATGTATTGTTTTCCAAAACTTTTCCATGATTACTTGAAAGTTAAATGTTATTTCCACTAGGCACCCCTTCTAGGGATGATGTGCTCACCCATTCCCACTTTCAGAGACAGATCAAGATGTGCACGTGACGATGAAAGCTTCGAGGAGTTGGTTACGTTAGTTAGTTAGCTTCCGATATCTTTATTTTGTGTTTGTATTCTATTTGTAAATCAACTCATTATTGAATATGTATCATTTGAGAGGAGTTCTTGTATTTATTTCAGAGTGGGTTTAGATTCGGGTTAATCTTTGTTTAGAATTTCTTTCTTTTTGTTTTAAAAGATGTTTTAGATCCTTAGCATCTCATTTTTTAGTTAATCTTTTGGATTAGTCAACTGCTAGCTTTTGGGGCGCTACAAAATACTTCAAATATGGTAATATTCTTCATCACAATATAAAAGCTAAGAATTGCTCCCATACTTGGAATGGTATTACTAAGGGCCTTCTGATTATTCAACAAAATTAATTTATGAAAAAGAACTAAAATTTGGTTGGATAAATGGATACCAGGCATTGATCATCCTCTAGTACCAATCAATGATATGCACAAATTTTATCAGAAGGTGGATGAACTTATCATCCCAGAAATAACCACTTAAAATGTCTCTCTCTAATATCAGCTGTTTGATGCAAATACCTCTAGAAGAATTTAGGTTATGTTCTTAGACTCCTCTTAAGAAGATGTTATGATCTGGACTCCAACAAAGGATGGAAAGTTCATTATTATGAGTGCATACAATGACCTGACAAAACGCTCAAGGGAAGTCCAAGTTAATGGCTGAAATATTCAGCCAAAAGTTTGGAAGGCATTATGGAACTACAATAGAACTCACAGAATTAAACTCTTCGCCTGAAAATATATCCATGAGTGCCATCCTGCAAGAGACAGATTGGCTGCATATAACAGTGATATCGAGACTCAATGTGGCTCTTGTAGCAATAGTATAGAGACTATTGAGCACTTACTTTTTGAGTGTAGACATGCCAGAGCTGTATGGAAGGAAATTCATATTGATATAGATGTTGTTAGAAGTCAATGCAGTAGTGTTTCTGAGTCATGGGTTATCTGCTGGTTCACCAAGATCAATGAAGATTCAGATGACAAAGGGCTTTTCATTAATGATTGGTGCTTGGGTCATTTGGAAAAAATAGATGTGAAGCAGTGTTCCAGGGAATATCTCTAAACCCTTTCACCTCAGTTAATAAAATACACCATCACTTAAATTCACATTTGCATAATTTGAAAAGGGTAAAATTATAAGTATTTATAAAGATTTCAAAAGGAGCGGTTGAATCTAATAGTTGAGCGGCAAAAACATTAGTCGCACATCCCAAGCTTATCATTCAACGACATAAGTTGCATCGCGCGACTCGACATTGATCGCTCAGCAGCAAAAGTTGTGCAGCGCGATACAACGTGCACCTTTGCCATATGTCAAATGTTTCATCTCGATGTTCAAACCATGAGACTAAGGGTTTGTCCATCCATTTTGTACATTTGTTGAGTCCATAATCTATCTTATAAAAACAAATATTTTTTTCTAAATCCGAGGGCTCTGTATGGGTCTTTTTTAACGATGTACGGCTCATATTCTTCTAATGATGGAAACGACAAATCGTTGCTGAGAACGAAGCCTCCTTTTAAGCCCAATCCAACGGCCAAGCTCCCTTCTTGCACTTATTCTCCTCTTCGGTTACAAAAATAGAAATTAGGGATCTTCTTTCATTTAACAACTAGATTCATTTTCTTCACTATTTCTCTTCTCATTAATTGCTAGTTACAGATTCCATTAGTAATAAAAATTATTTACGACTGTATACACATAATCAACAATCAGCCACATGTCAAGAAGAAAACACATGCACTCCAGAGGTAGAGGAGCATAAAAACCATGATTCCACATTACAACACCTGAGGGGCATGCATGCATCATCATCTGCCACGTATTCATCACCAAACGAATCCGACGACTGGCAAGCCAAGGAGTACCTGATGCGTAGACTACCACGAAGCACCATAGAAGACCAATAAGTCTGCTTTACCCCATCCCAAGATATATACGAAATGGACGGAGGAGATGAGCCCCACTGACAAGAAAGTGACAGTTGCATCAGCAACTGGTTGACGTGTGCGGACTGTCCAACCCCCGCATTAAATGCTACGAACATAGGATACATGTCAAACATCCTATGGAGGAAGGGGAGGTGCATCATCGTTGAAATATGTTACCGTTTGAGGCATCGGGTAACCACGAAGGTAGTCTTCGGGATCGGCGTGTTAACCAAGACGATAAGCATCAGTGGTGTCAGTGAAGAGAGGCCCACATAGAAATCCTATAAATACCCTGCTCGACCTTGGAAGAGGAGGTCGACCAATTTTAGGAGAGAAAACTATTATTAGTAAGAAAGAGATTGTAAATCATTAGGTATGAGTTTTATCTATCTTCCCCTATCTTCGTTCCCTACTCAGAGTCATTCGACTATCACTTGTAATTTTATTTAATCCATAGTGAAAAACCTAACACCCCGTGGACGTAGGCCTTAGTGCTGAACCACGTATATCATCGTCTTATTTACGTTCTGCACTTATCGCTTTAATATGTTTCTATCCTTATCCATCGTTTTAACCGTATATGCATATCTATGATGCAAATTAGCAACGAGATGATGACGAGCCCGCAGGCTCAGAGTTTCCATTTAAGTTTAGTTATCAACTCACATTCATTTTATTAGTATCGTATTTTACTTATTTTGCGAACATTGATCGTGGACATGATGCCATCTTCGTGACATCTGTGTTCACAATTTGGCACTAGAAAAAAGGATGCTTTTGTCCCGGTAAAAGATTTATCTTTTTCTGTAAACCCTTGTTATCACTCAAGGATGTTTTTCGGTATGGACTTTGAGTGACAAAATAATAATTTTTAACCATGAAAAGGCTTCAAACCTAAAAGGTTTTCATACGAAACAAGCGTTTTCATCTTCAAAATCTCTGAAATTTGAAAGGTTACCTCGCAATGCAAAATACTTGGATTTGTGTCAGGGGGAACCCTCGGATCTATGCTTTTTCTTCCAAAAATACCCTAACTCTTTCAGATCTGGATTTTGGTTACACTTCGGCTTATGCTTAACAGAAAATACCTATATTTTCCTAACATCATCATTATGTTTACACCTAACAAAAGATTTGTGGATATGTTTTTCTTGTTAGTAATCTATCTTAACAGGACATGGAAAAAACCAAGGATGTTGGAAAGGCAAAGGCATCGTCAAAGGAGACGTCGAGAACCACGCCAGTTGTAACACGGAGTAAGCAGAAAGGCGAAAAGCTTAAAGTAGCAAGCAAGAAACAGGATGCAGCTGAAAGCACCTCACCGTTGGATGCCACTGCAATAGCGGAAACATCACTTAAAACCGCAGCAGCTAAAGCCGATGCAGCAAAAGCTGTAACCCTGACCCAAGCCAACGAACAACGAGAAGTGGTTGTAGAATCTGTGATGCAGTAACCTATCTACAGGATGCCAAGAACCAACGAGAAAAACCAGTCGTTGCTGACGGTCAACCAGCCAGCACCCCAACCATTGGAGCTTCAGATTTTACCCATAGATCCGCCGATCCCTCTAATCCAAACTATAGAAGACGATCATACCGTTGTCACTAGTGGACAAGCACAGGGAGGAAATCCGAACCAGGGATCAAACTACTCCGTCCAACTGGTAGCAGAGCTCGAAGAGTTGAAAAGAAATAAGAAGGAATACGTAGATGCAGTAGCACTACTTGCCCAGGAGAATCAAGAGCTCAAGGATAAAATTGCCCTCAGTACAAAGGTGGCAAACCAGCATGACGAAGCAAACTCCAAAGCACCCGAGCCGAACCATGACCGAAGAATGGTAGTGGCAAACATCAATAATATTGAACTGCTGATCCGCCACACTACGGGAAGAAACAGGTCATCCGATCCCGACTACTTGCCAGGAGACTTCGATTACTTCGATAGTGAATTCCGAAGACCAGGACGATCAGCAATATGGGACGAACATTTCCTCGCTATGGTGAACCTTCGTGCCGAAATGATGACAAAGATCAAACAGCTGAAAATAAAGCAAGGAGGAGGAAGGCTGGAAGAAGTATTGAGAGAATCCATTACTACACCATTTACCGCACACCTGGCGAGAGCAATCATTCCTCCTAAGTGTCTGATCCCTGCGTTCGAATGCTACGATGGTTCCAGCGATCCTGCATCCCATCTTCGTTACTACAACCGAACAATGGCCCGATGGGAGCGAGACGACGTAGTCTTATGCAGATATTTCCCCTCAAGCTTGAAAGGATCGGCATTATCATGGTTCGATAATCTACCTCCCAACACAATCGATTCCTACATCCGGATCACGGAAGTATTCTTAGAAACCTACATGTACAACAAGACTGTTAATGCAGGAATGGAAAAGCTCTTCTCAATAGCAGTCGCCTTCAAAGAATCAATCAGAGAGTACACTGATAGGTGGCACAACATATGTCAAGCGATAGGGAACGTTAACCCAGTGGTAAGCATCAATTGTTACAAGTGGGGACTAGATAGAATGAGCCCGTTATTTGTTGAGATTCATGGAAGCAACTGATAGACGCATTTATGTGTCTAGAAATTTATGCCTATTAAGGATGACACTACCCAATCTAAGTGGATGGAAGCATTTTGGTTTTAGGAGTTGAGGAACCAATCTGAGTGGATGGAAACATCAATATAGAGTCTATTCATAAAAGCACGGAGCTCAGGTGTTAGAAATAACATGATAGTTTCACCGTATCTCGGAATCATCTTATTACTTCTGTTTTTGTTTTTTACAAATTTTTATGTTTATGTCTGCTGGGTTGAAATAGGGTGATTGAGTTACTAAAAAAAAAAAGACCAGACCAATTAAACCAATCGGAATAAATATTAACACTTGGATAGCAATACGTGTGTGTTCTCCCTGTCTCCGTCGCCTAAACAAGCTGGAACGCAGGATCCACGGGAATTACCATGTAATCTGTTGACAAGAAGCATGCGCTTAGATCCAAAAGATCTAATCATGTCGTTAAAATAAATAAAAAATAAATAAAGGTTTATTATAAAGTCGACCACTGGTTCCCTTGTATATGCCAGCTGAGTTGATGTAGATTTAGGATTGTCGACCACTGGTTCCCTTGTATATGCCAGTTGTGTTGATATTAGTCCAGACCAGTATCTCAATCCACTAGGTCATAGGTTCATCTTGGCATTGAAGTCCATTCGCAACCATCTATTTCTATATCCATCTTATTAATCTATTCATGTGATTTGTTTGATTCCAGATATTGATGTCCATAGTGCGACTATCTGAGTAGAGCTCTGTCACTTATATATGAATTTTAGTATGCTTGAGTGCAAACTCGTATACAGCAATTTGAATTTCGCATCAGGGTACTTCCTCCCGTAATCAATAAGTATGCCAACCAAGGAGGTTCTTTAGTGCATTCCAAGGTTCTGCGTAGATAGCTAGGGTCTGGATTAAAGGTTTTGTGGGTATATCTCTAGTAAACCCTCCCGAGACTATAACTCGGCTACTAGGGCCACCTAGGGGTTTAAAGGCTTGTTGCACATGCTAAGTGCAATCGACGATGCCAGCGATAGTGAGTTAGGATTTTATTTTGTAGTTTTGATTTGCTCGGGACTAGCAAATAATAAGTTTGGAGGTATTTGATAGACGCATTTATGTGTCTATTTTCATCTCTATTGTGTATATTGTTAGTACCCATTTTTGTACTTATTTTGGTATTTTATCTCTTTGTAGTTGTTTTTGGAGAAATAAGCTTTTGCGGCGAAATTGGCTCGAAAAGTTGATAAATGCAACCCAAGGGACGAGTGTTATGCTGACTCCGGCAACGGATAAGGGGTAACCTTTCCCCTTCACGTTCAAATTATGAATTTGGGCGGGAAAATATACACACATTCCTGGTAGTTTTGGTGATCGTGATTTGGAGGAGTTTGAGGTCGACTAAACCTCTGATTTTCATAGGGTAGACTCCTTATGGGTCTAGGAATCTAACATGGGTGTTGAAATCGATTAAACTGGGCTCAATCGACGGATTTTTATCTCAACAACAAAATATGGTAAGTCACGTGTGTGACCGATTTTAGGAAATTTTAGAGAGATTAAAGTGTGATAAACCTTCCCGAAGATTGGTATCTATCTAAGGAAGAGTTTAGAATCAAAAGGAAAGCTCAGAAACGCGTAGAAATTCTAAAACAAGTAATTGCCGCAACTTTGCCGTGAAAAGAAAGGAAGAGATTTGGAAGAATTTGGAGAGATTTAATTGCTCTTTTTAATATAAATAGATTGGTTGGGTCATATAGAAGGGGGGGTCAAAAGTTTGGGGACTGGAGGAGGGCTGAGGAGTGAGAAATCAAGACGAACAGCAAGCTTCCTGCTGCTGTTTTCTGCTGGTGCAGGGAAGAAGGAGACGAAGAACATTGACCCACACGGAACAGTCGCAAAGAAGTATCGTTCTTCAACAACAAAAAACAGTTATCGTGTATAAACAACACTTCATTGTAACGGTGATTTCTGTAACGCCAGAAAAGCGTTGCAGATTCGCTGTATTATTATTTTCCTTCAATAAAAACACCTTTTGAGCCATGTTTCTATCTTTTGAGAATGTTTTCACCATGAGGAGCTAAACCCCAACACTGGGATGATGGAGGAAGCCCTATTTCACGCATGTGGTAATTCCTATAATTCTTTTATGACTATTTGAATTGATTTTTAATTGATTTATGATTTTTATTGAATGGGTGTGATATTGTTTGATGATGTATGCTTGGTCAATGTATTTTTGATACATCATGCTTTTGATTTACAGTCATTGCTTTTCAAAAATCTACTTTTGGCAAAGAATAAGAGTCCATATTTTTAATATTTGAGTTATAATTGATTGGAATTATTATTTGAATCACATGAATGGAATTTGGTGGAATCCTGAGTCTCAGTGCTTTTTATAATCTTGACCAAAACATTATTTTTATTTTTCTAGTTTTCTTAATTAAGTCTAAAAATTATTCTTCACAAGTACGAGTTGAACGAATCTTATTACCACTTTTTCTACAACAATTAAAATCACATCAATTTTTGGCACCACCGACGCGGACTTGTTTTTAGATTTTTTTTAAGGATTTTTTTTTTTTAATTATTTTTGTTCTTCTTTACGCGTTTGGTATTTTTCGATTCTTTTTCAGATTTGGAGCGGAGCTAAAAGTAAAGAAAAAAGTGTTATAAGAGGAAAGCATCGCCAAAGAAGGAATGAAAAGAGGAGTCCAAAGGAGTGAAGAAGAAGATTTTTGTATATAGTTATTTTATTTAGATTTTATTACTTTTTATTTTTAGAAATTGTAAATAGGATTTTATTTTATTTTTGTAAATTTTTATTTTTGGATATATATATATATATATATATATATATATATTTGGACATTTGGACTTTGGGACATTATTATTTTTAAAACCCTAAGGAAGGGTTAAAGGTTAAATATAAACTGTTTGCAGGGAAGGACGACGGTTACGATACTATCTCTGCCCCTCGGGTTCGCACACTGACATAGGAGTTGGTGGCCCGAGTCGACTTCAGCGGTTCTTCGCCCGTCTGGTACGGGAGGTAAACTTTTAAACACCCGCGAATCCCCTGTCAGCGGGTTTACTGTCTTCCTTAAGGTGCATATATGTAGAGGCTTTGAATACGGATTTTAATTTCCTAGTAAAGGGTAAGGCCAGGCCATACAATATAAGGGTTCGGATTTCATCACTGTTCTCTTCTTGCCCGCCTTAGGAAAACAATACCGAACGCGAACCCAAGATTAAAATTTTGACTAGAACAAGACCGATAAGGTAACGAGCTTATAGGAAAATCGTTCAAAAGGATCGTATTGGGTATTTTGTTAGCCTAGATCAAAGTTCAGGAAGATTACTAGAAGTCGATTAGAGACACCTTGTAACCTAGGGAAGCGTTGCCAATGAGGTGGGGGTATCAAAGCTCCTCTGAGCTTCTCCTACTTTTCTTCGACTTACTTTATTCGGATCGTCCTACGAGGTTTGCTAAAATTGTACCCAGTTGCCTCTTGGAAGGGTAGAAGCTGGTATAGAAACAATCTAAGGGAGCCATCATGCTTGTTGTATACTAGATTTTATAGGTTTGATTTGGTCAAGTCAGCCTTGTTTGTGA
>JAJJMB010017752.1:70534-175785 GCA_023531105.1 Papaver atlanticum | reverse complement strand
GGGAAAATATAAACACATTCCTTGCAGTTTTGGTGATCGTGATTTGGAGGAGTTTGAGGTCGACTAAACCTCTGATTTTCATAGGGTAGACTCCTTATGGGTCTAGGAATCTAACATGGGTGTTGAAATCGATTAAACTGGGCTCAATCAACGGATTTTTATCTGAACAACAAAATATGGAAAGTCACGTGTGTGACCGATTTTAGGAAATTTTAGAGAGATTAAAGTGCTATAAACCTTCCCGAAGATTGGTATCTATCTAAGGAAGAGTTTAGAATCTAAAGGAAAGCTCAGAAACGCGTAGAAATTCTAAAACAAGAAATTGCCGCAACTTTGCCATGAAGAGAAAGGAAGAGAGTTTGGAAGATTTTTGAGAGATTTAATCGCTCTTTTTTATAAAAATAGATTGGTTGGGTCATATAGAAGGGGGGTCGAAAGTTTGGGGACTGGAGGAGGGCTGAGGAGTGAGAAATCAAGACGAATGGCAAGCTTCCTGCTGCTGTTTTCTGCTGGTGCAGGGAAGAAGGAGACGAAGAACATTGACCCACACGGAACAGTCGCAAAGAAGTATCGTTCTTCAACAACAGAAAATAGTTATCGTTTATAAACAACACTTCATTGTAACGGTGATTTCTGTAACACCAGAAAAGCGTTGCAGATTCGCTGTATTATTTTTTTCCTTCAATAAAAATACCTTTTGAGCCATGTTTATATATTTTGAGCATGTTTTCACCATGAGGAGCTAAACCCCAACACTGGGATGATGGAGGAAGCCCTATTTCACGCATGTGGTAATTCTAATAATTCTTTTATGACTATTTGCATTGATTTTTAATTGATTTATGATTTTTATTGAATGGGTGTGATATGGTTTGATGATGTATGCTTGGTCAATGTATTTTTGATACATCATGCTTTTGATTTACAGTCATTGCTTTTCAAAAATCTACTTTTGGCAAAGAATAAGAGTCCATATTTTTAATATTTTAGCTATAATTGATTGGAATTATTATTTGAATCACATGAATGGAATTTGGTGGAATCCTGAGTCTCAGTGCTTTTTATAATCTTGACCAAAACATTATTTTGATTTTTCTAGTATTCTTAATTAAGTCTAAAAATTATTCTTCAGAAGTCCGAGTTGAACGAATCTTATTACCACTTTTTCTACAACAATTAAAATCACATCAGCAACCCCACAACCGAAGGAGATCTCCGGGTAATCATCGAAAAGCACGCCAGTTTGGAGGAAATCCTGCGTGACAACCCTATGGCGCAGATGCAAAAGTCTCACCGGACAAACTCAGTGGAGCAAGCCAGCGGCTCAAAAAGGACTAATTCTAACGAGCGCTTCAACGAAGATAAGAGAGGACGAAGAGATGATCATCAGCGCAACGACCAAAAATTCAAAGATCAAGTCTATACAAAACTCCACACAAGCTATGTTCGTATCTTGCGAGATATCAAGGACCGAACCAACCTTGAATGGCCATGGTCTAAGGGAAAACAACCACCAAGATCTGAAAAATCAAGAGACTATTGTAAGTACCACTGCTTCAACGGACACCAAACATAGAAGTGCAATAATCTCAAGATAATGATCCATAAGATGATTGACGCTGGAGACCTCAAACAATACGTTCAAAAGTCAGAACCAGGAGAAAGAACTAACCGAAGCAAACAAGTCCACTTACCTGAGATTGACCGGACAATCAACACCATTTCCTGCTCAGAGCCCAACGGCCCATCACTGACTGGACAAATTGGGAAGCAGTTGAGGAAACAATTTGAGTACTACTGTGAACTATACAAGAACGATGGAGAAGAAGTCGATGGACACGAAGATTGGATGAACGCACTGCTGACCTTTTCCGCTGACGATATTGAAGAAGACATGGAAGATCACAATGACCCTTTAGTGCTCTCATTACCCGTCTCCGGGTGGAATATAAAAAAAATACTGATAGATAGAGGGAGATTAGTCAATGTCCTATTCTATGATACCTTCAAGCGAATGAAATTAAACGATGAGCAACTAATGTCTTCTTACTACACTATTTATGGATTCAACGGAGCAGCAACGAAGCCTCTAGGGGATATCGTCCTAGAAGTCAAGGCCAGACCCATGAAAGTCAGTACCAGATTCAGTGTAGTAGATGTACCATCACCCTACAATGCCATCATCGGGCCACGATGGGTGCATAAACTCAAAGGAGTAGCGGCGACGTACCACCAATACCTGAGGTTCCCAACTCCCGAAGGGGAAATGGAGATCAAAGGAGACCAAGTCACTGCACGAGAATGCCAAGCTAAGCAAAACCAACTCAACATCGAATAATAAAAGCAATGTAGAGCCCGAAGGGGCAAGAACAAAGCAGAAGCCAAAGACAAAGCAATCGACCAATACCTTGAAGAGATCTCAGGAAAAAGCTTAACGAAGAGTAACATCGTCATGACTGCCGAAGCAAGTACTTCAGGAGAAAAAGATGCCGAAGAATCCTCCAAATACCAATTAAAGAACGTTCCTCATCTGGGGGACCCCAAACCTACATTCTCATCAGTCGAACCTACCAAAGAATTGAATATTGGATCCGAAGAAAACCCCAAGATGATCAAGATATGAACTTTGCTAGATGGGGATCGAGAGGAAGCGTTAATCAATCTACTCAAGGAGTATGCAAACATATTTGCATGAAAGTGAGGAGATATGCCAAGGATCGATCCCAAGATTATACAGCACGAACTTCGGATAAAACCAGGCACGAACCCATTCAGACAGAAATTACGCAAGATAGCGTCGGGATACCACCAAGCAGTGGAGCAGGATCTTAACAAACTCATGGAAGCAGGATTCATAAATGAAGTCAGGTACCCGACGTGGGTCTCGAACAGGGTCATCGTACCAAAAAAGAACGGTGGGGTAAGGATATGCATCGACTTCACTAATATCAATAAAGCATGCCCGAAGGATAGCTACCCACTCCCAAGCATTGATCAAATGGTAGAAGCAGTGGAAGGCCACGAAGAATTATCATTCATGGATGGATATTCCGGTTATAACCAGATAGCCATGGCAGAAGAATATCAATAACATACGGCATTCTTTACTCCACACGGACTCTACTGCTACACTCGTATTCCCTTTGGATTAAGGAATGTAGGGGCAACGTACCAGAGGATGGTTGATGCAATCTTCAAGCCATGGATTGGGAGAACTCTAGAAGTCTATGTTGATGATATGCTCGTCAAAAGTAAACTGCGCAAGGATCACCTTCAGGATTTGAGAGATATCTTCAATGCGATGAGGAAGTACAGCATGAAAGTGAACCCATAAAAGTGCACTTGAAAGTGAACCCAGAAAAGTGCACTTTTGGCGTCACATCAGGAAAGTTTCTTGGATACTTAGTAACGAAGAGAGGCATCGAAGTTGATCCCTCTAAGATTCAATCCATCGTGGAAATGTAGTTCCCGAAGAACTTGAAGGAAGTTCAAAAACTCAACGGATCCATAGTGGCCTTGGAAAGATTCATCGCTATATCATCCGACAAATGCAAGCACTTCTTTAACATTCTGAAGAAAGAGAACAAATTTGCATGGACCCCTGAGTGTGAGGAAGCCTTCCAAAAGATCAAAGAATATTTAGCAACAATCCCGATCCTTCATAAACCCGAGCCCGATGAGGTGTTGTCATTATACATAGCTGCAACCGAAGATGCAGTCAGCGCTGTACTAGTAAGAACCAACACGAAGGTCGAACAACCGGTGTATTACGTCAGTAAAACCCTTAATACAACATAAAGGAATTATACTAAGATTGAGAAACTTATACTGGCACTAGTCTTTGCAACGCAGAAGCTGAGAACCTACTTCCTGACTCACTATGTTCGTGGCTAGAGTCTGTTCTCAAGAACGCAGGAAAAGTGGGAAGAATGGAAAAGTGGAATGCGCAGTTAGAACAGTTCAACATCATACATGAGATCCAAACTGCTCAAAAATCGCAAGTATTGGCGAACTTCCTAGCAGATCTACCCTTAGATAATGATGAAGAAGTAAAGGGCCTGCCAGGGGAAAAAGAAGAGGAAGAAGGCCCCGTAGACGTTCTCGAACCCTCTAACCAACATAGATGGGAAGTCTTCGTCGACGGAACAAGGAAGGTGAAAGAATCAGGATGGTCATTACAACACCTACTGGTGACAAAATGGTACATGCACTGAGACTGGAATTCGAAGAGCACACCAACAACATTGTGGAATACGAGGCCGTAGTTCATGCCCTCCAGTTAATATTGGATCTAGGAATAACTTATGTACGTCTTACAAGCGATTCACAGCTGGCCATCCGACAAATAGAACTAGAGTATAACACCTACGACGAAACTCTTTTAGCGTACATGGGTCTTGTCCAAAGCTTAGCATCACAAGTACCCAATATAAAACTCCGACACCTATGCAGAAAAGACAAAAGACATGCCGACGCTCTAGCCTACATATCATCGATGCTAAAAGATGAGAATGTCAAGGCCATCAAAATCGGGAGGGTATACCAACCTTCGGTCATACCACAGTAGGCCTTCGCTACAACAGATCACGAGGACGATACAGGAGAAGACATCGCCGAGGACTTCGCCGAAGATGACATCCTATCAAGAGCAAACGAATATGAGGATTTTAACAACGAAGAGGACTGGCGAACCGAAGTCCATCTCTTCCTCAACGAAGGGACCCTTCCCGCGGACGTGAAGCAAGCCAGGAAAGTACAATCAAAGGTAGGAAGATACCATCTTCGTGACAGAGTTTTATACAAGAAATCATTCCTTGGGCCACTGCTACGCTTCTTATCCAGGGAAGAGGGTCATCGTATCTTGAAGGACATTCATTATGGAGACACTGACAATCATAGAGGGATGAGATCATTGGCAGACAAAGCTAAGATGCAAGGGTATTATTGGCCACAAATGATACCATACGCAGGTAGGATGGCTAGAAGATGTGAAGAATGCCAGCGGTTCTCCAAAAGGATTCATGCCCCAGCGACGTAGCTAAATTCATTTGGAAGCCCTTGGCCATTTTCAAAATTGGGAATTGATATCGTCGGACCCCTAGTCGAAGGCATATGAAAAAGACGATTCTTGATAGTAGCAACAGACTACTTCAGCAAATGGGTGGAAGCCAAAGCTCTGGCCATAATCAAAGATGTAGATGTATTCACTTTCATTTTTAAAAATATCATTTGCAGATTTGGCATTCCTGTAGTGATCGTTTCTGACAATGGTAAGCAGCTACAAGGAAAAAACATTGACATGCTCTTCGATACTTTCAAGATCAGGAAGAACAAATCCACCCCCATCTACCCTCAGAGTAACAGACAAGCCGAGGCCACAAATAAGACCATCGCTCTTATCCTCAAGAAAATACTGGATGAACATAAGGGCCGATGGTGTGAGCAATTACACAACAGCCTATTGTCATACCGAACTACACGAATATCAGCAACCGGGGAATCTCTATTCCTGCTCACCTATGGTACCAAAGATGTAATCCCAACTGAGATAATCATGCCTACAACAAAGACCGAAGCATGGGAGAAGAACCTCACAACGGACATGATGTTAGAGAGGCTTGGTGACCTAGAAGAAAGAAGAGAAACAACGTAACAAATAATGGAGAATTATCAGCGTAGGTTAGCAAGAGAGTACAATAAGAAAGTTAAGCTTAGGAATTTTGTAGAAGGACAGTATGTGATACGGACCATACCCTAATACCAACGAGAAAACAAATGGGGTAAGTTAGCATCAACATGGGGAGGGTAATTTGTAATACATGGTATCGCAGGGAAGGGATCGTACTACCTGTGCAACTTAAAAGGATAAATCTAAGGCATCCCTGGAACGAAAAATACCTCAAGCCATACTATCCATGAAGCAACATAGTTCTGCATCTACGTGAAGAGTACCAGAAGAAGAAGGCAGCGTAGCCACTTGATATGTTTCTATCTCTGGCTGAGGAATGGCAGACATCATTACATTAATCAAGCAAGAACCTCTTGTCACAATCTTCGGCAGGCATCGAAGAGTCTAGTAACGATCTCTTACTCCTACGTTTACATTGGGGAAAGTACCTGCGTACAATCTCTCGGAACTACTCTATCAGTGTCTATGAGTGTACGACCATGGGGAAGGCTTCCAGCAGAAACAGATACCCAACCAAACACAATGCAATGGATTGGCGGAACGGGTGTATGTAAATATTCAATAAACACACCACGTATCCGAGAACACTGCATAACCCCCACCGTTAGGTAGTCCTCTAGCCCGGGACTGACCAACGGGGTGACAGGTCTAAAAATAATGAGGTGCATACCTTCGTTATCTTACACACACTCTTTTCCAAAGTAATCTTTTATTTCTTTAATGTATAATTAAGGAGCATAAAAGAAACATTGCAGGAAAATCAACACTGAGAATACTAAAAGATTGATCCATTCCATAAAATTTGATTACAAGTTTTGAAGAGAATACATAAGAGACTACAAAGATACACAAAAAACAACCCAAAACTACATAATCACCAATGATCAAATATCTTATGTCTCCTTGGAAGGCCCCGTTTCTTGACGAACATTGGATCGTTCTTTTTGCGACGAAGGGACGCTACTCCCCGATGGTGGGCCAGATGAGGTAACAAAGGGCTCATGAACTGGACGACGCTTGAACCTCTTGACGATGCTATCCTTCAAGAGGCTTTGCTCTGTCTGAGCCAAAGTCTTGTTCACTTCTAAAGCTAGTTGACGACAAACCTCAGCAGTAATGGCAACAACCTTAAGCTTGGACTTCGACGCCAGACTCTTCAAACGTTCTATTTCTTTGGAAGACTCCTTGGCAGTGGTTTATAAAGTATCGACCAATCCTTCGAGGTAGCATGTCCGTCCTTGCTACTTGACTAGTTCAGATTGAGTCGCTTCAGATTTTTCATTTGCAAGGCGAAGCTGTCTCTCGAGTTCTGCAAAGAAAAGATAATCCGTTAGATAAGGAATATGAACAATTACTCACGACCAAACAAACATATACCTTCGAAATCAGCTGAAGCTATTTCAAACTCTTTTAAGACTACATCCCGGGGATCATTAAGGAAATCATATTCGCTAGAAAATTTCTCATAGTCGAGGCGACAGTTTTCGAGATCAAATTTGCACTGATCTAACTCTACATGCTTCATCGAATCCATATGACGAAGATGATTGAATTCGTTGGTGATCCCCTCGATCCCCTTCGTGAGTCTATGAATATTGACCTCAAGATATCTCTCTGAGTCTACTAAATGAGCAACATCGGCACGAGAGGCGGACAAATCCTTACTTAGAGCATGTTCCTCTTCCCTAGCATCGTCCCTCTAGAAAACAAGCCATTGTTTATAATCCCGAACCTCAGGATCGTGAGACAAGCGAGCTTCACGGAGTTCTACTTCTAAATCCGCCACTCTAGCCTCTAATCGAGAAGCTTCATCTCGAGCCTCAAACAGAGACTGACGTGTCCACTCCATAATACCTTTAAACTGACTACGAGCGGCGGATTCCACATTTCAAACATCTGATCTTGTTGTTTCCGATAGCCCGCTAACAACTTATTATGCTAGTCGGCACGAGAATTCCACTTATATGATACTTCTATTACCTTCGACACCAACTCTTTAATACGAGAATCCTGACGAGTCCTCTCACTCCGAAGCCACACTAACTCTTCGGCACCACCCACTGAAGACAGGTCCGACTAACTCAGAAAGAACACTAAAAAAGCAAAGGTAGAAATAAAGGGAAGGGACGAACCTTTAGACGAAGTGCCCGCCGATGCAGCTTCGGTACGAGCTTTCTCAAGATCCCAATGAAGAGAAGACACCTCCTGACGAAGACCCTCTTCAGCGGCACCAGCCTGCTATTTCCCCTCAGCTGCTCCTTCAACTCTAGTATCTCTTTCTCCTTGGTTTCAAGGGACTCTTGAGTAGAGTAAAGCTCATCATCCCTATGACGAAGCTTCGCCTCCAGTTTAAGTGCCTTAGCTCTAAAGAACTGATACAGAGTATGGTTGCAGTACTTGATGTTCACCAACTACAGCGGTCATGGGCATAAGAATCACTAAAGAATAAAACCAAGCAAAATTATCAAGAAACTGAAACAACACCTTACCTCAAGAATGCGCTGTTAAGGAAAGCCATACTGATGCCCATCAGCTATAGCCATCATTTCAGAAATGGAGGAAGGAGGAGTAGCCAAAATACTTGAAGGTATAGCAGCACCCGAGCTCCGTTGATATACTTCGTTAACCCTATCGCGAGACGACATCTCCATGTGCCGATGGGTAAAGGCATCAAAATCTCTCTTATTAGGGAAAACAGGAGCAGGGGTACGCTCGGGATCAGCCAAATGATCATCCCCCTGTCCCCCAGGAACAATCTCCTATTCGGTTTCTTCATCATCAGGAGTGGTTTCAGTACGCTCCTCATCATCAGTCTCCTCTTCCTCTTCATCGTCAAACTCATCTTATTCATCGCCTACAGGACTAGTAATCCGGAATCCCTGTTTCCTCAACCTCGACAGTGGAAGACTCAACGGGACTGATCTTGCTTTTCTTCGAAGCCTACAAGAAGCACAACTCAATCTCTGATTCAAGGGGCAATATATAACACATTATGATTAAAGCATACCTTGACAGAAGCCGTGTCTTTCAAAGGGAGAGTAGCCTCAGAACTTCCTTCGTCACCACCATCCTCAACCCAATATTCAAAATTCAGTAGGCTACCATCCATGATTGATGTCGTTTTATAGTTGTAGTGGTAAAAAGGTTCGTTGCTCGAACTTGTGAAGGATTTTCGAAAATTAAATAGAATTGTTTTGACAATAATAAGAAAATACCGAGACTTTGGATTCCACCATTGACCAATTAATTGATAAACTCTAATCAATATTCATGCAATATTCTTCTTTAAAGTGATTCTAATATTTGCCTCAAATAGATTTTTGAAGTAATAATTGTAAGCACGAAGCATGAAACATCAAAAGTATTAAAACCAAGCATGTCCCATCAAAACGCTTCACAACTACTCAATAAAAACCAATTTTGCTTTTAAGTTCTATGCAAATAATCATGTAAAATAATTGCAATAAATAATTAAAATAGAATTATACCACTTTTCATGGAACAATGGCTTCCTCCGTCGCCTCGGCTAAGGGGTTTTAGCTCCTCATATTAATCACTTGCTCAAAATACATATTTGGTGTTCAAAAGTTGATTAAAAGAGTGAAAAGTGCTAAGCAGCGGATTCTGTAGTTGCTGAAGGTCTAAAACAGAAGTCCGAGTCGTTGCTGAAGAGCTTCTGTGACTGAAGGAAGATGCGACCGTACCTCGTTGTCACTGAAAATAAGTCTGCCACTGCGACTGATTCTGAGGGTCTAATGTTCTTCGTCTTCTTCTTCACAGCAGCAGCAGGAAAGTTTCTGAACTCGACTCTGTGATTTTTTTCTCGCTTCTCTATAGCTCTAAACTTCTCCAAACTCCCCCAAATTGTTTGTACTCCTAAATATGACTTGAATCAACCTATATATAGCCTCCAAACCACAAAATTACTCGAGTTAATCCAAATATTTTCTTTTTTTCTTCACCGCACGTTATGGGATTTTAATCTTCTTTTTACGCGTTAACTTGGTTTCCAAACTCTCTCAAACTCTCTCAGGACTGAATAAGGACTCCATACACTCCTATCTTGCCGTAAACACTTCACAAATTCTTTTGTAAACCGAAAATAACTCAAATTGTGAATTCTCCCTGTTTTGCTCCAACACGGATTTCTATCCCTGTTTAATCGATTCTACAGCCCATACCATACTTGTTTATCCTTAACAGAGTTAACCCAACGAAAATCAGCCATTGAATCGCCTTAAAAATCGTCCAAAAATCAAACAGAAAAATTCTGTTTTCTGTAAAGAAAATTCCCGCCAATTTTTGTTTTGAAATTTTTAGAAATTTGACCTCCCCCTATCCAGTGCCGGTCTGTGCTTAGCAGCTGCTTGGAAATGGGTTACCCCTTATCCAAAATGAGAGTCCGAATAGCAAGTGTCCTCCCAGGAGCCTTTAGCAACTTTTCGAGCCAATTTTCCCAAAAATGTTTATTCCCCAAAAATACCTACAAAGGGATAAAATACCAACATTAATACAATAATGGGTACTAAAAATATACACAATAGAGATGAAAATAGACACATAAATGCGTCTATCAATGATCACCGGGGAGCTGGAGGATCGGAACGAGGTTTGTTCTGATCAGTAGGCTACCATCCATGATCACCAGGGATCCACCCATAGGCCCAAGGACCAATAATATAGATGGGGGTAGCATGCCACTCATGATCGTGGTCTCGACGAAGAGGCTCTTTAAGAGGAAAGAGCTTCAGCTTTTCAGAGTTCTCAGTACTAGGAACATACCGCAGTTTTGTATTACTTACTTCACTCAAAAGACGGACCTCACCACGAGAAGCGGCGATAGTACGAAGCCCAACGCTCCACCTCTTTCGGTTTCTGCTATTTACATAATCCCTAAACGAAGCGTTGAAGTTTTCAGCAGTATACCAACTCCTTTGCTCCGGATCAGGTTTGTAGAAGGTTATCAAAGTCTCACCTTTACTCCAAAGATAGCTTTCACGAAGACATCGCAAGTAATTCCCACTTAATTGAACCACCGAACGGAAGTGGAACCATCACCCTGACGAGCCAGCACATCATAGTAAAACGAGTCCTTCCATTTATACAAGGGAAGCATTAAACCAGCCTCAAACACTCCTACGGTAGTCAAGAGGTGCTGGGAATCGTACTTATCATGTCATAAGTGAGATCGTCCCCTTGGTTGTAAAAACGAACCTCAAAACGCTCAAGACCATGCTTCACTTTAAATTCTTTGAGTTCAATATGTTTGAAGGAGACAACAGCCCACTTTTTCTTCTTCAGAGCTGGAGCAAGTTGTTTCGAAGGGGCAACCTCAGAAAACGCTCTCCTACTCGATGATGATCTCGGTGGGGGACTCATATCCGAATACTTTCTCTTCACCGACGGATTCCTCGACAAGTCTAGATCCTTTGGTAAAGAATTCTTCGAAGAAGGGTTTTTTGACGAAGGATTTTTCAGCAAAGCCTTAGACTTATGTGAAACTGAAAGGGCAGGAGGAGCGACTGAGCGGATAGGTTAAACATCTAATGGCTCAGAACGCTGAGAAGAAAATCTGCCTGCGGGACGATCGACTGCATAGCGAGAACCTCTTGCTTGATCTCCCCTCTTTTGAGAAGGAACCTTTTGATCAGACGACGAAAAGGATTTCCGAGGACGAAGATTTGACTGAGAGGACCTTGGTTGCGCACCCTTCGGTGGAGATATATCAGGACTTCTAGTTGGTGGAGATCTATAAGGACTTAGTGACGAAGACCTATAAGGACTATATCTTCGATCATTACCCGCCATAACAACCTAAAAAGGGGCATCAGAGATAAAAGAAGGTCAAGATTAGATCTGCAATCATTAATTAACATCAAGAATATCGTCAAACCACCAAAAACTCAGAATGATTAAATCATGTAACTCCAGATTTCGTGATGAAGAACAGGGGAAAGTATATATACTTTCGTATATCATGTTCTCAATCACGAAACCCAGGAGAAATATTAATAGCAGTAGAAAATAAGAGCAGCAGCAGAAAATTAAGAACAACAACAACAGAAACTAAAAAAGGAATACCTGTAACAATCAGGATCCTCGACAATAGAAAATGACTGACGAACAAGTTCTCCCAAACAAGAAAATATCAAAAGTTGAAGAAACAACAGTCCAAATCAAGAACTAAGATTCAGAGAAGAATTAAAGAAGAAAATAAAAAAAAAAGAAAAAAATAGAAGTTAATGCTCTCCAAAGACACCAAAAGAAGACGAGAATAAGAATGAGAATGAGAGAAGGATAAAATTTATTTCACCAACACCCTCTCTCATATTTATAACCATAATAAATGGGGGAAAACCGCCCCGAAAATCAAGGAGAAGTAATTACTAGGAGTGGGAAACGTGCCCAAAAATCTAGGGGAAGTTATTGCAAAGAGTGGAAGATAAATGGATTGAAGAGTTTTTTCTTCAAACTTTGACTAATTTCAAACTTGGAAGAAAAGGGGCAAATTGTATACACATAATCAACAATCATCCACATGTCAAGAAGAAAACACATGTACCCCACGAGGAAGAGGAGCATCAAAACCATGATGCCACGTTACAACACCTGAGGGGAATGCATGCATCATCATCTGCCACGTATTCATCACCAAACGAATCTGACGATTGGCAGGCCAAGGAGTACCTGATGCGTAGACTACCGCGAAGCACCATAGAAGACCAATAAGTCTGCTTTACCCCATCCCAAGATAGATCCGAAATGGACGGAGGAGATGAGCCCAACTGACAAGAAAGTGATAGTTGTAGCAGCAACTGTCTGACGCGTGCGGACTGTCAAACCACCCGCATTAAATTCTACGAACATAGGATACGTGTCAAACTAACTATGGAGGAAGGGGAGGTGCATCGTCGTTGCAATATGTTACCGTTGGAGGCATCAGGTAAACACAAAGGTATTCTTCGGGATCGACGTGTTAACCAAGACGAGAAGCATCAGTGGTGTCAGTGAAGAGAGTCCCACATAGAAAAGCCTATAAATACCCTGCTCGACCTTGGAAGAGGAGGTCGACCAATTTTAGGAGAGAACTATTATTAGTAATAAAGAGATTGTAAATCATTAGGTATGAGTTTTATCTATCTTCCCCTATCTTCGTTCCCTACTCAGAGTCATTCGACTATCATTTATAATCTTATTTAATCCATAGTGAAAAACCTAACAGCCCGTGGACGTAGGCCTTAATGCTGAACCACGTAAATCATCGTCTTATTTACGTTCTGCACAAATCGATCGTTTTAATATGTTTCTATCCCATATCCATCGTTTTAACCGTATATGCATATCTATGATGCAAAGTAGCAACGAGATGATGACGAGCCCACAGACTCAGAGTTTCCATTGAAGTTTAGCTATCAACTCACATTCATTTTATTAGTATCGTATTTTACTTATTTTGCGAACATTGATTGTGGACACGATGCCATCTTCGTGACATTTGTGTTCACAGCGACATTCAATCCCTTTGATTCATGTCCAGTAATCAATTTCGTGTGTTACATTCATACAACAACCCCTTGAAATGTTTGACTACATAAACCTCGAGAGAGGTTATCATCTTCCCAGGTTTCTCCGTTTCTTTCTTTAGCATACTCTCTTTCTCAAGAATACTAGGTAATACTATTTATTTTGGATTAATTTTTCCGTTAAATTTGTATTTGATTGGTGTATTCTCAAAACAACTCAGGGACCATCTATCTTCGATTGCTATATATTTGATTGGTATGTTTGGATTTGGGTTTCTTCATATCTTCGGTCTGAGTTTCTTAATCTTTGTATGTATTGTCAGGTTTTCGTTGATACCGACTTTGTTGATGCTGGATTCATATCATTTGTAATTGATTCCGATACTATCGAAGTAACTTTTGCTGAGTAATTGCTTCCAATTTTGTGCAGTCCATACTCAAGAGGTGTTACTTTCTCTCTTTACAACTCTCTCATACTCATATATATCAAGTGCCTGTGATTATTTTGTTAATTGATTTTATCTCATACTCTCTCATCTGTGGATTCTTTTCCTGATTTTGTTTTTTCGGTTCAGTTTGAAGGTAGAGAAATCCAGCTGAAACATGTTGTGTATCAGAAATCGAACTTATGAAGGCAAACAAAAAACATATTTTGCGTTATAGTGATATTATTCAAACTGCTGATTATTGGAGGTAATTTTCTATACTGCACTGAAACACTTAATTAGCTAAATTTAATTTGGAAATAGTTGGTATTTCATGCATTCTGTCGGTAAGATCTTCCACTATGCTCATTTTATATTATTAGATCCCACAGCCTTTGCATTCCAGTTGAAACTGAATCGGGGCTTTATGGTTTTGAGTTCTTTAGTGTGTGCAAAATGAAAAGAATGACGTTACTAATAATGGTGTCATCAAAGGTGCTTAATTTTTCACCACCTTTATGGGACCCAAGAGTTTCTAGGATATGTTGTCTAGGGTCATTTTTGTGCTTCACGGGTCAAAATAAAATATGCGTAGAATCTGACTAGGCAAGAGAACAAATTATGAACAATAGCTTCTCTTTGGTGTCACCCAGTCCCGTCTTCAATGGCTTTATAAAAACCCAATCTGCGAACTGCATGGATGTGCAAGCATCCAACCAACGTTCCTAGTTTAACCCCAAATTGTACAGCCGCTGATGAGCTTAATTTTCTATAGTGAACAAAAAATAGGTTCTTATGGATTGTCCATATGTCACTACAAAAAAAAAAAAAAAAAAAAAAAAAAAATCTGCTAGCAATCTCTTGAAATGTTCCATGACATAAACACGGGGGTCTAAACCATACTCTGTGGAGATTATTGTTGGTGTCTCCGTACGTTTGTAAACCATACTCTGTGACTGTCATCATTCATGTTGGTGATAGAATGTAAGTTTCAGTTTCTCTTTGATTTTGTTCACCTCCATTGGTTTTTCTAATAAAAAATTGATGCTGCAAATTTTTGGTGTTGCAGATTTTATTGTTGGTGTTGGAGATTTTTGTTTGTCCGGTACATACTGGGAGAATTAAGCCAGCATTAGTATCTGGTATTTATCGGTTTCCACCATAAGGTAAATGTCAATAGGATGTCACGATTGCTTAAATCTCCCAATTATTATAATTCTTAACACTTTTATTATTGTTGATGTAACATATTGTTGTTCTTCTAACTCCAAAACCGTTGTCGTTCTTCTAAGTCTAATCACTGAGGCCTGGATTTGTATGTCAATTGTTTGGTATAAGAATTAAACCATCCAGCGAAATATGATTAGTTTGGTGTAATGGTTGTTTGTTTATATCTCCCTATTGTTTAATTCTTTTATCTGTTAGGTGTGGAGAATCTGAATCTTACAGTGACATACCTGATTTCTTGGATTGCTTAGAACATAGGTATGGGATCTATTTTAGGTTCAGGTAGATGGTGAATTTGCTGTGTCTTTTGCAACTTTACAGGGTTGGCTGTTGTTTGAGTTTTTCTCAAAATGTGGGAGTTTTTCTTTCAGTTCCGGGCTAGATCGGGGTATACCCAAATTAATTGGCGTATACCCATTTTATTCCCATCCAAACTAATGTGCTAAGGTGTGTCTAAAAGGTGTTAAAAGACCAAATTGCCCCCCAAAAAAAACCATGCCAACTAAAATCCATCCAAAAAGATTTCAAAATCTTTTCCAAAACTCTAACTATGAAATCAAATAAAAAAATAAACAAATTTGGATTATACGGGTTTTGAGATTGGGTATGATTTTGTACCCAATCTCAAATCTTGTATGGTCCAAATTTTTATCAACAGTCGGCATGGTTTCTTTTTGCCGACCTTGTCGACTTGTATTAGTCGGTATCTTCCTAGGTTGAATATTGTGCCGACTTTTCATCTCTGAAATTAGCATTTACAGGGTCGGCACGGTATTCATCCTTATACCTTGCCGACTATAGTTTAGTCGGCAGGTTATGAAATTAATACCTTGCCGCTAATCATGCATTTGTAACACCTTTCTGTGTATGTCAAAAATCCTGTAGTCGGCAGGGTATTGTTTTGTCGACCTTGCAGACTTTTCATAGTCGGTAGGGTATTTTTTTGTCGACCTTGCCAAGTTTTCATATTTTCAGAAATGAAAGTGTTGATTCCTTCTGTAATTTTGAGTATGAAATCACTCAGCAGCTTTGCAGTCCCCTTTGTAAAAGTGTTTGGCTAGTGTAGTTTCATTTCGGTTACATAAAACAATCTCAAAAAAAAAAAAAATCCTCAAAATTCATAACACATAATCCATGAATTCAATCCAAACAATACCTAATTTGAGAATTTGAATTCAACTAATTAACTAACTAAATTAATTAACCTAAACACATTTTTAGTGTTAATTAAACAGGGATAAATTAGGCATTTTGAAAATAACTGGTTAAGGGGCTTTGTGTTTTACTTCAAAATGACCTTATTTTGTCTCATTTGATATATCCCAATTTAGCCAGGTTTATTTTGTATTCTCTTTGCTTCCAATATGCTATTATGTTG
This sequence comes from Papaver atlanticum, assembly GCA_023531105.1. Lineage (NCBI taxonomy): Eukaryota > Viridiplantae > Streptophyta > Magnoliopsida > Ranunculales > Papaveraceae > Papaver > Papaver atlanticum. The sequence continues at coordinate 159,543 of JAJJMB010017752.1, read as the reverse complement.
GTTGATCGAGTGTATTCAATCGATTGCATCTCACTTGATCTGAATAGTTTTGTGATGTATTAGGCCATAGTTCCAGTTTTATACCAATTGTTAAAATTAACCCATACACTATTTCCTTAATTGATTTAGGGATGTTTTGACTTTGGGGCACAGAAAAATGATCAGATTTGTGTTTAGGTCACATAATTTTTTTAATTAGAGCTTGGGTCACAGGACTGTCATCGACCAATTAGACGGTTACAATATCCAGTTAAGTAGGGAAATGACCAATATAAAATTAGATTTTAGTTTAATTACTAACCCAGCCATTGTATTTTCTGTTACCTACGTGGATAGTTTAGAAGCACCCCTCAGATTTTTAACGTGCGAGACCCTGGTTTGCTGATAAATTCACCACCACCACAATCATCAACACCACCACCATCATCATCGTCAGTTGCACTAGTATAGCAGTATCAAAATTGGCTAAACTATACAGAACTTCAAGTGCTTCCCATTCAATTTGTGTTAACCAGATTACCAGAAAAATAGCCATTTTTCAATTTCTTTGCCTTTGCTGCTTTCTAATTACCCTCATCTTTCTCAGTCACAATCGTCTACGATAATTTCTAATCAACCCAAACTCCCAATTTTTTTTGCTGCTTCCTAATGGAAACCCTAATTTCAAATTAAATTAATTAAAAATGAAGAATCATCAATTTGAAGGAAAATAAACCACCCACTTCCTTGATTAGCAAAAGAAATTGAAAAAAGAACCAAATTTCTCAAGAACCCTAACTAAAGGAAATCCCTAAATTAACATTCAAAAACTTAATTGAACAATTTAAGTTCAAAACAACATGCATCAAATGAATCAACACAAACCCATCGTCTAAAATTGACGGAATTTCAAAGAAACAGTTGAGAGTTTGATCCATCGATCATTAAACAGCTCCAAAAATAAATCAAACAATTAGGTTAACAGAAACAAAACCAGAAATGTTACTCTACAGAGACAAATTCAAACCAGCAGTAATGCATCCATCCATTCATCATCTTCTTCTTCTTGTTATGCTGCTACTACACAAAACCAATCATGCTGCTGCTGCTTCTTCTTGTGCTCCAGGTATTTTTAGGGTTTTCTAAAGATGTTAAGCGAAGGTTTCCATTAAATTTAATATGGTACAAATCCAATTCCGATTATAAATATCCTAATCGATTATTACCCAACTCCTCATGAATCATGAAAAAAAAAAGAAGAAAAAAAAAGCATAACTGAGATATTTTCTTTTACAGAGAATGGAGAAGGGGGCGAGAACATTGATAAAGAAAAAAAAGAGAGAAAAAAAAGAGAGACGACGGAGTGAGGATTGTTTTTTTTATGTTTTAGAGTAACCGTGCGACTGGCGTATTTACATACTAAACGGCATTAAATAAATACAAATTAACTTTGAAAAAAAAAAATTTGGTCAACTGGTCTCGTGACCCAAACTTTATTTAAAAATTTTCTATGACACAAACATAAATTTGGTCACTTTTTTTGTGACCCAAAATCAAAATATCTCATTGATTTATTGTCATGTGGTACGTTTAGATTTTGGGATCCTCAAGTTTGAAGTGATCCAAATGTTTCATTTGAAATCTTATGGTCTTTGAAGTGAACCGATGATTTTTTTATGTGATTATTGATAAATAACTATTATAGAAGCTAAATATGAAACATTGAGTGTTGCCGACACCATTAACTATGTGGGCGTAATATTCTTGGTACTCAAGTATATTGCATTTCTTTCCGTGAATAAGCACAAAGAACATAATCTTATAATGTTATATAGAGTGGTGTCCTCAGGGATATCATTGTTTGATGTTACAATTATACCATTCATCTGCCAAGTGTTGGCTGTTAGTCTTTGAGTGTTATCGTTGTCACCTGTTGTATTAATGTGTATCCCATTGCTCATGTAGGTTCTTCAAATGGCTTCGTAGATATTCACACCAATTTCCAAACATCTCGCGGCAACCACCTACAAACATTCCTAATTATATATGCCAAGCTGAGGCAAACCCCGGGTGACGCGCGTTCGAATTTCTCGAAAGTGAAATGAAATAGATTTTATGAAACGAATGATCTGACTAGCTTAGACGTGTTCATGATCTATGCTAATGTAAGTAAAACCCAACCATTTAGGATTTGATCTAATATTGGAGGTTCAATTGAGCTTATAATTTGAATCTGTGTTCACATTTCGAAACTATATGTACTCTTTCAGTCTAGCCGTTCAATCATTAGCTAAACTCTCGGCAGCATATTTCCATGTTTTGGCTGAATTTTTTTCTGATTTTTTACTACAGGAAATGAAAGAGAGCCAATGGTTACCCTTGCATGATGCGTGACCTTAGTCTTCAGAACCTTAGGTGTACGTATATATAACTTTCTATGTTATCATTGTTTTGACCCCCAATAATGTAAAGAACATTTCTGAACATGGATGCCAAATGTGGTCCACTCAAGTACATCTATAACTATCCTGAGTTGTTGCGTATCTTTATGTTGTCACCTATAAATGTAAACACATATGGCTAACCAACTCTTGCATGCAGGTATATTACCGAATTATTGTCGAAGCCAGTGCAACTCGAATTTTGGCTACCACCAAGTGGTAATATTTGGGCTGCAGCAAGTGCACCACTACACTGGTAGCTGAAGTCGAGAACCATGAATGCACCAAATGTGGAAACAAGGTCGAGGAACCTGTAACGCGGTGCGTTACTGTGGGATATATTTCCCATTAGCTTCAGTAAAAGATTCCCTTTACCCCCATTGTTCATGGTATACGCAAATATTGACTATATAAATATTAACTTGATGCAGGTACCTTCTTTGTTTTGAAGTGACAAACTATACCGACAGTACCAAATTTGCTGCGCTAGACAGTGAAGTCCGATGGATTATCCACCCCACTGCCTCGGACACAGTCAGGAGGTACCCAGCTATTGTTTATTTTTACTTAATTAGGCAGCCTTCAGTGATTCTTATTATGTACACATTTAGGTTCCGAAGTATGTATATTTTTGCCTCATGTAATCCAAAATGTCATGTTTTTCTGGCACATGGAAGAGGAAAGTGTCAGGTGATTGCAGCTTTTGATGACGTCAAGAAGCAAACCACCCCAAGCTTCATGATAACAAAGTTACCTCGCCATATGGAAGCCCCAACTTCCCCTCCATCTACTTCTGCACCATAACTTGACCCAGATACGGATGATGAAACACCGAGAAAGACCCAGTTGCCCCCTAAATGCCACCTCCACTTTAGTTCCAAGTAATGAAGGCTAGCTTTACAGTTCCATTCCAAAAAATCATAATTCTCTGCCAATTTTGTGAATTGAGTTTACGTGTATCTGAATACGAAATTTAAGAATTATTGTTTTTGTTTTTCAGTAGATAACCATAAGAATGAAGACAAGTTGATGTACTTATCCAAGTCCTATTTATAGTCTACAAATGTATGTCTATGCCGCTGTCAACATTCTGAACCATTAGTGTGGGTAATTTTAAGGTTCAATTATAAGCAAATGATACTTACGTACTACTAAGTTGGTATTTCGTATTAGTGGGCTATGGTAAAAGTCACTGTAGCAATAGTTGATGTTGGTAATAGGAATAAAAGGAGTGTTGTCTTCATGCAAAAGGAGCTCTCTACGGGAAGAATGAAATATTTGTTCTTCTCTTCTGAGTTCATTCCGTCACTTATTCTTCCCTGATTTTTCCACAAATATTTTTGCTATCAAAGTGTATTAAAACAAAATTCTTGCTGTGTAATCCCGGGGGGAGTCAAAGCTATTAGTTCGATAACCAAATGTTCAGGTTTATGTTGCACTTCTTTGATTTTGTTCTATAAATGACATGCTTCTCCATGAACCCCCAGACACCATCCCATATAGGCCTTTAATAAGAACGATGTTTTGGGGACTATCCCAAAACAGTGGGGGACTACTTTGTTATTCAAATGTCCACCCAAAATTTTAAGGGGTGTCCTAAAAGATTAGGGAAGACTAATCTGCCCTTATCCTAATTAAGGTTATAACTAATCCTAATAACCCACTAATTTAACCAATACCCACTAATCTAACCCACTAAAATCAATTTCAAAACCCCTCTTTTCTTTTCTCCTTCTTCATCTTCTTCTTCTTCTCTTCTTTTCTTCTTCTTCGTAGACATCGACGTTAATCGTCGATTCGAAAAAAATTCATCGTCGATTAATCAATCTTTTTAAACAATGCGTTCTAAGCAGACACCAAGAATTCCAGGATTGAGTCCGGGACTGGCAAGCATAGCGAATCTCCCAAATCAATTTGAAGTTGATAAACAACTTCAAGCAAAGTTGGGAGACGAATTGAAGCATCCAACATCAACCAAGGAGTCTGATTCTATCAAAATGAAAATCCGCAGGTAATTTCCTTCATACCCATTCCTTTGAATCGTTTTTTGTTGAAGAAATCATCAAAAACCACTGAAAATGAAAATTACAGTAGAGATTTCGGCTAGGAGAAAATTGTAAAACCTTAAAATTTGGTAACCGAACTTTGAATATGAAGAACAGTTCGGCGAATTAGTAATTTTAAGGTAACCGAACTTCAAAGTTCGGTAAGCTCGCAAAAAAAAAATGTAACCGAACTCCTTCTTTATATGAAAATTTTGAGTTCGGTTACCTCGATAAATTTATATAGGTAACCGAACTTTCAATATGAAGAACAGTTCGGCCAATTAGTAATTTTAAGGTAACCGAACTATGAAGTTCGGTAAGCTCGCTTAAAAATAACGTAACCGAACTCCTTCTTTATATGAAAAATATGAGTTCGGTTACCTCGATAAATTTATATAGGTAACCGAACTTTGATAAAATATAGTTCGGTTACCTCGCACTTTCTATTTGGTGACCGAACTTTGATCTGTCACATACAAACTTGTAGTTCGGTTACCTCGCAACTTATACCAGATAACCGAACTTTAGTCTGTTAACATTTTGTGTTTGATGTAATCCCATGTTCATCTTTATTTGATAAGACAATATTTTGTTTAGCTAATAATGTGGTTTTCATTCGTTAGGAACAAAGGAAAAAAATCTAATCCCCACGTAGCCGAAGATTTGAGAACTCCAACCCCTCGCGGTAGGATACACCTGGATTTCCGAAACCGTGGTACTAAAAATGCAAAACATGGAAGGGGATCATTACAGGAAGTCAATCAAGAGGTGATGGAGAATACAATTGATAATGTTATTGAAGAAGAGAATGATGATGAAGAAGATCAAGGAAATGAAGACCAAGGAAATGAAGAGGTTGAACAACAAAGAGAACACGTTGAAAATGTAGAAGATGAAGAACAAGGACAGGGCAAAGAAGGAGAAGGACAAGAGGAAGAGAAGGATGAGGAATGAGAGGAAGAAGAGGAGGAAGGGGAGGGAGGGGATGAAGAGGAAGAAGAGGATGAACTGGAGGAAGAGGAAGAAGAGAAAGAAATAGTTCCTGTTAAAGAGAAAAAGAAGCGGAAGCCGCCTTGTGATATATACTCACACATTCCCCCTGATAATTTGTGTTTGCCACCAGTGAACCCAACTTATGGTACTCCAAATGATGGAGGGGCCACATTATTTGGCTACAAACACTCATGGGCTGCGAAGATCTATGCGACAAAGGTATTCTTTAAGTTCATTCTTAACTAACAAAACGATTTTTTTTTGGGACATGTTTCGTCAAGTATTAATAGTGTTATGTTATTTTCGTAGGATCATAATGATGCAGTTCGTCTTATTCGGCGTCAAAAGGCGTCCAAATGGGATCTTTCTTTGGAGTGTGACGATTTTCAAGCAAAGGTGAAACAGTGTGTGTTATGGAGAGCTATTGAGTATGCACATGTGGATTTTGACGTTGTTGCCGTATCCGCGTTTCTCAAGAGGTATTATCCCGAGACATATACAATGCATCTTCCATTTGGCGAGATGGGAATTACTCCCGATGATTGCTCGAGAATAACCGGCTTACTAGTGGAAGGTAAATGTCTTCAAGAAGGCTACAACCCCTCGATGCATTATGAAGCTCTTGAAGAATTGGCTCTAAAATGTCTAGGATGGGATGCAAGAAAGGCTCAATGTGAGTTTAGACGTTCTGTGAGGTCCCCTAAACGTGGCGATGAGTATAATCCAAGAGAGACAAATGGATCCTTTAAGAAGAGGTTGAAGAAATTCAAGTTGGTAAAGTTGAAGGAAGCATTTGGAGGGACAAGAAAGAAGGTGGAGAAAGGAAAGTTGGTGATGGACCAGGAGACCCTTAGGCATCATGTCACCGCTTATTGGTTATATCAGCTAGGAACCGTCATTTTCCCCGACACTTCTGGAAATAGGGTGGATGCACATTATCTAAAGCTTTTGGAGAATCTCGATGAGATTAACAAATACTCTTGGGCCACTGGGGTGCTTGCTTTTGTTCTAGGAGAGATGAGCAAAGGGTCGAGGATTAAGATAAATCAAATTGGAGGTTACTTAACTCTTTTTCAGGTGACCTTTTACATTGTTAGTTAGCAAATTATTCACCTAAATTTTAGGCTTCCAAATCAATTTTCATGTATATGGATTAATATTTTCGTATTTTCGCATAGGTTTGGATTTATGACCACTTCCTTTCATTGGGATTGGCTAGGGAAAAGATAGCTTATCCCAATGACGAACCTACAGCGGGAAAATGGTTGTTTTTGGACGCACAAAAGAAGTCTAAAGAAGAGCAGTTGACTTCGTTGAGGGAGAAATTGGATAAACTTACGGTGAACGATGTGGTATTTCACCCATACGCCGTACCCGATGATGTCTCTGTAGATGAAGAAGATCTGAATGGTTTCTCTACCGTCACGGCTTACTATGGACCAATTTGGTATCCTAATGGATACGCAATATATAATCCAAGGAGAATACTAAGACAAATTTGTTGTATCCAAATGGATCCCGACGTGGAGAATGGAAATTTCAATTTGGTGGTTCAAGGAACAAAGAACACCGAGAAATATTTTGTTCCAAAACATGAACCAACTCCTACGGTAGGACATTGGAATGCACTTCGTAACTACTACTTACCTTTAGGTGATTGTGTACCTTGTGGTGGAGATGTAAATGCATGTGATGAAGATTATACGGTGTTTTATCAAGAAATTAGTCATCCTTTTGTGATAAATAGAGAACAACAAGCTAAGACTGATAAGGCGAAGGGGAAGGCAAAGGAGAGGGAGGCTAAGAGAGCTCAGAAGGAGATGCCTATTTGTGGAGAAGAAGCAAAAATGTTATGGGATAATGTGGTAAGAAAATGTCTTCTCTTATACTTCCTTGTTGTTTGAAAGTATTGAAAATATATTTACCTATGCTTAAAATTGGAATCAGGTGAAGAAGGGTACGAAATTATTGAAGAAATGGATGGATAAAATACGCAGTGGAGAGCCGATGTCGACTAAGGAACAAACCTACTACTACGGCGAGTGGTAGGGTCTTATAACTAAAAGAATGATGGAGCCAAGTAGGTCTAGGCAATTGAAGAGGGGTCGACAACAAGGAGAATGTTCAAGTCGCGCCATGGAGGAAACCGTACGAGTAGATGAAACCCCAAGTGATGAGGAAGTTCAACCTAAAACTCGTGGTAAACAAGGAAGTGGTAAAAGGGTTCGTCGTGGTGGTCGTTAGTGATTTCGTATGGTTTTAGTTTCAAAAAACTTCTTAGTTATGGTTTTCGTATGGTTTAATTTCGTATGTTTGTGTGTTTTAAACAATTAGTTAAGGATTTCGTAGTTTGGTATGTATAACAACTTTTATATTTGTTTTAGAACCTTGTTTTTGTTTTTAATTTTAATTGAGTTTGTGTTTTCAATTTTATATGGAAGAAATTTTGAATACAGGATGTTTTTCGGCAACCTGAAATTTAAACACAGGTTACCGAACTTAAAGTTCGGTAACCTGTAACTAATTAATGGTCACCGAACTGATTTTTCGGCGAACATATAAATACTACAAGGTTGCCGAAGACAGAGTTCGGTTACCTCGCAACATTTAAACTGGTTGCCGAAATCTCCCCTGAGGCTTCAGGTAAAAGTTCGGTTACCTAAATTTGTAGCTTGTAACCGAACTTTCTAGTTCGGTTAGGAAAGTATAATATCAATGGTTGCCGAAACTTTCTATGAAGACTCATATAAAACATGAAGTTCGGTTACCTGCACAAAAATACAGGTTGCCGAACTATTATCTGTCAACTCAATAGAATACTAGCATTAACTCGATAATGAATACCACACTTCAAAAAACATAGTATTACATTGATAAGCATACTTAGTTCCATTGCATGTGTCATTTAATCATCATCAAGTGAAATTCGACCTTCATGTACAATTTCGTCAGATTTCGACAAAGCTTTCCACATCTCCATGTTATGCTCATACATAATACACCAACCCAACATTATATTGTAGTTAAAGGCAGGCCAAAAAGAGTTTCCGGATATTGGAGGCAGTGGACAATCGGGTTTTAAACGAAGGCCTATAAAGTGGTTGATGTTAGTCAATGCCATCACACATCTCCTTCGTTTGAGTTGCTCGACACATACGGTTGTTTTCGGGGTGAAGGTGAAACTAGCATACTTTGAGAAATAATGAACCACACAATTAAAAGCCTCGGCGATTAAGTGTCCACATATCAGTATGCTCATCCAATAATCCCTTGTGATCGGATGGCCCCCATGAAGACGACGTTAATACTTAACGAATTGCTCATTGAGACTACCCACCCCATCGCACAACATTGTCTTGTAAAATGCCCGATTCTCCTTTAGTTTGGACAACAACCTTTGCCTTATATGAGTGATTGCACACCCATTATTTAGCTTGGCACCTTCGATGAAAGGCCCAAGTTGCTGATTGACAACATGAAAACCACAATTACCATCCGGAGGAACGTCGTCGGTGGATATAATGTATTCTCTAATGTATAGAGGTAGATCATTCAAATAGTCTTTATTTGGAGCATCAAGCTTCACGTCTAGGGAAGATGGTTGGATAGGGAAAATTGGAGACTTAAGCTTCACGTCGCCGGAAGATGGTTGGCTTGGTTCTGATGGACACATCGTACCTTTTTTCTTCAAATCTCGCTCACTTGTTTCGCCTTTCTCCTCAATACTCCTACCCCTTTTCTTGGTTTGCTCCAAGTACATTTCCGCGGAATACTCATGGGCCGAAGGATCTCTAGTAAATGGGGTTTGCTCACTTTTCTTCTTACGTAACACCTTTGCATATTCTCTTAGTTGTTTTTTAGTTTCTTTTTTACTTGGCCTACCTTTGTGTTTGCCTTTTGACGGTTCATAAACATTCTCCGAAGTTTGTGGATATATGATTTTCCTCATGTCATCCCAAAATATTTGTTTTTGGAGCTTGTTAATGCCACGATACATCTCTAGTACGGTTCTACCCATGTCGTTATCACCAAACTCCTCTCCGGCTTCTTCTCCCTTTGGAGGAGGGATGAAACTTAGATGCTTCCAATATGGATCCATGTCGCTTAAAGGGATTACTCCATGCTCGTAGTTGATTATCATATGGAGACAAGGGAGTCCCATAGACTTCTTCATGTTACATACACACACCTCATCCCTCTTGGTTTCCCACTTATCAATCAACTCGACTTCTATAATCAACAACTTCATACATTGCCGAGATACGTTGTAATGGATTCCCTTGAACAATGGGTGGTCGGCGTATTTTCCGGTCATTTTGAATATACGGCTTTTTTGGAACTTCTCTTTAATTCTATCAATGTCGCGCTTGAAGTAATTTTCCATAGCATTCCACACGGTTACGAAATTATCAACACATCCAAAGAGATTCTTCTTCAACCGATGGTGAGCCGACTCTACTAAACTTGTCGCTTGATTTCCCAAGTGTTTATATTGGTTGGTATAGGCATTAACGAACCTCTCTTTGTGTGGTTCCAACCATTGGCGAAGAACATACGATACAACACCGGGAGAATCGGGAGTATCCTAATGGGCGATAAACTCCGCAAGATTTAGATGATACTCTTCCTCGGTAAGAGACCAACACAATGATTCCCATTCACTGTTGAAAGCAACCCATTTAGCGTAATTTAGAGCGTATTGTTTTTCAACTTCCTCTTTTGCATCCGCTCGTTCATGTTCCGGTAGTATCTTAATCTCTTCATATCCTTTTTTCTTCGGTGGACAAATTATTGGCTTGCACCTATTTATCAAATTACACCATATATGGAATGTACAAAGCATATTGTGTGCTAATGGAAACACTACCTCTATTGCATTCATCAATGCGACTTCATTGTCGGTCACTATAACCCCGGGAATATCATCACCTCGGAAGATTGCCTTAACTTGTTGTAGTGCCCAAATGTAACTAGGTTCTTGCTCGTCCCTTAAAAAACAAAACGCCACGGTAAACGGTGACTGCGTCGAAGTACGCCCAACAATATTCAACAATGGCATCTCGTACTTGTTCGTCTTATAAGTACAATCCATTATGAGAACTTCATGAAAGCATTGAGCCAATTGAACACTCGTTGGATGCGCAATGAAGAGTTGTGTTATCTCTCCGTCCGAATCCACATCCTTTTGAACCACGTAGTCTTTCTCTTTGGCCAAAAAAAACAATTGTTGCATCACTTGTCTATCTCTCCATTCCTTCTTTCTAATTGTCACTATTGCATTATAAATGGTGGACAAAGATGAGTGGTTATCCTCCTTTAGTATTTGGAGCATTTGAATCGGTGAAAGATCCATTTTCCTCATTTTAGCTACCTTGTCCATCTCTTCAGGAGTTAGCTTGGCCGCTATGAAATGTCCTTCAAGATGCTCCGGACGAGGGTGGTTATGACAACCTTCCATAACCTTGTAGAGAACCCATCCACCCAATTCTTTGTTGTAATTAAATGCAAGCTTGAATGGGCATTTAATCTTCTTTGAGAAAGTTTTGTTCTTCCTATTTGTCTTTCCTTTATAAACATAACCCTTCCTCTTGTGGCTTTTATCGGGATCACCGCTTCTCTCACACACCATTTCAAAACGGGTTTTGCTTTCTCTCCCATTCAATACTAATACGCACATGTCTTTTAGTGCATGTTGTCTAGCCCAACTCTTACACTCTAAAGGACTTTTGAATACCAAGTCATTCATGTAGTGATGGGATGTGTCATCGTACAAAATATCAACAGGGGTAGGTTGATTTTCCATTGGTTCTATTGGATCAGATGCAACCTACGAGTAATAGCACAACGTCAATACCAACTAAAAATAAGAAATACTTATATTTTCGGCAATGTAAACATAATATGCGATCCTGCCGAACAAAACGTTCGGTTATGAAAAAAAAATTGCGATCTTGCCGAACTTGTTCTTTGGAAATTTCAAAACTATAGTTCGGCAACATAATTAATACAATCGACTAAACCGAACTATAGAGTTCGGTTATCTGTTCAATGAAGGTGATTTGCGAGCTTGCCGAACATAAAGTTTGGTAAAAAAAGGAATAAAATCGACTGAACCGAACCATTAACTGTATACTCTATAAAATTAGTTCGGCAACGTTTTCTGGAAAAAGATAACCGAACTCTCAAAAACCTCCATTAAAACAGAATTCGGTTACCTGCGTATGCTGAAATGAGTAACCGAACTGCACATACAGGAGAGTTCGGCTACCTTTTTGGCAGAATTGCTAACCGAACTACTATCACCTAGCCGAAATTTCTTCCTGAAATTTTCGATTTGGCCAATTTTTTGCACAATTCAAGCTACATTAACTAAATTTGAGACATACCTGAGTAACCATAACTTCATATTCTGGTTGTGGCTGATAAAATTCATCATTTGGGTCGTTAGCTTGAGTTTGGGGGAAAAAGCATTCATCATCTAAGAAATAACTCATACCCGGATCGTTAGAAGTATTGACAAATAGTTTAGGAGATGAAGGAGGTTCTGATTCTGAGGAGGAGGTATCATCACATGAATCACTCATATCATATTTACTAAACTCAAAATATATTTTTTTGGGTTCTTCCCTCTTTTTCTTCATCTTTTCTTCATCTTCTTCTCCTTCTTCTTCATCTCATTCTAACAAAACTATCCTATTAAAAACTCACTAATCACTAACTAATCACTAATTAATCATTACACTAACACTAACTAATCTAACTAATTTAATTACCAAGGGTAAATTTGATATTTAAAAAATAAATAGATAAGGGGTGACCCAAAATTACTTCAAATATCCACCCCCAAATTAGAAGAATAGTCCCCCACTGTTTTGGGTAGTCCCCAAAACATCGTTCTTTAATAACCCCACTGATGTTTATATTGTTAGGAGGTTCATGAACGAATAAATTTGAAAACCAAATAATAAATGTTGAGAACACTTCTAATAAAAAAAATAAAAATAAATCGTGATTTCAAATTCATCAATCTGTAGCTTATTGTAGGCTAGAGAAGCCTTAGGCTGTGTAGTACTGGGGTTGTGGTCAATATGCATCAAGTGATATACAATCACTGAGCATATTTATCCTTCGTATCCTGAACCACTGTGTATATGAGATGGCTGGGGAGTGGGGATATACTTCCTAATGGAAATGGGTTGAGAGGATTTAAACGTCCGTGAGTTATAACCCCAAAGGTGTCACTATCCATCCACAAAAAATCCATCAAAACAAAAGTAACACAAAAACCCCTAAAGAATTTGATGAAATCAATTTTGGTTTCATCATAAAATTTGATGAAACCAATTTTGAAATTTTGGGTTTTTGTATCGATTTTTAAAAAATTTGGGTTTTTGTATCAAATTTGTTTAAGATAGAGTTTTAGTGGATCCCAACATTTGAATGGGGTTTTTGTACCACAAGTTTGGTCACCATGGGTTTTTATGACTAGTTCTGGGATTTAAAATCATATGATAGCTGCTAAGATCGTTTCAGGCGCCCCTGTTTAACTTATAAGATTTAGTGGGAGCCGTTAGATAAAATATTTGACACAACGTTCATTTTTATCTTCTTTCTTTCCGGTCAACAGTAAAATGTAACGTTGATGAAAGAATGTAGCATGCCGTCCAATACAAGAAACACTTGAAGAACATTTTTCTTTTACTACCTCATTCCTAGGAAAAGTGATGCATTTCCTGTGAGGAGAGAGTACAATTTTTTTTTAATCAATTTTGGTCATCGGAACATACCATTTGCTAATAGGAGTATACTCATAGTCTCAGTTATTCTACTTTTAAGTTGCGGAAAGAACCGGGATGTCTATGCATAAAATTATTTGAAATTGATTGAAACGAGTTTTATTTAAGGTATTCTTCGTAGATACGTCTGCATTGTACTAATTTATTAAATCTCAGCATATTTTACAACTTATTTTGGAACTATAAAAATTATACGAAATCAAGACCTTATACATAATTTTATAAAGTATCTTATTATCTGCACATTGGTAGAGATTAATTGGTTTATTTTTTTATTTTTATTTTTTTTGGCAAAGCTCAAAAAGGAGATTTATTATAAAAAGGAAAAATAAACAGAAATGAGGGGGGTTAGGTCTAACATCAGAGAAAAGAAGAGACGAAAAATAAAATACAAAAATAAGTTACAAAAATATCTAAATCTATAGGTAGAAAGATGTGACCCATCCCGACCCATAGCAGAATAGATAAATTGAGGCGGTTGATTCCACCATTGCGTGCCATTAGAAGCTCCCCATTTAGCCAGAGTATCAGCAACCGCATTACCCTTCCCGTAAATATGCGAGATCTAAACTGAATGGAAGATAAAAATATGTCAGGAAACAGTTTTATATCTGTGTGAAAAGTGTGTGTGAAACATATAGAGTCACGTGTGTTGTACGTGTGGTAACTGTCAGGTGACAGTTAAGTTGTACGTTGGTCACCGGCTAAGTAAGTAGCGCGTTTCAAGTGTTTAAATACACCAAAGAGAGAGAGAGAGAGTTTGAGTCTGTAGAATCTGAAATCAAAATTTGAAATGAAATCAAAACTAGAGAAGCTTGTCAAACGACATTAGCTCTTCTCACAAAATCTCATACAATTCTCCCAGTGTACCGGAATCTTCCAAGGAACTAGAGAGATATTCGAAAGAGTCATGATAACCAAAATTGAATCACATTCATACCAAATTTCGGTCATGCCTCTAAATTGAGCGAGATTAATTGGTTAAATAGGAGAGTTACTAGAGATGAGATTGACCTTGTTCTTTCTATAACAGTCCCTCTTATTTTAAATGAGATTTATTTATTGGTACTTGGATTTTCTCGGGCACAAATTTTTGTCTAGAAATATGTTCAGTTTTAAGTTTCGTAGAATGAGTAGAGGTGTGAATCTTAGGTGTCTCTGTTTCAGACAACGACCAAAAATATCTCCACCTCGGACAATAAACAAACCTCTGGCCGTTACGGCACAGGTCATATCCTAGTAGATTCAAATGAACAGATCTTGATTTAGCCTCTGGAGTTCGTGTGTTTATGTTGATCAAAAAAAGAAAAAAGAAAAACTCGCAACTATATAATTTTGGCACATGTCCTCTACGGTCCAACTTACTTTAGAAGGGAAAGTTTTAAACCAACCGCTACAATATGCCCTAATGGAATATTTAGGACAAATGTGGGGACCCATTATCCTAACAGTATCCAACCGTTGGATCATTTAGGGTAGACTTATCTCTCTTATAAGTTATATATACCCTAAGAGCAACGGTATCCTCGAATATTTTCAGCCGTCATTGAAACTTTCTGTGTTCATTTTTTTTTCTTCCCCTGCAGTTAAATCTCAAAATTTCTGTCAACAAAATTCTTAGTGTTTGATCAGCTGCAAGAATCTAAGTAAACATTGGAAATCTCTTGTAGCGAAAACAGGTTTGTCCTCGATCCATTTGCTTCTTATCGCTTTTTTGTGATACGATTTCATGATGATATTACCATGTACTGAACATGTGTTTTGAGTTTGAATCTTAACTAAATTGTTAATACTTTCCATGATCAGTCTTTTGCTTCATCAGTAATTGGCCGACTGTTAAGGAGGCCTTCTATATGGTCACTTAAAACTGCATTTGTCTGTCACGATTTTTGTACAAAAAAAAAAATGGTTTTGATTTCGTGAAATTAAGGTTCATCTTGAGATAATCAAGCAAATTGATTAGATTTATCCATCAACTACAATCAAACCAACATATTTGGAGTTCAAAATTATTTAAAAAAACCATCATACTAATCGGATGATTCGGAGTGCAATCAAAAAAATAATCTCTGTTTTTCTGAGTTCTTCAACTGTCTGTCGGGTAGAAAAGAAGATGAAATTCGGGTCGGGTTTCAATCAATGGAAAAAGTTTCTGAATCAATGGCAAAAGACCTAGATTATTGAAATTGATGTTCAACTCTTACCATCACTAGTTAAATCTTTACAGAAGCTAACATGACAACCAGATTTAAGTAAAATCATACAAAAGAAAATAAAGAATAAACCCAAATTACAAAATTATAAATTGTTTACAGACAGACAAACTCAACACTTTCACCACCATCAAATTGACGAAGCATGAGCAAGTACGAAGCATTTGCTACTTACGGTATATTCTGACCACATCTCTAACAAACAGATCTTCTCTTTTCTGCAACCTTTCAGTTTTGAATGGACAATGTTTTTTTGAATTGGAGAAGAATGAGCAACTGCGGAATGACGGAAGAATAAGATTCATAAGAATGAATAAGTCAGTTGAATGACCAAAATACCCAATTAATTCTTAAAATTAATGTACACGCGTGTCTTGCACTCTCACCCATAGCATACTTGTCCAACCTAAATGGTTTTTTCACCGTGACATAATTTGAACTTTGTTATGTTGGATAACTTCTCTTTCTGACTCTCTCTCTCTCCAAATTCCACCACATAACCGTTTTTCCTAAACAATTATCCAAATCTATTTTTTTTCCAATTCTTCTTCTTCTTCAAACCTAGATTTACTAGGATTGAATCTGATTTATCAGATTTTCCGAGTAAATTTAGGTTTGTAATTGCATAGTTATTTTCTTGCTTTCCATAAAAATCACTTTGTGATTTAGGTTTTAGAATTTAGGTTTTATACTTCATGCCTTCAAATAATTCCAATTCTAATCGTCATTAGTGCGTTTCGTTACAGCCCTTGGGCTCTTGTATTGAAATCCGATGAGAGATTGAAGCATATCTTTGAAGACGATGAATTCCGATGATCAATATTCATACAAAGAAGATCAATGGCTATTGGAACGGATCGTGATTACGAAGATTAGCATAAACTACTTCTTCTGCAAAGTATTTTATCTTAAAGAGGAAGAAATCTCTAAATGGTTGAAGATCAATCAATATACCATTATTCAGATTAATCTTTTCCATTTTATTCGGTTTCATGTAGATCAAAATATTCACATTGTAAATTGTTTGTATCAATCTGCAATGTATAATGATGAAACAGAAGGGTATGTCTGTCTACCACTTCTATTATGTAACAATCCAAACCTTAATTTGAATGAGGTAATCAAATACACAAATTTAGGGGGTTTTCAAGCACCTCTTTCCATCAAAATAAAAAAAAAAAAATTGAACTTCAAAAAAAAGAAAATAACTATTTATTTAGCGTAGATGGGTCGGCCCGTCGTCAGCTCAGCTCGCCCAAAACCAGTTACACCACCTACAATATTACCCTCATAGGAGGTTGATGGGAATTGAACCTCTGACGTGTCTCCAAGTTTACTTGGTTTCAGTCAGAGAGTGATATTACTGTACCACAACTAAATACCCTTCTCAAGTTCATTCAACCAGATTCATTGGTGTCCCACCACAATGCAACTGCAAATAATCGAAATGGGACCTCCAAAATTCCAAATGTTTAATTATGGTTTTTTCGTCGGCCTCCACTGCTACAGTAGTTATCTAGTAGTACTTGAGTCCATATTTATGTTCCCTGTTAGTAAATCTCGGCTTACTATCTTGGCCAACAACACTCCATAGAATTGTGCCCTAGGATTTTAAAGTGCATTTTCGCTTCTGAATCCAACACATTTTTGTCATAGCTACGATGGATTGTGTTAAATGCCGAAGATATTTACTTCTGTAATTGGAGGCTTTTCGAGAAGAACCCGAATTTTTGCTTCTAAACTAGACTACTGCTGCAACTCAAAACAGTTTCGAACTAGAAACCATGACGAAATCAAATGTGTTATCCGGAATTGAGAATTTTAGCGTCAACATTAAATTCAGAAATCATACTCATCTGAGATTACCCGGACCCATTATGTTAATTTGTTACTGTGACCCGGTTACCCGGACCCGGTTTAATCGAGTCCGGTTCCGGGTCCTAATATTAGACCCATTAGTATTTTAGATACCCGACGGGTAGATCCGATAAGGAACCGGTTAGTTTCGGGTCCTTATCGGGTCTACCCGGCGGGTCTCGGGTACACGACATAATTGTACTAAATAATCAAATTTGAGAGCATATGAAACCTTAATGGAAGATATTACACTTGAAGTGTTACTGGACTCGGCATGGTGTTAGCACGCATTATGTTAATTTGTTACTGTGAGTATCTTGTACAATCAGGGTACTGGATATGATTCGTATCAAATTATCTTGGTAGCCAAGTTCCCTTTCATTCCCTACCCGCATATTGAGTATTAGTGGTTTAGTTAATGTCCTGTCTTTGGTAGTTTATCTTTTTATATGTTTTCACGGTTTGTCGCCAATAGAAATTAGTACTGCATTAAATTTATTAAGTAACTCGTGATTTATTTGACTCCTGAATCATATTCCAAAGGCTGCTACAACTTGCAATTTTGAAGCTATCACGGATGGTTACTACAACACTCTGTTCCCTCTGAATACAGGCAGCATTAGACCCACAGTATGTCCATCTTGCAAGCATGAATTCCACTCTATAATCCAAACAGAGGAAGACCCATTAAATACCCGGAACCGGTAGGTACCCGACTATTTTAACGAGTTCGGTTCCGGGTCCAATAATTTTAGAACCGGACCCGGAACCGCTAGGACCCGGACCCGAGAAAAATAAACGGTTCCGGTTCCGGATAGTGTATATTAAAAATGTCAGGATTAATGAGAGAAACTTCATCAGAGCCTCTTATTACCTTCGGATTCAAGTATTCCTTTGACCAATTTATTGTCCAAAATACAAGAACTTGATCCTGTTTTGTTTTTTCCCTTGGTATGCATTACCCATTTCCATTACTAATTTATTAGTTTGATGGTACATTCACGAGCATTTCAGGCGCACACAGGTAACTCAAATGGATCACCAGAGCCTAGGGGTGCTTGCTGAAGTTGTGACGCCTACTGAAGATATCTACCCAAAACAAGATAAGTTTCCAGGTGCTGGCCGACTATATGAAGAATGTAAGCACTGCAAAGAAGTTGTTCTGGGTGAGGAATTTGAAGACGTCGGAGGCTTCAGTGTACAGAAAACGCAGGCGTCGTTGTATAAACAGATCTGGTTGAATTATGGGCACATTGCTTCGAACCAAGTTCTTACAGATTTATATTCTTCCCAAGTAAGCGTTGTCTTTGAAATAATGAGTGTTCTTGTGGATATGAATAGCTACCATCTCCAGGAGGTTTCTTCAGAAAAGATAGACTCTTGGGAGATGAAGATAAAAGTAGCAGAGAGACTTGAATTCAACGTCCGCTGGCTTCGTGAGCGCTTGGAAGATATTAAGAAAAAAATTGCCGAGGAGAAGAAGCTTCAGGAGAAATTAGCAGCAGTTTGTCTTGGCAACAACTCATAGACAGTGCCTTCCACAGGAATTGCATGAAAAACACGTTTAATTCCTTGCCTCAACGTGTAGTCTTCTTGTACCTATATAGTTTATGAAGTGTACTTTGAGTCTGATGCAGACAGAATGGATTTTTAAAATCATGTAATATTGCATCAACCTGGTGATGGGCTGGGATGCGAAAATGAATTTTTATCACCAATATATTGCAAAATTTCACCTAAAAGTCTTACCAAAATGGTTATAAGTTGTGGCCTATATGATTCCAATTCCAATTACAGTCTATGTTCCAAACCAACAATTGCGATTCTATGTTCCAAACCAACAATTGCGATTTCAGAATTGGGTGCCTTCACATTGGGAGTGAACCAAATTGCTCGTGCTGCTGTCTCAAGGGGTTGGGAGGCATAATTTTTTTTTTAAAAACACACTCTTATTATTTGTGATAGCATAAACATGTATGCAAAACAAAGATTGGGCACACCCAAAAATTGTTTGTATGAAGGAGTGTGAAATCTTCATTATACTTCTCGTTATGTATTGGCTCTAACAAGCATCACTAGCATTAAAAATTTTCAACAATTGAGCATTACATCACAGGCCTAACTTCGATAAATTTGCAAATGGATATGTTGTACCTTCAGCAGCCAAATCTTGATCTTGAGCATTTCATTCTTCCAAGTCATGAATTTGCTTCTCTACCCAAACTACATCTCCTGCTCTATCAGATTACGTTAGCAGTCCACTTATTGTCCGTATTCAGCTGTGCAAAAAGACCAAATCAAGTCAACAGCAAATTGAAGCAATGGCATGAATCAGGGTCATTAGGAGAAACAAAAAGATAAGAAACAGAAATTGCAAATGCGAAAGAACGAAAGTTGTGTAACTTTTTGCAGCCGTAATACATAGTGTGTGTAGCACTATCCAATGTGTACTGGCATATGGTATTCCCATTCTTGACAAGGTTTTGTAATGTTTTACACGGACATATTTCAACCATGAATAGTCAAATTATAGACCAAATAATAATCCCGACTCTCTTTCAAGTTGCAGGAATGAAAAGTGAGTGTAATGTCTTTACGGTAAAGACCAATATATATATATATATACGTACCATTTCAGCTTTGTGTCGAGGGAAGTTTTTCCTGCATCAGTGTGCTTGGCTTTCAGGTGGCTTCTACTGGGTGAGCATAACAGAGAGATGAATTCACCCGATGTTCTTCAATAGTCCAAAGTTCACAAGACCCTTCAGCTCACTGTCGGTTAACATGTTGGGTTTATCTGCAAGAGGCTTTTCATTTGTATCATGGGGTGTATAGTGATGTCTTTTCCATTTAGTTTTTTTGCTCCTAAGTATTCCACAGGAAGTACACAGCTTAGCTTTTATAACGTCATCTAAGTACGAATAAGTTCTGAAATAGATAAAACAGTGAATGTGTCATTCAGTGCATAAGTCACACAAAACAAGCAAACATAATTTAAGGAAATAGTGATTTCAAGATAACATATCCAATAATACTATGGTTAATCACATCACATGCCAACAACAAAAGAAGGATAAAATTGCAGGTTCAGTTGAGTATGTTCACCTGAAGTTTCCGCACACCTTATTCTCCCGAGCTTGCTGAACTTCCAAGATTGAGTTAGCAACACCACAGTGTCATCAGAATATCGTGTTTGATTGTCTCCACTACGTCCATCTTCATCACAACCAAGTTATTCCTTGGCAAAATGGAATCCATATTGATTGAGAAAGCTGGACACCAAATGCTTCCGCTGAGGAGATCCAGAGCCCTTTGATTCACCAAAAGCAACCAAAATGAGAAGCAACCAAAAGGATTAAATACTAACAACCAAATTGACAAGCAACATATAAATTACCAGCTGTCGTTGAAGACGACAGCATCGCTAAACTGAGCTACCATTGCATACTGATTGAGGTGCATTTTGATATCGTTGACTACTTTTTTGTTTTGAAAATAAATGGTTAAATCACCTCATCTAAATTGGAGGACATGGATAGTTAGAAGTAATGGAGCAGAAGAACAGAACATAAATCTTTCCAATACACTGTCCAACTCCAACCCATGGGCAACGGTGATCAAAACGCTCGACACAGTTATTTCATTATTTCATATAGAACAAGGATCAGAACACCGAGGTGGGCGATATAACATACACATGTGACAATATTTGACTTTTCATACACAGTTAAGCATGAGAAGAAAACTGAATATAGGCGAGCTGAACGACGAACTGAGCAAATAAATAAAAAAGGGTCTCTATTCATTCATACAAAACAACAAGGAAAACTTGAAATCCCCAGAATTAACAGACAGTGGTCCATTCATAATGACAGTGTACTGTAACAAAGAAAGCATAATTTCTGAAATGAATGAAATAATAATCCGAACTTAATGCCCCGTCTTAACAATTATAGGGTTATAATTGCCCATACTAGGCAAATAATATGAAAGTAAACGATTTTTTACAGGAAAACCTTATTGGTGATCGTGTTCTCTAAGATAAAGGTGGTGATGCCTCAAATATTTTAAAAAATCGCTAGTAGCTTTTGTAGAGCACTGTAAACACCGGCACCAACTCTATCAATAGCAGAAACACCCAAAGCACACCTAGAAGTGGAGTCATAGCCAGTAATGTCATTAGCTCGTGGATGTCAAGGCATGTTACTTCTTTTCTTTCTAATAGAATTACCCGCACCATCAAATGCACAACTTTTTAATCCTTCCATTATACCAATAATATCTGGACAACACCACAGACTATCCAAACACTACGTAAACCACCAGAATGTTGCTGGTTCTACAGACTTAAGCTGAAGAAACCCCACAAGTTTCATTCCTTGGCACACTACAAAATACAACCAAATGTCCCCGCACATAATCTTAAATCAGCATTTACCAAATTTCATTTCTCTATCTCTTTCTTACAACTAAGATAATAGAGAGTTCATGCCTACAGTGCAATCATCACTTCAATATTGCTTATGCCACACACGCAACATTGTCCAAATTTTCATACCTTCATTGTTTATATCAAATTCACATGCTAAATTTGGTCATAGTGCATTCGATGTGAAAATATGAACAAGACCACGCACTTGAAACGATAATCAGATGGGAGAAACCAACCACCAATTTTACAAACTAAATAACTCAAACAGAAATGAACAAATATTTTTTTTGGTCAGCAAACATAGTAATTTTCATTAAAAAGGGTTCAAATGTTTAGAACCAATCACTGGCTGAGCAATTCTTATAAGACAGAAAGGCCCGGGAATTATTTATACCTAATAGCAATTAACTAAATCCACAAATAGATTTCATGGTGGTCACCAATGACCCTGTATCTGGGATGATTTTCATTTTCCAGCCAATTTTTTTACAAGAAGCTCTCACAGACAAGATATAACATCAAAAAGAATATTCACATAATTACTACCCACAAAAGATATTAACATAAAAAAAAAATTAAAAAGAAAGAAAATGATAATCTTGATAAGCTGTAGTTATTCATGGTATACTTGAAAATAATTGTTACCTTGGGTGTATCTGTCTGTCTTCATAACCAAAGATACCCTATTCATCCAAATCAGTAATTCATTGACCTTTAACCCTTTCTTTCTTCATAAATCTTCATAATTCTGTTTCTATGCCCATCACTGGAATTACATCAGTGTGATCTTGGGAGGGGTCTTGTCTTTCATCCCCAAACAGAGAACACGAAGAAATAGTAAGAAATTTTTAGCAAAACTTTTCCGATTCAGCTCATACCAATTATCAAGTCTGTGGAAAAACCATTTGATTTCTTCTTCTTTTTCTTTTTGTTATTCTGAGTTTTTAGCAGCAACCACCAAACCTTAGATTTATTAGTAAAATTTTTTCCAACACCTTGCATCTCTTGATGTTTCTTCATCTTCTTTTACATCACTTAGATCAATTTAATGGCTGGAAATAACATACACCTACTACCCTGTTAATCTTAATATTTATCATGTAAATGGTGGATAAGGGCAGTTGATGGCCCGCAATTTACCGAAGTGAAAATATACCCTTGAGTTTTGAATCCTTTTTAAAAATGAATTCTAGTTTTGAAAACTAGAATTTATGATAAAACGAATAGAATCCTTTTTAAAAAATGGATTCGAGAAATCAGTAAAAATGAAAACTCTATGTTAGTGTAAAAAAATTTAAAACGAATAGAATCCTTTTTTTAATGAATTTTAGTTTTGAAAATTCAGGGGGTTAAAATAAAATTTTAGAAATTTTGGTAAAACATAAAATATAAGGAGATTTAGAGGGGTTTTATGCAGTTAACTAGATTTTAGGGGGGGGCTAGAGCCAGGGTTAGTCAACCCTTGGCTCCACCCCTGATAATAGGAATTGAGTGAACCCACAAACAGGTTTCATGGTGGTAGGAATTGAGCGAACCCTCAAACAGGTTTCATGGTGGTCAACAATTGCCAAATATTCTGGGAATTACTTTATTTTTTCAGCCTTTTATAAGAAACTAACGGACACAAAGATGAGATATCAACACCAAAACAATATAAAAAATAGTACATTTTTTGTCATCCTTAAAAGATATTAACTTCAAAATTAAAAAATGATTGAAAATAAAATTTGATAATCTTGGTATGTTGTAATTATACATAGTGATTGAAAATCTACATTACCTTACCTCATATGAAGAGAGGGTTGGAGAAGTCTTAATCAAAATAATGTGTAGCTCATCCAAAATGGTCATGTAACATATTAACTTCTCTGAATCTATTCAAACCGATTATCAAAGTTATTTCTCGGTGCTGCATAACCCTTGCTTGCTAACACCCTAATATTTAAACTACTAAACTAGAGATGTAAGGAAATTTGGCAAAGCATAAAAAGAAGACCAAGTCACGGGGAAGAAGATCATATATAGAAAATGTCGATGCTATGTTTGAGATTTTCCTTCATATTACCTAGAAATAATATTCAAACGGAGGTAAGTTTCAAAACAAATCCAATCTTTATTACTACTTGGATGAAAATGAATAATTTTTTGTATTCACGGACAACAATTATTCATGATACTAATTTCTCCGTTAACAATCATGCCACAGCTTTATCACCAAATGTTTACTCGAAACTCTTCGTATTTGCTCAATCTAATTGTAAAAAGGTGTTCTCAATAGAGTTGACAGAAATGTCTTAATATATTTGTGAATATTAATTTGATTATTGGATCCAATAGGGATATTCCAAGCATATAAACCAACTAATGTTCCCGAATTCATATGTGAATATTAATTTGATTATTGGATCCAATAGGGATATTCCAAGCCTATAAACCAACTAATGTTCCCGAATTCATCAAGGCATTTGTGTTAACTCTATTGTTGACACCTCTTTCCAACTAGATTGAGTAGATATGAAGAATTTTAAGTAAGTATTTTGTGATGAAGTTGCGATATAATCGTTTACGAAGAGATTAATATTATGAATAATTGTTGTTCATGAATTGAAATTATTAATTTTCATCCAAGCAGTAATGAAATTTGGATTTGAGTTTTGAAACTGACCCACATTTGAAGAATAATCTTCAGATAATACGAAAGAATTTCAAATATAACATCGACGTTTTCTACGGAGGAGAATCAACAATCAAGATCTTCCCATAACTTTTGTTTTCTTCTCTTTCTTTACGAAATGTAATTCATTTACATCTCTAGTTGAATACTAGGATGTTAGCTTGGAACGACTATGGGTAAAGTGTTTTGAACCTTTATCCCTTTTACTTTGAAAAGCAGTGGAGTACAAAGAAACAACATTAAGTTCATTAATAAATTTATAACACCTTCCAAATGTTTATGCTTATTCATCTTCTTTTAGTATTTGTGATAACTTTGATTTATCCACTCATTTCATTTCTCATAGATATGGTTGAAATCCACGGGCCGAAACTCATTAAGATCTTTTAGTTTTAAAAATGGTAGTACTTGAAGAATAATTACTATAAGTATTTTGAAATCGCTTCCTTATTTGTGGAGTTGAGACACAAAACCAACACTTGAATAGGCGTGAGGCATTTAACCTGTCCAATCTAGAAATTGACCTTTATTCTATAGTCGGGATACTCGATCTCAAAGAGTTTCACAGAACTATACAAAATACCGCATTACCTATTGAAGTAAATTCTAATTTTTTTATTGAACATCTATATCCATCGCCAAAATTATCAATATCAGTCGATTATTACCACTATTTATTATCATGGATTGATCAAAAGCATAATTTTCTATCCATTTTTTTTTGCCACCACGTATACCATAGACCAGTGGTACACAGCCTCTTCATTTTTTACTTTTTTTCTTTTGAAGCATGGACATGTCACAACAACTAACAAGCATGCTTCAAAATAATAATAATAATAATAAAACTACTAACAAACACTTACCAAAACAATGATATGTTTCCAAGTCTAGATTGAACTGGTCATCACTTAGAGCATGCATAAGTATTTCGGATGGATTAAATCTATGCAAGGAAAGGAGAGCTGAAGACATAAAAAGGGAATCTCACCCACCAACATATTAGTACATAACGGTGTTCTTAGTTTCGGGCATGGTAGGATTAAACAAAACGGTGTATGTATTTCGCATCAAGATGTTATGTCAAATACAGAGAACAAAATGGAACAAGTACCAACCTGTTTTGGTGTAATGTTTTTGCCTAATCGTATCCGAACTCCAGCAAATATACACCTTTCTCCCGATCTAGCACCCAGTAAAAATTTAGCTACACTATTTTTCTCTCCAAGTATTTCCGCCGAAAAACTTCCAGCCCTAGACACAAAAATCACTTCCTATTTATATATTTTTCCATCTAACCATAACCTTAAGATTAATTGACTTCGATCAAACGGCTCCAAATAAAAACCTAAATTTTCTAATTAACTAAATCAAATTTCCTTCGATTTATAAAGATCACAAATTTATTCCCTAAAAATATGAAAGATACCGGTTAATACCTAGATTTCTAGCTAAATGGAAATGTCGGTCAAAATGTTGATGCCTAGCTTAAGGATTTAAAAGGACTTCATAAATGCGCTTCCAACTACAACATGGTGGTCAAGTAACGGACATTTTGGGTCAAAATGCGTTATTTAGAAAAAAATACGTGTTATTTTGACGCCTTTTTAAATAACGGGTGTGATGACGATTAAATAAAAAAATTATTGTTTAAAATTTCTATCTAATGGTTTTAACATGCATAAAAACGATTATAAGGGGTTCTACTGTATTATGCAAAATATGTAACTATTGATTAAGGGGGAGAAACATATCACCGTAGTATTACTTCAAAGTTGTAATATAATTGAACTTTGGAGAAGATAATAATACTATGTTTCTGTATAACGACAATTGAAAATATATTTTTTTCTTCAAAAGTTGTTATCGCTATGGGTACGGATCTTCAACGACAACGAGGTTAAGTTGAACACGTTCAGAATCATTGCAACTTGAAGTAACGAAGAATTCAAGGAGTTGAAGAAACCAAGGAAATCAAGCATGATGGATTCGAGGAGTTTTTTAATGTTTTATTTTTATCCATATGTATTGATAGTTTTGTCACTATATTAATAAACTCCATATATTTATAATTTTGTGAAGTCCCAAGACAATTAATATATGGAGTTTTTACTATAGTTAGAGTTATGAAAGTTACCTTTCGAAAAAATAACACAAATACAATCCATGATCAGGAGTTCAAACTTTAAAGTTAGCAATGTTTTAAGAAATGGTCTGAATTGGAATAGGTAGGAAACGATAAAACATCTATTCATAAGTAGTCCATCAATTTGAATCATTTGATATATAAAGAATCTTTGTTTCTTACTAAAAATAGTGATACCTCATCTCAGTCATGAAAAAAAACTACATGAGTCTTATCATTTGTGTAGTGGATGTTTTTCTTTCATTTTATTTGTTCCATGCATATTTTGTAGTATAAAAGGATCATGTTCAACCTCTTTAAATATTTTAAGTTGGGTAAATGACTGAACGCAACTTGTCATTTTTATAAGAAATTGTACACTATAAATATTTATATTGATTGGATATGACCACTTAACTTATTAATATATGTCACCTATTGCCAAGTAAATTTTATAGTTACATAATATAATAGAAGGGTCGACATGCATTTGGCACAACAACGAGGTACAGTCACTCCTTGCATGCATGTGCCACCCGAGGTTAAAAATTTAGCAAAAGTTGCAGTGAAAGATAAAAAGAAAGCAAAAAGGCAACGAATAACAGAAACTGATTATGAAGATACAAAAATTCAACAGATGTATGAAAATGAACCGTGGAACCCCATGTATGATATAAATGAAGAAAAACAAGATGTTCATGCAATAAAGAAATGCAGGTAACGCAAAATAAAAGGGGAGGGTTCTCAAAGTTGAAGAACTTTTTGGACGAAAAAGTAGTACTAATGCCGGAAAGGGAACATCGCAACATCCACGAGCCTCTATGGACATACCTAGTTATACAATGCGTACACCATAACAACCACCTAGGATGTCTATAGATATGGGAGGATATTGTAACACTAATAGGAATATTCTTAACCTACCATGGCAAATTTTGGGAGAAGTAAAACATGCCGGGAAAAATTTGATTTATTCTGTTGGACGTTTTTTCTATGCTAATGATATTCCCTTCAATGTGACCAACTCATCTTATTACCACGAGGCACTCAGTGCAGATGCTAATTTTGGAAAATCCTATAGAGTTATGTCTTCCTATAAGTTGTCGAACCCCTTATTATCCGTGGAAAAACAAAGGATTCAGAAGGATGTGGTGTCGGTCCTACATTATTGGAGAGAGTATGGATGTACACTCATGTATGATGGTTGGAAAAACAAAAATAACCATAGGAGTGTAAACTTTATAGTTTACATCTTCCCACAACATTTCTGAAAAGCGTTCACATTGAACATAATCGGTTGACAACATAGTATTTGATGAGCTTGTTCAGACCGGTTACAGAATTATAGGTCCGACAAAATATTGTTCAAATAGTAACTGATCAAGGATCCCAATTCAAAGCTGCAGGTAACTAATAATAACTTAATTTAATTATATAAATATTTTTATATATTATTAATTCATTTCTCTTTTTGTTTTAATAGTAATAAGATTGGTCGTAGAGTATGATACATTTTCTTGGGTACCTTGTGCAGCTCATTTGTTGGATTTAATGTTGGAAGATACTGAAAAATTCCTATTTGTTAAAGGTGTGATTGTAAAAGCTAGAAAACTCAGTAAATTTATTTGTAATCATGTTTGGGTTCTTGCTAGATTTAGACAACATCTGGCGGACACAATCTAGTGTGCCATGGCTTAACAAGGTTTGCGACTTTATGCAATCAAAAGTATCAATGGTCAACGTAATGCATTCGGGAGTCTTTTTGTTGACCAAGAATTTGTGAAATCGGCAGAGGGAAAAAATCTTTCGGCTAAAGATGTGAAAAACATTATTTTTATGGTTGGTCATTTGTTGAAAATGGTCTGTTTCTTGGATTCAAACAAACCTACTATGGGTTATTTGTTTCATGCACTTGCTACATGTATGGAAACTATAGAAAGGGGTGTGGGATCAACTCTAAATAATTTTATTGTCGATGTACTAAACCAACCGTGGAAAGTTCAATTGAGCTCTCCTCTTCATGTTGAGGCCCATTTTCTTATTACATATACAACCCAACAACCAATCACATCCCCAATGAATTTTTTTAGCCCCAAGTTTGAAGTTATATAAAAAATGATCAGTAGCCCTCAATACCAAGTGAAATGTATACTAAATGTGTGAATTTCTATTAAAAATTAATGATATAACAGTGAATCGGACAAAACCAAATTTAGGTGCTTTATTGCATATCTTGAGAATATTTTCGGTTATGGAAATTCCTTGGTGTCCAACTACCTTGGTTTATAAATAGTTAAGTTTGTTCTTCTTAACTGATCCTAAGGCAGGAACTTCACTTTGTAGTCACTGCTAGTCTACCAATAATATCACTTGTAATACTATCTTAGAGAGGAGAGTAACCTAATTAGACGAAATCTTACGTCCGCTAGTTTAAAGGCTTCTTTGGGGGATCAAAAAGCGTCT
The DNA here is from genome assembly GCA_023531105.1 of Papaver atlanticum. Lineage (NCBI taxonomy): Eukaryota > Viridiplantae > Streptophyta > Magnoliopsida > Ranunculales > Papaveraceae > Papaver > Papaver atlanticum. The sequence continues at coordinate 130,525 of JAJJMB010017752.1, read as the reverse complement.
ACTAGTACCATTGATGGAAAACTAGAATTGCATTGTTATTTTAGTTTTTGATTATTTATTTAATTGACTAATGGTTGTTAACTCTTGATTTCACCTAGTTTTACTATTCTTGAGAGCCTTTTCTTCTGACATATATAAGGTAACTCAAACTAGATCATGAAATTACCGGTAGTTCAAATCTGTCTTTAGATCTGCGTTGACTTCTGATAATCCATTGTTAACAGACTTCGCTCTGTGCATGATCGATCATAAGTTGGAATCAAGTTTGGTTGTGCATGTACATAAGATGTCATTGAAGATTTGAAGAGAAGAAGATTTCTTATTGGTTGCATAACTTTGTGATTTGCTTCATGCATAAACTTGATCGGCTGGGATCCGACTACATCTCATTTATATTTGATAGATGATTGATTGAAAAGTTGTAGTAAATAGGCAAGCTATCATTTGGTGGTATTCTTCAGTATCCGAATCTGAAAGCTTGTAAATCTAGATCTTGGTTTGATCTAAACGGGATAAGGGAATTTATTAGTTTAAATAAAAGAGTCTTTGTCGTAGTCAACAAAAATATTTGATTAACTTCTTGAGGTTGAAGAGCCGTTACCAAACAGATTAGTCCTTTACTATTTGGAAGACGATCCAAAGAAGTTGAGTGCTTGAAGCAATTTAAGATAGCGGACTCTGTATTAGGATTCGCGTGCGTTAGTCAGATTGGTTGTAGGTGCATGGATACTGAGGAAACTAGGAAACTAGGGGTAGATTACTTGGTTTCAACTATACGAAGTTGGTCGTGTTATTTGTACAACGGCTTAATTCTGAGAGTATTCAAAATTGGACTAGGTCCTAGGGTTTTTCTGTATTTGCAATTTCCTCGTTAACAAAATTTTATTGTGTGCTTTTACTTTACTTTCCGCATTATAATTTTTTAAGTTATAATTAAAATAATTGCACTTGTAAGTTAATCCAAACACTTAGGTTTACCCCTATAATTTAAGGTTCGGTTTCAGACTTATACTATATACCAAATGTGTACCTTGTGGTTTGCTATCTTCTTGACAGTCTCTATATATTAGATCACAAAAGGTAACGGACTTATAGGTTGATATCGAAAAGATGGTGGTGTACTTGGTACCCTCGTCATTGCAATTGGTATCAGAACATGCAAACACGAAAGGATCTAAAAATCTGTGTTTGGTGCGATCCAACCTATAAGACACGAATCAAAGTAAGATTAAGCGAAAGCGAAGAAAAATGAAATACTCAATTAACTTATCACAATAGGTTATTAAACCACTCTCTGATTCAGAGTTTACAAACGGTGATAATGGTTCTATCTCATCTAAATCAAGTTCGAAATATTCTTATAATATTATCTTGAATGATTCAGAAAGATCTCATGATGAGTTAAAACTAAGTCCTGTAGGCATGTCTAATGACTCAAACAGAAACCCTTCTAGGGATAATGCAAGTTTTGTGGATATGTTAACCTCCATGATGAAACAAACCCATCAACAATTGCTTACTTGAAATAATCACCAAAGTGCGTATCTTGAAATGGAAAAGAAACTTTAGGGTGATTTCCAATCAAAGACTGTTGAATGTGAAATGCTTCGTCAAGATCTGAAAAAGTTGAGGGAAAATGATTCTCGCATATTACCGTAAAAGAAGTCTCCATTTGCAATAGGCAACGAAATAATAGTTGTATCATACTTCAAATCAATTCAATATTATAATTAAACATATAAACCCCGGACTCAATCAATAATGTATGTTACTTTATTTTATTCATTAGCAAAACCCAACAAAAAATATTTATCGGGTATTAATGGATTGGAATCTTTAGTGAGATAAGTTGATTGGGATTTCTATAGATAATTGTATTGTGATCATAACATACAATCACTAAGAACAAAAAAAAGTCACATATAGATATACTATAAAATGAATCAATAATATGAATTCCACATGTATAAAGTTACTCACCTTTGGAACAACTACTGACTTCTATAAAACTTCAAATTTTTAAAAGCTTCCTGATTTGATGCATACAAATGGAGGATTTTCTCATAACATTTCGATTAAAGACATGTGTCTTGGATATTCGATGACTCTTCATGTTTTGCACCCAACAAACTACGTTTCACGAAGAAAGATAGCAAAAACAATATCTAATTTGATAGTAATATCACGTCAAGAGCCCATTTATTTGGACGTTTCACCATGCATGATTTTTTAATGATTTTTTCATCACCTGTTTCTTTTGAAAGAGACTCTTCATTCCAAAATTAAAATGGTAAGCGATATTTCAGCACACAATTTATGCGGGTAATTATTTTTCTTCTTCTAACATCACCGAGTTTCCAAAAACTAAAAACTTTCCTACTTTTTCATGCCCAACGTGTCTTTATTTGTTTCTATTAGTTAAATCGTTCAAATTCTAAACCGATGCATTTTGTTTTGAAAAATAAAGAGACTCTTTCATGCCCAACGCATCTTTATTTGTTTCTGTTAGTCAGATTGTTCAAATTCTAAACAAATGCATTTTGTTTTGAAAAATAAAGAGATGCATTCAGCTAAATGGGTTTTGAATTCATTCTCTGATTTTTCCAATCTTCTCACTAAATTAATTTGATCCCTTGTTTCCAATCATCTATATGAAATCCTTACTTTATAGTGTTTGTATGGTGCAACTAATGGTTCCAACACCATGAGCAAAGCAAATATCTAAATATGACTAAGGTAATTTCAATACACTTTTTTATTTTTAGTTGTTTACAGATAATATTTTGGAGAAATTTCTGATTTTTTAGGGTGTAGTTGGTTTTGTGATGATTTAAAACAAAAAAAAACAATAGGCATGTTATCGTTTTTTTTATTTTTTTGGTTCACGTTTATGCTAGCGTAAGAAATTATTATTGCTGTTTTTTAGGGTTTACTTGTCTTGTTGATGAAGCTTTTAAAAAAAATAATTGTTTTTTATGCACAATTTTTTAATTTGTTGGAGTTTAATATTATTATAATTTTTTTTTTATATCATTGTTAGAGTTTAATAGATAAAGTTTCTGAGATTGATTTTTTTCTGCAGGATTTAAAAGTTTTTTTTTCACTTGATTGATAAAGTCTCTATAAATGTTATCCGACCGTCGGTTGCTCAAAAATCCATTCTGTTTTGTATTATAGATGTTTTTACGGTATCATTTGTTGGTTTTTATTTGTGTCTTTTTCCCCCCTTCGGTCGGACCCCCACCGTGCACGGCCATCTATTTTATGAAATGTATTTTTGAGTCTTATGCGGACATAATTGATGATTTCCTTTTAAAATCATTTAATATTGCATCAACACGGTGATGGGATGGGATGCGTAAATGAAGTGCAATAAAAATATATTGCAAAATTTCCACCTAAAAGCGCAACAAAAATATGACTTACCAAATTGGTTATAAATTGTGGCCTATAGATAACAAGTTGTGGAGGGCTATATAGCTTTGAGTAGAATTTCGTTCTTGAAAGCTAATGTGCTAGCTTTAACTGAATTTGAAAGTGAAGTCAGTCCGGTAAGTGATTTAAATATTACTTGATAGCTTTGTATTTGTTTTTCCATAGCATATATGCGGCCATATCGAACTGTGAAGTGAGTCTTACTTAAATATGATTCCTGACCAACAATTCTCATCAATTGCGATTTTAGAGTCGGGTGCCTTCATATTAGGAGTGAACCAAATTTCTGGTGCCGCTGTCTTAAGAGGTTGAGAAGCATAAAAAAAATAAATGAAAATCAAACTCATTTTGTTTGTGATAGCATACCAATGTATGCAAAACAAAGATTGGGCACACCCAAAAAAAAACTATTATATGAAGGAGCATGTGAAATCTTCATTTCATATACTTCTTGTTTAACAACAAATTCTTCGCTACAGAACAATTGATGTATTGGATCTAACAGGCATCACTAGCATTAAACTTTTCAACAATGACCATTACATGACATCACAGGCCTAACTTCGATAAATTTGCAAATGGACATGTTGCATCTTCAGCAGCCAAATCTTGATCTTGAGCATTTCATTCTTCCAGGTCATGAAGTTGCTTCTCTACCCAAACTGCAACTCCTGCTCATTCCAGGCTTATCACTAAACGATAAATAAGGTCATTTTGAAGTAAATTAAAAAAAAAACCTTGACTAACTATTTTTCGTTAATGGCTAATTTTTCCCTAATTGATTAGTATTAATTCGGTCTAATAGTAGATGTTTTATCTTGTTAACTGTGAAGGTAACTAATGTTAGTTGATCACTAAAACATGAAAAAGTAAATTGATTTCTTGCCGACAAATAAGGTCAACCCGAAAGTTCAACACACTACATAATAACGAATTACCAAATATTGTTGTGTTGAATCTACGAAGTCAAAATAAATAAGCTATACTTCGGAACTCCATACACCAAAGTTGTACGAAACAATTAGTTTATCATTTCTTGACACGTTGATCATAGTAAAATGATCAAGACAGCAATACTAGAGACATGTAAAAAAAACTTTGTATGTCATGTTTTCAATATAAACCGACTTGAAAGAAACATAAATATGAATAGAACAAGTCAAGTCTGTGTTGATAACCTCGAACGGAAGGATGATGTGTTCGTTGATGCCGGTATGTCTTCAGGTTCTTCAGAGTAACAAGAACAAGTCTAAACATTTATGTGTTCCTACTCTAATCTAATGAAGTTGACTCTAGTAATCAAATCAATCAGCTTTTGAACTAAAATACTACAACCGAACTTAACATACCAACGCATGATGGGTTTAATCAAGCGATGCTCTAACATTCTCAGACCTCACATTCATCTTTCGGTCTATGAATTGTACCTCTTCAATATTTCTCCAAGGAAATTTGTTTGCTTCGATGACGATTTTCTACGATCCATAGTTCTAGTTTCTAAATTGTTGTCTTTGTCTCTCGCACTACTCGTTTTTTCTATTTTTTCAGTCAACTGTATCTTAGTCTGAGTACCCCACGCAACTTTTCCCTCATTCCGAAACTTATTAAAAAAATATACACGAAAAAAAATATCATATTATATCTATCAATTATACTATAAAAAAAAAATTGCTGTTTGTGTAGACTGACAAATCCGACCATTGATTTCGTTATTTTCCGGCCCGGATCGAGAGTTGGGGGAGGGATATTTTTGTGCGTCGGATCCCTTTGTATCCTGATTTGTCACGGTCCCGTAAATAGTTTGGTTTCCTAATGCCAACGTGATTCTTAATATAACTTTGTTTCCTAATTCTGATACCAAGAAGATCTATTTAAGACTTTGCCTGTTCATGAGTATTTTTCCATTCATATCATAAGAATTTCACTGCGTTACAAGATTTCCGTTCATATCAAAAGAATTTCATGGCGTACGATCTTTACTGCGTTCCATCTTTTAGATTGGTTATAGTCCCGTATTACAATTTTCTAAAAGAGAATGTTGATTTCATCTACATACACAACTATGAGGTGCGTATTTTCCAAAATAACTGCTCTGTATAACAAATTATGTTCATTAAATTGTTTTAATTAATCTGATAATTTATAGATGGCATTGTTCGGTTATAGAATTTTGTTTGGCTAACATGGCTGAAAGAAGCCTTGCAGCGAATACTCTAAGCTATAAATTATGTTCTTAGAATTGTTTTAATCTGATAATTTGTTTGTAAACTTTGATCTTCGTACCTGGTGTAGATCATATAGTTGCTAAGGTTTTAAAAAATCACAAAAACAAATTGAATATTGTCGTCATACGAGCATCAGGTTTAAAGACAGTTAAGTTGTTCATGCACCAGCAATAATTCTGGAGTGGTTATACTCGCAGCGAATACTCTAAGCTTTCGTCGCATATGAATGGTCAAATTCTAAAAGAACTTGGGGTGGATATCCAATTGGAGGATAGGAGAGTATGGGAGTGCAACGTCAATGGCGAGATTACGTTGAAGGATTATATGATTTCAGCCGAGGCAGAAGCATTCACCAAAGAGGAATGTAAGGGTGCCACCTAAGAGAGTGGCACTGGAATTTAGCAACGGAAAATAATGTTAGAAAGCCCATTGCATCAGCTTGCTTAATGCGTATAAGATTTCTATGCTATGAGACAACTGGTCACCTAACGTGTTGATGCGTTTACATTGTTGTTTTGTGGGGATGGGTAGAGAATGTTTTCAGCTATGTTTTCTTATCTAACCAAGTTCCTAATATGTTTGATGGAATTCGTCAATCGTGATGACCCTGGTTCGTCTAGGTGCACAATTTATATACTTTCATCGTGATTGACAGATGAAGTTGACCGGCTTATCATTTCTAAAAATATGTAGGCGGCAATATGCCCTTGCTCGAATGAATAGAAGTTTGCCGCTGCTTGATTCAGCCCACCTATAAGAGATGTGCAAAGTCTAACGAAGTTGGAAAAAATACATAAGAGTGAAAAGAAACAACAGTACACTACAAATGTACTTAATTTACGTTCTGTTAAACATGGAGTTGTCCTGGAGGAGCATCCTCAAATACAATAGCTAATTCTGGAAAGTATTTATTTGACACCTGTAGCTAGCATACAAGGTTTAGCTAATTAAGTAAAATGATGGAAATGGAGAGAAAATTTGAAATCATGTTATAAAGGCACGGTACACACTACACTTACATCTATGGCAATCTTATCTATACGGTGAGTTTAAATTCGTGGAAAAGAATTGCATATGTACTATATAGAATTATGGTTTTCATGAAAAAGAATAGCATACGTACTGTACAGAATTATGGGTGAACCAACAGGTGTATTCATTAGCACTATTTATTAGTGGATCACAGTCTACAAGTTTGTATTTCTTTTCTTCATAAAATGTTGTTCAGTGTTCAATAGTGTTGGTTCAGAGGGAGTATTGTTGCCGATGATGTTAGAGAGATGGCTTATGGAATGAAGATTACTTATTACTGCTTTGAGGTGATCACAGGACCACCGAAAAAATGTGCCGCCATGTTATGAGTATAGTTATCGACTTGTTACACAAAAGCTCCATTACCGAAAGCAACTCCAGATAAAATTGTCAAATGCTAACGCATTAAGAATTGCTAACCTTAGGGCCAAATATTAATTTCAAAAAATATTTAAAACGCAACGGCCGAGGCCTATCATGATAATATTTCCGATTCTTACATATTTGTCAGAATTTAGTTTGATGACTTTTGTCAGACCTTTTCCTGTTCATGATAATATTAATGTTTCATGTAATTGTCAGAATTTAGTGCGCTAAATGTATTTTCAGATATATCGTTGAATGTCGTTGCCCCGCCGCTATGATGACTTTTGTCTAGGAAAGTCCAAAGACTTGAGTGCCTGACCATTTGTTAGTCCAAAAGAATGTAGTTACTCTAAAAGATTTTAAGGACCAGATCGGGTTGTAGGCCCGTTTAATTTGACTCGACCATAGAATACCTGGATTGTAGGATTTAGTTAACTTTATGTTTGCAGTGACTAAGTTTCCTAATATGATTAGATTTATTTAATCTTATTTTACTAATTAAAAATGTCTAACCTTAAAGCCAAAAGGATTTAAGGGCCACGGCTATAGGCCTCGGTTAATTTGACTCTATCAACAAAACACTGCGGCCGTAGGGTCTGACAAATTTATAGGCTCAACCCCTTGGATCTAATTTTATCGTGGGGATTACGTTTGACCATAAATTTTGTAAGCCACAGCCGGGGCCGCCCCGGCCAATCTACAAGACATCCCTCGACCAACAAAACAACACAACCTAAGGTAATTTATAATCTCAACCCTATTATCTAATCACAATTAATTTTAATGTGGAGACTACACTACAATCTAGATATTTTAATCCACGGCCAGGGCTATAGGCCCCAACTGATTTGACCCGACCAGCAAACCGGCGGAGCTCCAGGCCCAGGTTAATCTACATGTTCAACTCTAGATGAGTCAACTACTTAAACACACTACTATCATCCTACCAACTAACACAATCTACTATGACACGACTAATAACTAAGCAGACCCTAACAGGGTATCCTAACCGTTAAAATCCAAAATACGAACGTTCTAGATTTTATAAATTAAAACAATTTTTAGATGGGTTCCAACGACCCGGCTAGAATTCTAACCAATTTTTTCCTTCTTTTCTTTTTACTCTTTCTTCTCGTCTTCTCCCTCGCTTCTGGATTTTCTTCCCGGTTAGAATACTAGGGTTTGTAAGATTTAATTTTTTGTTTTGTTAATTATATATCTGTATTTCTGTTGTAGGGATTTATTAAAACAAGGTTTAGCTTAAGATCTTTGATTAGTTTATCATCATAAATCATTGATTCTATACATATTTAGTTACTTCAATGCACTGAACGTGCGATTTTTAACTTGCATCATATATAACAGAGGTTTTATCAAATTGGGGCTTTATGATTTATCACCTTATGAATTCTGGGTAAGCACTGAGATTAATCATTATACAATTCCTATTCTTTCCCTTGCTTTGTCAAAAACGCTAAACGATCTAATGTGACCAAATCATTTTTGGTCCTTATAATCAACAAAACCAGAGAAAAGGGAAGAAGACCCTTTATTAGTCTCATCTTTACCATTGATAATCGAGATTTTTAGTCTTTGTTCGTATTGCGAAAACAATGATTTCTCTGTGAAAGGAAAAGCAGAAATAAGTCAACAACATGGGTTGGAATTCTAACCGGGTCACGAAAACCCATCTAAAAGTAGCTTTAAATTTATAGAATCTAGGACGTTCATATCTTGGATTTTAACGGTTAGGATACCCTGTTATATCTTGTAAAAAACAAGCCTGTCATCGGATCCGCATTATCAGGTTTTGACATATCATGAGACATTATGTTTTAACACAATGCGACCATTTTGATAATTAAGTTAATATTGATGCAAACAATATATAAATCATAACATATCATGAGACATTATGTTTTAACACAATGCGACCATTTTGATAATTAAGTTAATATTGATGCAAACAATATATAAATGGATTAAGATAAATGTATTATCCTTATTAATTAATACGCTAATAAGAAGTCTTGGTTATCTTACTTATAATAAACTCGGTAAGGCACGTAGTAAAAGCATTATCAGGTTTTGCCATGATTTGTTTTTTAACAGTTTTTCATAATACTTGTATAGTACTTGTAATCATAATTGTATAGTGTTTATATTAAAAAATAAATTTGTACGTGAAAAAGTTATTAGATGGTTTCATATACTTTTTTTATTACATGAAACAGTGGTCCTAGACTATTCCCAAATCCTTTCATTTAGGATTTGTGGGCTATTTATAAGGGTTCAAAATATACTAAATTCACATGTCTTTTCGAGTGAACATTTGGAAAGTCTTACAAAAAACATTATGATATGAGAAATGTTGGCAGTGGTATTGTGTTTGGTTTGTACATCGAGAAGCAAATGGTGAGTTGGGTAATTCGTTCTTGATTTCATAATGTTAAATGTAATAACAATTGCACAAGAAAATAATAATTTTTTTTTTTAATCATATACCTTTCTGAAAACACTGGAGTACCAAAATACACCACCAACTTTTTATTAGGCAATTTGTATGGAAAATACAATTCCGAGAGTTCAACTTAATGAATCTCAATCAAGGAATAATATCTAGAGTTATATGTCTTTCTCTCACAATCAGAAAGTTTACAGAAACTAGTCCGTGAACTTGATTCACGTGTGAGATTACTTGGACGATTCCAAAGATCAATTTCCTAGTAATCAATCAAGTCGTATCCAACAAACAAGGATGTATGTATCTACTTGATTGAATTTACGTACAACATGTAATATTTCAATTATAAAGATAAACAATATAATGCGGAAAAGAAATAACACAGACACCAGAAGTTTTGTTTACGAGGAAACCGCAAATGCATAAAAACACCGGGACCTAGTTAAACACTAAATTGTATTAAGCTGCTACAGACACTAGCCTACTACCAATTAACTTCAGACTGAAATGTAGTTTAGACCGAATTAAACCCTCACAGCAATTCAGTTACAGTCGCGCTCCTTAATCCTCTTGAATCCTAGCAGGACTCCGTGCAAATGATTCCCTTAGCTGACGTCCTTTATAGCCTAAGAGTTGCTTCAACTCAATTGAAGACTTCAAACCAATCTGCCTCTCATAGATAAGCATATATGTGTGATTTCCTTTTTGATCATAGATAAGGGTCAGACTGGAAATCGATAGCAATAGACAAAGTATAACTAACCTCAAAATATGGACTTATGCTTCCCGAAGAGCATCCTAGATTATTATTCACCTCACAAGTATTAAACTTGTGGAATCAACAAAGTATGAGACGAAGAGAACTTTGATGATTTATATCTATCTTGATTGATGGAGCAAGCTCAACAATTGATCAAGATCAGGATACTTAAACTATCAAGATAAACAATAGCTGGACCTGGCTTCATGAATCCCTGTGAAGTATTTGTAGTCGCTAAGCCCTAAAAGGGTTTTAGGAAGAGGACGAGTCTAGTTTACAACTAGGACACACAAAAAGTAGTGTCGGGATTCAAAGATCCTAGTTGCTTGAGGTTCCCCTTTTATAGACTTTCAAAGCATAGCTAGGTTGCTTTAGGTTTAAGCTAATATAGCTTTGGAACCAAGCAGTCAATATCCACCGATAAATGAATCTTTGAAATGTTGATTGACATATCAAGATATACACTCTGGTTAGGATGAACCGTAATTGAACCGTGTATAAAGACAACGTTCATGAATGGTTAGCCGAAACTACCTAACTGAACTCTAAGCTTGAGCATTTTCATATACCACTTAAGACTTTAATCTTGAGTCACAATCATGTGATCAAATATGTCTATAATGTTTTTAGAGATAGTTCAAATGCTAATTATTTCATAGAAATAATTTTATGTGCATATGAAATTATTCGACAATGCAAGTACATATACGTAAACCTTGTTCGTGAACTTATTTGTCATGATACGTATACCGGGTATGTGTACCCTTAAGAAAAATTAAATTTCCGAAACATACAGAACTTTTCCGGTATGTGTACCGGGTATGGATACCACATTGGTTCCAAAAACGATAGATCTTTTTCAGTACGCGTACTGGTTTGCGTACCGTTCTGGGTTCGCGAGTTCACAGACTTTTCAAGGTATGCATACTGGTATGCGTACCAAAAAGTTGTTGTCGACATATAGCTACTTCGGTACGTGTACTAGATACATGTACTACGGTTCCGTACCTATAGTAGTTCTCCCAGTTTGTAGACTGGTATGCATATTGTCTTGTATCCGAGAATAATATTAGTTCTATATTTGTCTCTAAATTAATTTGAAACATTCCAAAATAACATCAATTACATATATCACTGTTCCAGGCTATTTTCAAATGATAATATTGAATCATAATTTAGATTACCAACAATAAATTATCCTTAACCAAAATTCATCAAGTATAAACAAATGTTCATTAAGCTAAGTGTTAGAGCACTGCTCGGTCGAACTCGCAAGCGTTGCTATCTCAAGCTTGTTGTCAAGTTTAGTTGCCAAAACTATAAGTCTTTATTTCTAGTCTACTTATAGCTAAGTATCGGACTAGGATAGAAAGTGTAGTTGAGCTCTAGACTCCACGACGTTCATCATACAAAGACAAAGAACTACTCAAGGAACTGGTGGAACTTCATCGACAAAAAGGTATATGGAGACTTGAACTTATCTATCACTCAAAAAGTCTATCTACTCTATCTCCTATCTTGAGACAAAAGTCGTATTACTATATAGACTTCGATTATACACATTTGCTATTTCAAGATGAGTTTATCTCGCTCTCGAAATATGTGTTGGTAAGCTTTCGCTTTGGCCAAGTTCATCTTTACTCGTGACGAAAGTCATGTTGATTATTTCAATATCTTTAAAATTGCTTTGATGAAAAATAGTGTGTGAGTAACCTCTATTTAACATCCTCTAAGAATGTTTCAATGATTGAAATAAAGAGTTTAGAACATGTAACCATCTTTGGATATAAGCATATATAGTGTGTTCGCACATTAGTGTATAAGTCCAAAACCGGGAACCAAATGTATGCATACTTGTATGTATAAAAAATGGTTGATGGAGACTGGGTAAATATGCGTACCCGTACGCATACTGGCGGAAGTTCACGTCCGTGAATTTCTGCTGAGTTTGGAAATCAAAACAAACTCATCCAGTTACCTAAGTATGCGTACCCGTATGCATACTGGCGGAAAGTTCACGTCCGTGAATTTATGCTGAGTTTGAAAACCAAACCAAACTCAAATCCGGTTACTTAAGTACGCATACCCGTACGCATACTTAAGTGTGTTACTTTCTAAAATTGTTTTATTCGTGAACTTAAATTTATATAAACTAAGGAATGCATATTTGCAAGCCGTGGCTATAAAGTTCATGAATCGATTCGAGTGAATCAAAACCAATTTTGCTTCGATTGTGTCTTGTATACTTCTATGAGATCTAAGCAATTGAACAACTCTTGAACTAGTTCATTTGAGTCATTTGAACTAGTTATGGTGAAGATGAATAAGGTTGATATGAAAGTGCTCATATGGCTAACCATTTGGTTAACTACTGTTGAACCAACGACTTGTACACGTTTAGGTACAGTTACACAAGCCTAAATGACATATACTTCATTTGTGTATAACAAGCTAAGTTCGATCTAACGGTTGAAAGATATTAGCTTGAATCTAATCAGGTTTTCATCTAACGGTGAATATTGAATGCTTTGTTACCAAGGTAACTTAGATTGCAAACCCTGATTTAGAGACTATATAAAGGAGAACTCTAGCAACTGGGAAAGGTAATCCCCACACCTCCTGTGTGATACTAGTTGTATAAGCTAGAGTCGATTCTCCTTTAACCTTAGGTATCTACCGAGACCCTGTAGGTTAACGACTTGAAAACTTCATTGGGATTGTTAAGCCAGACCCAACTATTTTCTCTGTAGTTGCGTGATCTGATCTTTCCCGATTCTATCGTATTGAGTACAATTGAAATAATTGACTCGAGATTAATTTCTCCGATAGGAAAGATAAATGTAATCACAAACATCTTCGTCTCATCGTTTGTGATTCCACAATATCTAGTTTCGCCACCATACGATTTAGATTATTGTGAGGTGATTGATAATTCTAGGTTGTTCTTAGGGAATATAAGTCCGGGTTATCGATTGGTTCATGTTCACCTTGATTTATCAAAAGACGGAACAAAACTCGTAGGTATTTCTGTGGGAGACAGATTTATCTATTCTTGTAGACTTTTCTGTGTGAGACAGATTTGTTTATTAAAGTCTTCGACTCAGCGATAAATTAATAATCACGATAAATTAATAAATTTTGTCGGTCCCGAGTCGGGACCAAGGTGCCAAATTAATAATTCGCTAAATTTATAAAATAATATTTTTTTTAGCTTCCTATAGGTCCCTTCGAATATATAAATTAATAACACTCCAATTTATATAAATTTAGTTTTACATTTATGTTAATTTGGTAAAGAAGATTCAATAATGACTTGGTTTTTCTTAAAATTGATGTCGCATTGAATTTCATGTTGGATTTTTCTTAACATTGGAAGAGTTGGTGTTGTCATATCTTGATGCAATAAAAACCTATTCAATATCTTTACAGCTTTGATAGCTTCTTCACGGGAAGATGGCTCTGTAACTACACTTTTCATCTTCCACTTCCATATCATCACTTTTGTCTTTTCCCATGACACTCTCAATTATTTCTTCGTCAGTCAACAAATCTGAAACAATATCCTTTTTAGGGCAGTTTAAAAGAAATTCAACATCCATTGATCAAAATTTTGCAATTCTCTAATTCTTTTATTATCTAACGCTTCACTTGGATTCTTTGATATGGTATCATCCATTGAACGAATCTTATAATGATGGAAACGATTTGCAATGGAATAAGGTGCATTAGTTCATTTTGTTCATTTTTTTAATATAGAATTAAACAATATTTTGATAAACTAACTAATATATAATTTAATAATTATTAATTTATGCGACAATTTAATATCGCGATAAATTGATATATTTTGCCGGTCCCGATGCTATTATTTTATAAGGGTTATACTGTAGGTGAAACTTATAGATTATTAATTCACCCCCTTACATAATGATCCGTAAACCATATATATGTAGTGCAAAACTACTAAGGACATCTTTCCCACTTATTTGAATAATAAAGACATCTTTCCCACTCCATTTGGTAAACATAATCTTATTTGCTCCACCTCTTGAGAACCCTTTTCTAAGAAGTGAAGTATTGAAGAATGAATAATACTTTGTGTTTATTTCTTGTTTGCAACTGATCCCTTTTGTATGGGCAATGGGCATTAATTTGAGGGGGAGTATTAGGAACACCAACTTTCTTATACAAACAATTGAAGAAAAATATTTCTCATATAACGTGAAGTTAGAAGAACGAAGAATGAAAGAACTTCAGCAAATTTTGACTCACTACAGTTTTAATCTCATATCACTTTAGGAAAACTGATGTATTTGCTTTGCTCCTTAGTTCAGTTTGAGGGGGAGTGTTAGAGTAATTATCTTCATTATAAATTTTGTCACTAGGCAAGGGGAAGTCAGAGAAGTTCACTATCACAAATGACACGCATATTATGGATGACACATTAGACTCTTCTCGCTATAATCAAGATCTGCAGGTGACGATCGACTAGTGATAGAACACTCGGAATCAAGCGTCAACCCAGGAAAATCCATTATCATTTTTTTTTTTAATGCAAAATCCAAGATCATTGATCAACCTCCTTTCGTAGTAACCTACTACCCCAAGGGGTAGTCGCCTTGTCGGTCGAATCCTGCTTCTTTGAAAGAGAGGTGTCCCGAAATGCTATATGACGGTGACATGTGTGGACGAACTATAAATTTCTACGCTGGTTCAAATCCAGCTAGGCCCAAAAATCCATGGATCCATCAAATTTTGCCAGCAGCAACTACACGATAGAAAAGAAAAGAATATTATCTTCTTGATTTTACCTTCACACTGTTAACTTTGTAGCCATAGTCATACCATTTAATGTCTTGCTGAGGTAAATGGTAAGATCAGAAGATGACTTGCATCTTAAAGATGGTCTTCAGGGTCCGTGCTCAATCTCTCTTTAATTTTTATGATTAACTTTTTTCTTTTATTGGCTATAGTAAATGGCTATGGCTATGTTTGGATGCTCTGTAATATTAATGGTCCGGCTTGTAGGTGGTGGTGATTTGGATTCATTGCTAGAAGGGGATCAAAGTATCATCTCATCTGTTTCAATTCTTCCTAATCATACCATTTACTTTCACACTGTCGATTTGTAGCCATAATCATATGTTACAATGTCATGTTAGCTAGTTTTTTTTTTTTTGATCGGTCAAAAGAAGAATTCATTGAAAATAAGGTACTAAAGGGGTACCTTAACCCAATAAATACAACCGAAACAAAAAAGGGAAACCGACACTAAAGGGGGTACCTTAACCCAATAAATACAACCAAAAAGAACGAAAAAATTACAAGAGCAAGAGTATATGAGGTTACACACACTCTTGCTACTCCATGCCTTCTCAAATAGGACGATAGAAATTTGAATCCCATAAACAAACTACCATATTAGCCGTTAAACCTAGCATCTTAGTGTTTGATTCGGCCTAAAAATAAGCTTGAATCTTGATATCTCTAATTATGCTTGCTAAATTTCTCTTTTTGTTGTTGAAGATCCTTGCATTCCGTTCCTTCCAAATGCACCACCATATCGCAACCGGAAGGTTGTTCCAAATACGGTTGAGCCGCTCATCACCCCAATCATAACTCCAAGTTTGAATAGTTGTGGCAATGCGAGTATTGTAGTTCCAATGGAAATTGCATCCTTCAACAAAGTAAGTCCAAATTCTTTTAATTCTCCAACAATCATAAAACAAATGAGAACTTGTTTCATCTTCTTCTTCACAAAACCGACAAGACCTATCCACACCCATACCTCTTCTAATAAGATTATTGGTCGTCATCAACTTATCGTGGGAGAGAAGCCATAGAAAGAAGTTGACTTTATAAGGATATAACCGACTCCATATGATCTCATTTGGAAAATTTATATCACCCGGCACACTTAGAGAGATAACTCCATTCTTTACCGTATATGCCTCCAACTTGCCATTATCCCTAACCATCCATAATCTAGAATCTACAACTCCTTCTTGGATATTTACCAATTCTAAAGAAGATTTTATAGAATCAACCTCCCTCATTATAGCTTGTGAGTATCTTTCGCGGGACATAAATTTCCATTTGATGCCGTCACTTGATATCTCATTCAACCGATCCACTACACACCCTTTAGTTCTTGAAGCTTCAAAAGCTAACGGAAATCTATTGCATAAGACAACATCTCCGATCCAAAGGTCTTCCCAAAATCTAGTTTCGTTACCCGCTCCAATCTTGAATCTTACATGCTTATTGAAGTCTTCAAGTCCATTATAAATATTATGCCACAAACTACACCCTTTTGGCCCTTTTGGTTTAAGAGTTTCCCATCCCGTCGAGATTTCGCCAAATTTCTCCACAATTATTTTTCTCCAAAAAGCATCTTTTTCTGTCCCGAATCTCCACCACCATTTTTTGAGAAGAGCCGAATTTACATGTTTAGACACTCGGATCCCAAGACCTCCACTTTTTTTAGACTTCACAACCGTGGACCAACCAATATTATGAATTCTCTTCTTGTTTGAGTCGTCATCCAACAAAAAAGTTCTTACTATTCTATCAAGTTTGTAAGTTATGGAGCATGGAGCAAGAAATATTGATAGATAATATATGGGAAAACTAGACAAAACACTTCTTATAAGAGTCAACTTACCTCCTCTTGATATCGACCGCCCTTTCCACGAAGAAAGTCTAGAAGCACAAGATTCCAAAATCTTCTCCCACTTTAGTGATCAACTAGCCTTATCACCCAAAGGTAGACCAAGGTATATACTTGGGAAATTAGATCTTTTACACCCTAGCATACTTGCAAACCCATCGATATCATCATTAAGAGCGACACCGAACCAACAACTTTTAGAGAAATTAATCTTCAACCCCGAGGTTAACTCAAAACAAAGAAGTAAGTATCGGAGAGAATCCACTTGCTCATGCTTCGTATCAAGAAAAACAATGGTATCATCGGCAAATTGTAGATGGTTAACTTTTATTCCTCCATTTTTCACCGAAAACCTCGATATTTTACCAACTTCTTGCGCCTTGCTCAACATATGACTCAACACCTCTCCGACGATGATAAAAAGGAATGGTAAAATAGGATCACCTTGACGAAGT
This sequence comes from Papaver atlanticum, assembly GCA_023531105.1. Classification (NCBI taxonomy): domain Eukaryota; kingdom Viridiplantae; phylum Streptophyta; class Magnoliopsida; order Ranunculales; family Papaveraceae; genus Papaver; species Papaver atlanticum. Next base: position 113,118 of record JAJJMB010017752.1, on the reverse strand, counting down.
CCCTTGCTACTACCAAAGAACCCATGAGCTGAACCATTCACAAGAACCGAAAATTTTGAGAAAGATAAACAATTTCTTATCCAAGCACGCCAAACACCTCCGAAGCCCATTTTATATAAAACTTCATTTAAGAAGTTCCAATTCACATTATCAAACGCCTTTTCAAAGTCTAACTTGCAAACTAACTCCGGATCTTTTTGACGAAGTCTAGAATCCACACACTCATTTGCTATCAAAACTCCATCCAAAATTTGACGACCCTTTATAAAGCTAGATTGAGAGGGAGAAATCAAGATAGGAAGATATACCTTAAGCCGCTCCGCTAGAACTTTGGAGATGATCTTATAAACACTTCCTACGAGGCTAATAGTTCTAAAATCCTTGACCTCCTCAACACCGATCTTTTTAGGAATGAGAGCTATAAAATTGTTCTTTAAAGATATATCAAGGATATTATGATCATGAAATTCTTTGAACACCTTCATTAAATCTTCTTTTAAGAACTCCCAACCAACAATATAGAATTTCATAGGGAATCCGTCCGGACCCGGAGCTCTATCCACACCTAAATCATGAATTGCTTTCTTTACTTCATCTTCACTAAACGGCCTCTCCAACCAAATTCTAGCTTCTTCGTCAATTTGCTTTAAACACATATCTTTAATTCTCGGTCTATCTTGAGGCTTCCTTGAAAGCTTCTTCAAAGTGGTTGGCAATGCCTTCTTTAATCTCATCTTTATCCCCGGTCCATCTACCATTGATGCGAAGATTATTGATGTTGTTGAAAGCTCTATGACTCTTTAGCATGCGATGAAAATGCTTGGTATTTCTATCACCGTCACGAATCCCTTTGACTCTTGATTTTTGTCTAATCAAGATTTTTTTACGCCTATATGCCGTCTCAAACTCAACTTTGGCTGTCACAAGCATATCTTCTTCGACCTCGGTAAGATCTCTATCATCATCAAGATCATCCAAAACTTTAATCTTGTCAAGTGTCGCATCAATAGCTTTATCAACACTACCAAAAGTATCTCTATTCCACTTCTTCAATTTTTCTTTCAAAGCATTTAGTTTCTTAGAGAAGCATACACTCGCGGAACCTGCACCAGTTGTTCCATCAGCCAGAACGGCAATATTTTTCGTACACCCGTGATTTTTTCCATTTCCCAAACTTCCACGTCCTCCATCTTCTTCCTCAACAGTTATCGGAGTTGGTTTCCGGCGCCACTGCGTACCGGCAAAAGGCTCCATACGATCTTTAAAAATAGAAATTGGTTTCATATCGAATCTTGATGGCTCAAGTTCTTCACCAATCAAACGAATCTCAACCCAAAATCCTATGCTACCGATAATTACCTCCTCACACCAAACCCCATTACTAATAGGGCCATTAACACAGATTTTAATCTCAGATAAATCAGTAGCCATTGAGGATTCAGGGCTTGTTTCGACCAAACCCCCAAATTTATCACCAATAGATTTAAATGTCGAGTAACACCATAAATTAAAGGAACTCCTTTCACTCCTATCCAGTTCTTCTTGAGACTCCACGGATTGGATTTAGGGATTGCATTAATACTAGCATACCAAGGATAAATACGAATTTCTACATCATTAACCTTCCAAGAGCCAGTATCTCTAATGCGATTAAATTCCCTTCCTATCTGATAGAAAAGGATCCCATGATCCTGAACCGATCTTACCTGGGATCGCAAATCTTCGTGGTCTTAATAGTGAAAATTGCTTTAAGATCATCAATTGTCTGAAGTTCAAAGCTAAAACTCCACCCAAGTCTGTCCATAATCCATCTTCCCACTTCTTTCCAATTAAAATCTATATCAACCAATTCCACAACCATAGTACGACGCTAAGAAGAATTAGCAACTTGTTCAGGCTTAGATTTCACTGGAGATGAACCTCCGTCAAACTGAGATTTATGTTTTATGTTGCCATCTAACCAAGCATTGTCCACATTAACAGCGGGTTTTGCCTCCATCGTCTTACACCGTTTTGATTTTGAAACTCCAAACAATAAACTTTCAAGCATCATCCCTGTTTCCCACCATCCTACACCATTGTCCCCTGCCGGAAAAAACAGAGACGTCGGATACTCCTTACCAGAATACGAATGTATTGTCCCATCTTGTTCTCTTCGCGAGCAGCATAAATCCAATCTTGGTTATCTCGGAAGTTCCACTGAGAGAGCTTACCATTACAACCATTAGCTTCCCTCTTAAGCAGTCTAGAAAACCATAACCCTGCCTTATAACTTAACCAACAGAAACTTCTCTTAATCCCTGACCAAACAGCAAGGTGAAGAACATCTCCCGTACCCTTTTTTCCCATTGAGCCTCCAATAACTTTTCTTTCGATCTTAACACTCTCACCTTTTCTTGATTTTAGATCTGTTTTCCTACCCATGCTTACTTCATACCCCCTTCTATCTTCACAAACCCTTGTCACAGATCGTGATCTCCTTCTTCTTACCGATGTAAATCCTTCTTCATCAACTGTCCTTCTTAGATTCACCATAGCTTCTTTTCTCTCTCCTCTCTTTAGCTAGTTAACGTATGATTATGGGTACAAAGTCTGCGGTGAGAAAGTAAATGGTAAGATCAAGAAGATGACCTATCATGTCATTAAATTTTACTTGTCTGCAAGCTAAGCGAAAAATGATCTAAGAGCTCTATAGTCTATACTAGCAGCTGGTGAATAGAAATTATTTTGCAGCGCGAGGAGCTAGCAACTCAAGGTAAAGTGTTAAACAACTTTAAGAACTCCTGTTGGATCACTTGGAGCTTTGAGTTTTCAATTTCTAGGATTCTGTTTTTTCTGTTGGACATATTCATTGTGCACAAATACAATGAAAATATGTAAATCGAATCAAGACTACAGTAAATGGACATATTCATTGTGCACTATCATTGCTTCTCTTCTTGTCGGTCTTCAAAATTAAGAAGAGATGAAAAGTTGAGAATCATTGTTGGAGTTGGAAAAAACTGTAACAAGAACAACCATACTGGTGTGTGAATTTGGTAATCGCATGTTGTGATGAAATTTCAGTCTTGTATGTAATAAAAACTGTGTTATTTATTTGTCAGATCTTGACTTATGACAAATTTTAATTTCCCTAGAGAGGGAGGTAAGCTCCTATGGTGCAGTAATCGAGTGACCCGATGCCGTCCTTCTCTTTTGTGAATAGAGAACCGCGAAAGTGCTCAAAAACATTTCATTCCACCGAAAAAAAAAAAAAAAAAAAACTTTCCTAGAAATGCGACGTAAAAGAGAACTTGACTTGAATTGCAAATGTTATGTTTCAGCTGGATTAGATTAGAGTAGTACAATTATAGCGCTCAAATTCAAATATCGAGCAACAGAACGGTTAACAACATCTTTCAAAGGCGTGATGTAAAAATTGTTGGAAGAGAGGAGCGGATAAATCACATATAGTGAAAATGTTACTGATGTCCACAATTTTTTTTTCAGTCGTTTCAACAAATGGGTATGGGGACTAGGAAAACCACACTGGCTCAATGGTATACAAAGAGTCAAAGATCACTCTTTAACTTTGACGCAAGAGCATGGTCTGTAGACATTCAATTGTCACTATGTATTTCTTACAATTTCGATATCATTCAGATTTTAAGAAATACCCCTAGAGGCCTTTACTAAAACAAAGTATGGTCATGAAATATCCGTTGGTGTTGCTATGGAACGAGAGCCTAATTTATAGCTAGGCTTGAATTACAAAAAAATAATATTACAGAGATATTTGGCCCAATGAGTTGGCAAACAAAACAACAATCAAATCTGCATACGGAATATTGGAAGTGTAGCTGAGAGATAGTCACCGGACTTCCTTCAAACCAAGTGTTGGGCATTGAGGTTTTGTATTCTGCCATTCAGCATCATTGTCTGAAAAAAAAAATCGCAGCAAACATCATTTTGGAATTCAACAGGATCTAAAGTTGCATTCATATCAATGATAATACACATCTTAGAGAAAACTCGAGAAACTGCAAGCATAAATGATTAATCATGTAACGCCCTAATTTCTAAATTAGGGCATTACTGGCATCTCACTATAGAGACCCAAATTCACTAGTGTTTCCGCTGCGACTAACCCTTTTTATGCCTAAAAGTCACGGATTTGTGAAATGGAACGCAGATGGCAGCAATTTTATTAATATTTTAATTCCTTTAGAATGCAACATCCAGAAATCCTACAACAGAAAGTGTAAGTCTTCGACAACAAATATCAGCAGGGAAGGAACACCACGCGCTAGCCCGACAGGACGGAACCCCCGGTCAATAACAAAAACAGCGACACGCCAGGACAAAACCCCACATGCTAGCCCGACAGGACGAAACCCCGGGTCAATGACGAAAGCAGCAACGTGCCAGGATAGAACCCAGGAACAGACGCCACACTTAACTCACGGGTCAGACTCCCCGGAATATTACTCTAAATGCAACCATCACATTACCATCAAGAGTAAAATGACGATTCTTGTAGCAATCCATAACAGAAGACACAAGAAAAATAAAGTAAAAACAATGATGCTACGGTTGTAGGGAAAGAAAGTTTAGCTCTATCGTATATGCTGGACCGCTAACGTGGTTGCCAACATACCTCTTAGCATACCGTAGTTCGTCAGAAGGCAGGTCACCAAAATTATAAATTGTATCATCTAAAGGAACCAGATAAAACTAGAACTTCTCAAGACCAAGCTAACAGATGTATATAACAATCGGGAGCACAAAGAATTTCATTGAGTTGCCGAGATACCTAAAGATGCTACTTAGGCTTCAAACAACAGCGAAATACAATCACATGAGATCCTAACCATAGAGTATTGAGTCTACTGTCCTTACTCACAGGCATGTGTCTAGGATAATAATTTCGAGGACGTTTTACCCTATAATAATAATAATCTTTAGACACTCTTTTTAGTTAGTTCAAATAAAAAAAAATACGGAAATGAAAATATACAGAACATCCACATGTTAGCTATCCAGAAGGTCCAAATTATGATTTTCAAGGTATGTTACCTAATTACCAGTCAACTCCATGAACCAATTTACCCTCAAAAATAAATGATGGAAAGCTAAAAGCACATGTAACATTCATAATCCACACATATCATCCGAGAGAGATCAGTAGGAAAGTTTAAGCATAGAATCAATTACAGAAACATTTACAAGCAAGACAAAGTATTCAGATAAGCAATCCATCTAGTAAATCTTACAAAATCCTGAATTACATCAAGGTATACAGGAGTATGGCAACTGTAGCAAAATTGAAGTGCAAATTCATAGAAGCATGGCAGCTATATCGGTCTTGGATTCCACTAAAACAACTAACTCAGCAAGAAAAAATTAAAAAAAATTAAAGTGATTTACCATTTTTGTTCTGTGCCCGTATTCAAATTGGAGGTCCCATTTCCATACTTACTGTAAGAACCCAAATTTCATAAACCCCCAAATTGAAAACCCTTTTTATGCATCTCCAAACATCATGCAGGAAATACTTTCTCATCCACTGGTAAGGGAACAGTGGTTATTAAACTGCAGAAAAAACAATTACTTAGAACAGCTATCCTCAAATATAATTAGTACGATTATGGGAAAGTGAAAAGATATCCCAGGTACGGAAAACCACTTTTAGACAAGTTAATATGAAAGAACAAAAGTGACATAACTTTTTGCAGCCGTGAAACATGGTGTAGCACTATCCAATGTCTACTATCATATGGTATTCCCATTCTTAACAAGGACATATTTCGACCATGAATAGTCAAATCAAAGACCAAATAATAATCCCAACTCTCTTTCAAGTTGCAGGAATGAAAAGTGAGTGTAATGTCATTCTTGACAAGGACATATACGTACCATTTCATTTGTGGCGAGGGAAGTTTTTCCTGCATCAGTGTGCTTGGCTTTCAGGTGGCTTCTACTGGGTGAGCATAACAGAGATATGAATTCACCCGATGTTCTTCAATAGTCCAAAGTTCACAAGACCCTTCTGCTCACTGTCGGTTAACATGTTGTGTTTATCTGCAAGAGGCTTTTCATTTGCATCGTGGGGCGTGTAGTGATGTCTTTTCCATTTAGTTTTTTTGTTCCTAAATATTCCACAGGAAGTACACAAGATAGCTTTTATAACGTCATCTAGTACGAATAAGTTCTGAAATAGATAAAACAATGATAACATATCCAATAATACTATGGTTAATCACATCACATGCCAACGACGAAAGGAAGATAAAATTGCAGGTTCAGTTGAGTGTGTTCACCTGAGTGCAACACCACAGTGTCATCAGAATATCGTGCTTGATTGTCTCCTTGATTGTCTCCACTAGGTCCATCCTTATCACAACCGAGTTATTCCTTTGCTCTCCAAGGGTAGAGGATATGTTTCTCTGTAAATCCTCTATCAACTGTGCCTGTTGCTGGTCTACTTTCGACCAGCAAACTCCTAACAGAGCTAGTAGTTGTCTCTGTCTTTCTCGCTTTCCTTGATCCATCGTGTTTTGCTGGATTTCGTTGACGAAATAGAATCCATATTGATTGAGAAAGCTGGACATCTCGATACTTCCGGTGAGGAGATCCCAAGCTCTTTGATTCATCAAAAATAACCAAAATGAGAAGCAACCACAAGGATTAAATACTAACAACCAAATTGACAAGCAACATAAGAATTACCAGCTGTCGTTTGAAGACGACAGCATTGCTAAACTGAGCTACCATTGCATCCTGATCGAGGTACATTTTGAAAATAAATGGTTGAATCACCTTATCTAATTTGGCCAAGAACGGAACATAAACCTTTCCAATACACAGTCCAAACCATGGGCAATGGTGATCAAAACGATCGACACAGTTATTTCATATAGAACAATGATCAGAACACCGAGGTAGACGATAATATATAACACACACATGGATACACGTGTGACAATATTTGACTTTTCACACCAACGCACAATTAAGCATGAGAAGAAAACTGAATATAGGCGAGCTGAACGACGAGTTGAAGTTGAACAAATAAATAAAAGAGCCTCTATTCATTCATCACAAAACAACAAGGAAAACTTAAAATCCCCAGAGTTAACACAGTGGTCCATTCAGAGTAACAATGTTTAAGTGAAATGATTCGATGAAACCGACTTAACAATTATAGGGTTATAAACTTATAATTGCCTATACTAGGCAAATAGTACGAAATTGCTTTACAGGAAAACCCTATTGGTCTCTAAGTTAAAGGTGGTGATGCCTCAAATATTTAAAAAAAAAATCAAGAGTAGCTTTTGTAAAACACTGTAAACACCAGCACCAACTCTATCAACAGCTGAAACACCCAAAGCACACCTAGAAGTGGATGCCTAGCCATTAATGTCGTCGGCTCGTGGATGCCTAGGCCTGTTACTTATTTTCTTTCTAATAGAATTTCCCCCACTACCCAAGGCACAACTTTAAAATCCTTCCACATACCAACAATATCTGGACACACCACCAAAGACTATCCAAACACCGCGTGAACCACCAGAATGCCGCTGATTTCTTGGCACACTACAAAATACAACCAAATGCCCTCGCACATGACCTTAAGCCAGCATTTGCGAAATTTCACTTCTCGATCTCTTTCTTACAATGCAACCATCACTTCAATATTACTGATGCCACACATGCAACATTGTCCAAATTTTCATCCCTTGAATGTTTATATCAAATTCACATGCTAAATTTGGTCATGTGCCTGTGCAAGCAAAGTGTCATAGTGCTTTCATAGATGTGAAAACATGAACAAGACCACGCACTTGAAACAATAATACAATCCAGTGGGAGAAACCAACCACCAATTTAACAAATGACTCAAGCCGAAGCTAACAATTCGTTCATTCATTTTTCCTGGTCAGCAAACATAGTAATTTTCATTGAAATTAACAAGTTCATATGCTACAGAACCAGTTCAGTAACACGCGGAACATAATTAAAGCAGCCACTATCAAAGTCGTTACTCCAAGAAACAATTTCCAACATTATATTGTGAATATATCAGTCAGACTATAAGAGTTACGTATTGCAAATAGGGAAACCGATAGTGGACACCAAAATGAGTTCTGTGGTTTAGGTTTTCAGCTTTCGTTTTGCTTGAATATGAACAAAAGGGTTCAAATGTTTATAATAGATCAGTGGCTTAGCAATTCTGATAAGACAACAGACAGGCCCGTAACTTATTTATACCTAACAGCAATCAACTAAATCCACAAATAGATTTCATGGTGGTCACCAATAACCCTATAGTCTATGGGAATGACTTTTTTTTTTCCAGCCAATGTTTTTACAAATAGCTCTCAGTGGTAAGATATTAACATCAAAATGAGTGTTAACATAATTACCACCCACAAAAGATATTAACATAAAAATTTACACAAAAAAATAAAAATGAAACAATAAGAAAATAAAAATAAAAATGATAATCTTGATATGCTGTAATCATACATGGTACTGTAAAATCTTTGTTACCTGTATGAGCCCTCATAACCAAAGATATCAATTAAACTTTGTAGCCACAAAAACTTTGAATTGTTTTTAATGACTGTGCATCCAGATCTAAAATTTCTCCACCTTTAAAACTTTCTTCCTTTCTTCATCGCATATTAGTGTACCCAAGAAATAATATGAAGAAATAATAAGAAATTTTTAGTAAAGCTTTTCCGATTCCGCTCGTACCAAACCAATTATCAAGATCTGTATATAAACCATTTTGTTTCTTTTTCCTTTTCTTTCTGCTCTTCTGAGTGTTTAGCAGAAACCAAAACGCCCTAGATTTATTAGTAGTAAATTTTTTTCCAACACCTTGTGTCTCTTTATTTTTCTTCATCTTCTTTTACAATAACTTAGATCTGTCTATTTACTCATTCATACTCTGTATCTGTGAAATTTATTGAGAAGGTAGACACACTTTAGGATGTTTAAATCAACAACTCTCGTATGTAGTGTTAGGGTTTGGGGGCTTACGGTTGCACCCAATTTAATGGCTGAAAATAACATTCACCTACCCTGTTGTTTTTAATATTTACCTTCTACCCAGGTGGTAAGGGCAGCTGATGACTCGCTGTTTACTGAGGTGGAGATGAATCGCCAAGTGTTGAAAACCAGAGCCTATCTCTAAATGAATGGAATCAGTTTCAAAATGAGTGGAATCAGTTTCAAAAACAGAGAATTTGTAATTGGTGGAAATCTCTATGGCAATTTCCTATAATGATTCAGTCAAAAGAATTTTGATTAAGGAGTAATTAAACAAAATTTCGAAAAATTTAACACACTTCACATTGTTTAATTGTTTCACATCATAAACCAGAATTTTACAATCACTTGGCAAACAAAACAGAAAACGTTGCAATTTGTAACCGCTGGAATGCTGCAAAGAGAGCTGTTCCTTCTGCATCAAAGAGGACAGAATCCAGATGTCCCAGGTACTCCTAATGTCTGCAAATGTAGAGAACCATAGCGAAAAGATTTAGCTTTCTGAGGATAGTATGACAAATTGGCAATGAGGTGTGGGACAAAAGTGGTCTTAGATTGTTCTGACTGTTTTAGAAATGAAACTAAAGCTGCTTACCATTGTTCCACACTTGACAGCAAAAAGCATCTCAAGATGCTGGCGAGTTTCACGATGTTCAAGGTTTGAGACGTACCATAAACCGCAGCCAATCTCATGAGCCTTCCAGAGTAAATCTGCCACGTAAAAGAGAGTAATAGAAATGATAAGACAATGGTTTTACGTAAAAACTAATCAATCTGAAATCAGTCAGTATAGAATCTGTAGACATAGAATTGAAGGATTCTGCTTAATTCTCGTAAATGCACTTAAGGCCTTCAGCCGAGACTATGCCCCAGTGAGATGGGTCACTCTTATACTTCTTGAAGAAACTGACAAGACGCTCAGCAACCTTGTCATCCTGGCAGGGATCAATATGGAAGCCAGATTTTAACTTAATACTACTACTAATAACATTCGAATGCCAACTAATTCGTGTAGGATGTTGAAGAAAGTGAACATAAATGTACAGTACAAAATTTATGAATCACTAAATTAGTAGAGAGTGTTTCTACAAAAAGCTGTATTTTTCGTATTAGTCGGCTCTTTTAGTAGGTGCTCCACCTTTAGTTAAGCGACTGGCTCTGACAAACTGGCTTTCAAGATGTGATGCTAAATCTCAGTGATATTGGGGGGTTTCAGTATTTTTGGTTAGGAAGTTTTTTCTTGGACGGCTTCAAGTAAGGGTTCAGTGAAAAGAATCAAGTGTTGACTGCTTGACTACCCACCACGTACTTAATAAAAGCGAACATGAGCCAAAGTTCACAAGAACGGACCATACAATAACCTCTATACAACTATACGTACATGGTGATCACATAGGAAATTAGGTGTCCATATTTTTTGCACATATTGTGTGCCTAATACAGGGCTATATGACAGTTACATAAAAATTGGTCTAAAGAGCTGTAACACATGTGAGAAAAGATTACTAATTTCCGATCTAACCATGACTTCTTATAAATGCGGGTACCTGTAAATACAGAGCGCAGTTTGTTAAGTGTCTCTTTTGGAAGTACACAGACATATCAGCTCCAGGTGAGACAATACTAAACTTGGTGTCAAAAACATCATTTCCATGGACAACTAGGAGTAAAAGCTGTGCAACTTTCATATGTTCCAACAGTGTCCTGATAGACGCATTTATGTGTCTATTTTCATCTATATTGTGTATATTGTTAGTACCCATTTTTGTACTTATTATGGTGTTTTATGTGTTTGTAGGTATTGTTGGGCAATAAACATTTTTGGAGAAATCGGCTCGAAAAGTTGATAAATGCAACCCGAAGGACATTTGCTATTCGGACTCTCACTTTGGATAAGGGGTAACCCATTTCCAGGAAGCTACTAAACACAGACCGAGATTGGATAGGGGGAGGTCATCTTCTCAAATTCAAAAAGAAATTTGGCGGGAAAATATATACACGTTTCTGGCAGTTTTGGTGGTAGTGATTTGGAGGAGTTTGAGGTCGATTAAACCTATTATTTTCATAGGGTAGACTCCTTATGGGTCTAGGAATCTAACATTGGTGTTGAAATCAATTAAACTGGGCTCAATCGACGGATTTTTATCTCAACAGCAAAATATGGAAAGTCACGTGTGTGACCGATTTTAGGAAATTTTAGAGAGATTAAAGTGCTATAAACCTTCCCAAAGCTTTATATCTATCTAAGGAAGAGTTTAGAATCAAAAGGAAAGCTCATAAACGCCTGGAAATCCTAAAACAAGAAATTGCCGCAACTTTGCCGTGAAGAGAAAGGAAGAGATTTTGGAAGATACTGGAGAGATTTAATCGGTATTTTTGATATAAATAGATTGTTTGGGTCATATATAAGGGGTGTCGAGAGTTTGGGTGGCTGAGAAGGACTGAGGAGGCGAGAATCAGAGGTTTACAAGCCGCTGCTGCTGCTGTTTTCTGCTGGTGCGGAGCTGAAGAACACGAAGAACATAAGACGCACATGGAACAGTCGCAAAGAACACGAAAACTTCGACCCACATCTAACCGTCACAGAAGCAGTCTTATATTCAACTACAGAAAGCTGTTATCGTTTTTGACTGTGTTTGCTGTATACTTTCAGCGACCATTACTTTCCTTACAAAAAGCTTTCTGTAACTACAGCTCATCCTTCTTAATAAAAACACCTTATTTGAGCAATGAAATCAACTTTTGAGCATATTTCTATAATGAGGAGCTAAACCCCTTAGCCGAGGCAACGGAGGAAGCCATTGTTCCATGAAAAGTGGTATATTTCTATTTTAATTATTTTTGCAATCTTTTACATGATTATTTGCATAGAACTAATATTGGAAAATTGATTTTTATTGAGTAGTTGTGAATTGTTTTGATGGAACATGCTAGGTTTTAAAATTTTGATGTTTCATGCTTGATGTTTACAATTGTTACTTCAAAAATCTATTAGAGGCAATAAATTAGAATCACTTTAAAAGCAAGAATTGCATGAATATTGATTAGATTGTATCACTTAATTGGTCAATGGTGGAATCCAAAGTCTCGGTGTCTTTTTATAATTTGATACAATTTTATTTGAGTTATTTAATTTAATTCAAGTCTAAAAAAAATCCTTCACAAGTCTTAGAGTTCGAATCCTATTTACCATTACTACAACATCTTTGAAAATCACATCATGTCCTTGCTGAAATCACAAAAGTAAATGGTTCGGTTATAGATATAAGGGGAAAATGTACATACCAGAAAAGGTTGAACTTGAATGCAATGAAAGGTTGGTGTTTATACCTTCCAGAAATCCGTTGAAGAAGCACTAGTGATGATAAATCTGTATCATTTATGGCAATGAGATCAGCTGTGAATTGGCATGCAAAATGATACTTGGCAGCAAACTTTTCCATATATAGTTCAGAATCAGGGTATTTTGTTTTCTCAAGAGCATGGGCAATTGTACACTATAAAAGTTACAAACCAGAAAAGAAAGCAATATATCAGTTTCTCTGACTACAAAGAAAGAAATCAAATCCGATAAGTAGGATCATGCAGACCACTAAGTACTCCATTACAGACCTGCGTATGTGAGAGTAAAGATGCAACAAGGTTTCCATCACTGTAGTTCCAAAATCAGATCTGGATTTCCCTTCAATGATCTGGATTTCCCTTCAATTTGGTGGCAATTTCTTTTGCAACATCCTGTCAGAGATGATAATAGTTACAAGATATATGTTTATCATATATTGGAGTCATTAACGGGATGGTAACTATGGATTTGGCTGATAATGAATGTGTACTGCTCCAAGTACGACCATACTTCATACCTAGATCTCCAAAGACTTTTTCAAGGCGCTGACTGCAAGAAGTTCCTACTGCATCGGGGAGCAATCGAGTAACCTGGGTTTGGCAGCAAAATTGAGCATCAGACGGATGTAAATTAAGATGGACCACCAAATATCACATAGAAAGCGCGGCATTGAGTGTGAGATATCTGAATAAACTAATAAAGACTTACAACGACAATCTGAGGTGTGATATCAGGTTCTTGCTGCTTAATGCGTTTTAAGCATCTCTCCCTCCAAGGCTTTCACTGGATCCAAAATGTAAGTCATCTGCAACAAAATTATAGTGGACGGTAAATACATAAAACGAAAGTAGGATTGAGATACTTCAGAAATAGAAGTTTATCTTACGATGCAATACCTCACCACTAGTGTCAGGATAACCAAGGAGGTCATTTTGGACGCAGTACCCAAGCGGAGAAAGAATTATGACATTGAAGACCATGCAGACTCTTCCAAGGAAGTTCTCTAGGGTACATGAGTCTAGTGTCTCCGGAAAATCTAATAGTAAACGAATCATCTCGAGTACACGCTCAGCAGTCTCTGCTCTGTGATAAAACTCCGCATACAGAGTAGTTGGAGGTAGAGCTGAGAGATAGTCATTGACCTTCCTTCAAACAGATTGTTGGCCATTGAGGTTTTGTATTCTGTCATCCAGCATCGTTGTCTAAAAATAAAAACGCAGTAAACATCAACATTTTGGAATTCAAGAGGATCTAAAGTTGCATTCATCTCAACCTACACTAAGACTTATTTACCATGCAGGCTTTCGTAAGGCATAAAAACACACATACATACAACTATTACCTTCCAGTTGTGTTCTTTGAGAAAATCAAGTAACGGGTGCATGCTATCTCTGTCATGAAACATTTTGCAGAAATGTGTCGGTTAAGAAATTCCACGCCATTGCCAATGGATTTTGATAATGTCGGGCGAGGAAATGAAACATTGAACGGTTCAAAGTCAATCTCAGGCAAGAAGTTTCCATTAATCCTGCAAGACAAACAATACACATCTTAATGTAAACTCGAGAAATTGCAAGCATAAACAATTAATCATGCAACGCCCCGTTTTCTAAAATAGGGCATTACTGGCATCTCACTATAGAGACCCAAATTCACTAGTGTTTCCGCTGCGACTAACCCTTTTTATGCCTAAAAATCACGGATTTATGAAATGGAACGCAGATGGCAGAAAACTTATTAATATTTTAATTCCCTTAGAATGCAACATCAAAAAATCCTACAACAAGAGTGTAAGTCTTCGAAAACAAATGTCAGCAACGTGCCGGAAAGGAACCCCACGCGCTAGCCCGACAGGACTGAACCGCAGGTCAATAACAAAAACAGCGACGTGCCAGGACAAAACCCCACACGCTAGCCCGATAGGACGGAACCTCGGGTCAATGACGAAAGAAGCAACATGCCAGGATACCCAGGAACAGACTCCACACTTAACTCACGGGTCAGAATCCCCGAGTTCAGAATATTACTGGACTACATAGTAGATAATTGAAATAAATCATAACTCTAAAAGCAACCATCACATTGCTTACCATTAAGAGTAAAATGACGATTCTCGTAACATTCCATAATAGAAGACACAAGAAAAATAAAGTAAAAACAATGATCTTAAGGTTGTCGGGAAAGAAGGTTTAGCTGTATCGTATATGCTGGACCACTAATGTGGTTTCCTACGTACCTCTTGGAGGATCTAGCATACCTTAGTTCGTCATTAGGCAGGTCACCAAAATTATACCATAGTTTGTCATTATGCAGGTCACCAAAATTATAAATTGTGTCATCTTAAGGAACCAGATAAAACTAGAACTTCTCAAGACCCAGCTAACAGATATATATAACAATCGAGGGTACAAAGAATTTCATTGAGATGCCGAGATACCTAAAGATGCTACTTAGGCTTCAAACAACAGCGAAATACAGTCAAAAGAGATCCTTATCGTAGAGTATTGAATCTACTGTCCTTAAGGCATGTATCTAGGTCCTAGGATAGTAATTTCGAAGGCGTTTTACCCTATACTAATAAGAGTCCGTCGACTCTTTCTAGAAGATTTCCATAAATAAAAGAAAATAGTGAGTTTATCTTGTGTCTACTTGTTAAGGCCTATCCTTGGACTTGTGTTTTTTAAATAAAAAATTTAGTTAGCATAATGCTTTTAAAGCTCTATTAAAGGCATATGTGGTTGTTTATGTAATATAGTTCTTTATGTAGTAGTAATGAATAAATCTTTTGGATAAATGTTTTTTCTCTACGGGCCTTTCAATCCATATTTATTTTTGGAATGCTCAAAATTATACTTGAGCATCTAAATCCGGGTCACTACCAGCAAAAACATCTCTGAACAAGATTCAATAGCCACTCACTAATTGAGACCCGGAGCAAAGGATGAATTTAGACCCTAACTCTACTATAAAAAAAAAAAAGTAGGAGCAAAAGGAGGCCAAAAAAGCAAGGGCTTTCTTGCTGGAGCTTACTGCCGAAAGGAACTAAAAGGACTTGTAGTTGAGTTCATAAGAACGAAGGGGAGAAATGAGAGGTAGAAAAGTATGTTCGAAAGCCAATATATCGCCTAGTGACCCTTCCTGGATGTTCCATAACCAAAAGCACCCTTTCCGGCTTGGAAGGAAAGGCTAACTTAGGCTTAGAAGCAAGACCTGGTTCCAGACAAAGAAAAATTCCTACTGGTCCTGTCTCGAAGCAAGGGGAAGTGACTGTCCCAAAGCAACGAGGAACAGAGAGGTCCGGCTGAACCTAAACATCTCTTCCTGTTCCGGCCTCCTCAGAAGGAACAAGATCACCTTTGGCCTACTACGAGCGATAATTGAATACTACCGATGGCTAATAACAAGAATATCTTGGTCCCGGCGGAATGTGAATGCTCAGTTTCTTAAGCACATGCATGTCTAATGGACGAAACATTAGTGCATCAGATGCTTTTGCTTCCCTTAGCTAGTTAGGTGATCTCGAAGCCAAGTTTGAACGAAAGTTTGACAAAGTGAATAAAATAAAAGAAAGAAAGGGAAGAAGGTAAGATCTTCAAACACAGCCCCTCTCCTTGGCAGTCGAGTCTCTTTGAGCCTCTCGCATACGCTCAAGTGATAAAGTCCCATCCTTACCTAATACTAGGAAAATTCCTACGTACCTTCACTTAGGAAGTCAAGTGTGTAAGGCACTACGTACCTAAAGGTCATCGGAAAAAAAGACTAGGTCAGCGAAAGAAAGAGTCGACTCCGGCCAAGTGTTTTCCAATAGCGGAATCACATCCCCTGGGAATATGCTTCCTTCAAGGATTTTACTAGCTTTCTTTAATAGGGGAAGGAAGCATAATTACAGAAGAACAACTACCAACGAAATGAAAGAAACTGGGATTGACAAGAGCTAACAAACACCAGCTGCAGGATATACCGGCAGCACCAGCTCAACAGTTGGTTTAGTAGGGAAAATGACCGATCTGAAACTGAAAGCACATTTTTAGGAGGTTTACAAATTCAATAAAGAAAGGTATGTTAGACAACGTTCCCGCCCTCTGTCAATCAAAGACTGGACGACACTGTATTGAATCTGAGTCCATGTGTTGTCTCTGAGACTATGTGCGGAAGATGAAGCATTGAGTTGAGTTCTTCCCGTTCTCTTTGTCAAGAAATGATATTGATGAGACTGAAAGCGAGATCTTTCAATTACTCATCCTCAATTTCCATCATCTTTTATCATATGTAAGTACGAATTTAAGGCGAGGGTCTTTAGAGACTCGACTGAAAGGAGAGGGTCCCACGGGAAGTTTGATCGGGAAGAGGTGGAAGAAAAGGCTCGGGATGGATTTAGGAGTCTTTATGCGAGCCGTATGCGGTGAGAGCCGCACGTACGGTAACGAGGGAGGTTCGCATCTTTGGACCTAAAGGCTCTTTAGAAACTCATATGTCCTACATGTGAGGGCCTACCTACCCTATTTGTTCCATGATCTATGGGTCGACTGGAGCTACCCACTTCGATCAATTAGCCAAGATTTTTACCGAATACGAAATGATTGGTGCTTCATCTAGTGGTCTTTTTATGGGTATTCTCTTTATCGTTGTAGGTTTCCTATTCAAGATCACTGCAGTTCCTTTTCATATGTGGGCACCCGATATTTATGAGGGTTCACCCACCACGGTGACACCATTCCTTTTTATTGTGCCTAAAATATCTATTTATGCAAATATGTCACGTCTTTCTATTTATGGTTCCTATGGAGCTACATTGCAACAAATATTCTTTTTATGCAGCATTGCTTCTATGATCTTAGGAGCAATGGCCGCCATGGCCCAAACGAAAGTCAAAAGACTTCTAGCTCATAGTTCGATTGGACATGTAGGTTATATTTGTACTGGTTTCTCATGTGGAACCATAGAAGGAATTCAATCACTACTAATTGGTCTCTTTATTTATGCATCAATGACCATAAATGCATTCGCCATAGTTCCAGCATTACGGCAAACCCGTGTCAAATATATAGCGGATTTGGGTTCTTTAGCCAAAACGAATCCTATTTTGGCTATTACCTTTTCCATTACTATGTTCTCATACACAGGAATACCCCCTTTAGCCGGCTTTTGTAGCAAATTCTATTTTTTCTTCGCCGCTTTGGGTTGTGGGGCTTACTTCCTATCCTCAGTGGGAATAGTGACTAGCGTTATAGGTTGTTTTTATTATATACGCTTAGTTAAAAGAATGTTTTTTGATACACCTAGGACATGGATTCTATATGAACCAATGGATCGTAACAAGTTCTTACTAGTAGCAATGACTTCTTGTTTCATTACTTCATCCTTTCCATATCCCTCTCCTTTTGTTCTCAGTGACTCATCAAATGGCACTCACTTCATATTTTGAAGTTCAATTATTGAGACAAATGTTCAAATAAAGAGTTTGAGATTTGTTCGAGTGTAGTTGGTGGCCCTCCCTGAGTCACTTCCGCCCCGTAACTCCCATGCTTTCCGTTGGTCAACAACAAACAAAAAAAGAGAGTTTTCTTCTTCGAAACACCTACATATGTAGGGGGAATCATAGGAAAAAAAATTTTATGTCATTCCGAAGAAGTCTTCTACAGAGGGAAAGCTTCTTACGAATGAAAGTGAAAGTTAGTGGAGAGGAAAGATCTCCATAAATTCTTATCTCATTCGATTCCAGCGGCTCGACCAATAATCAATAGCGAAAACTAAAAAATCTATGATTTCCCGGTAGAACCCCATTTATCCCAAGCGGGAAGGTAGCACAGCTTGCTCATAGTGCAGGCCCTACTTGTGTATTATTTTTGGCTGAAGAAGCTTCGGACAGGTTAGAGTTCCTACCTTCTTCTGACTCCATGGACCAAGATCTGCTTTCATTATGTGGGCAATACCGCTCAACTTTAGTAGATAATGTGGATGTAGAAAAAGCTTCTCATTTTGATGAAATGGAAATATCTTTCTTCAATTTCCATTTACCAAGTTCGTATCTTTCTTTCGTATGTGAATTCGATAGCGCCAACTAATGCAGGATTCCATATAGATCTGGAAGATAGAGTCTTAAGGTCGGGTCGGACGACTTGTAAGCTGAGTCTTCGCAGTGTGGTTTAGTTCTTAGTGTTTCCCTTTCCTTATTATAATAAGGAAAGTATGTAAACACTCTCTCATCTTTATTCGAGTCCCCAAGGGACCTCACATGTGAAACAAAGGAGCTCCTCTCCTATTTTAGTTGAGTACGCATAGTATGCATACACGTATGGTACCTGTTGGTTTGAGAAGTTCGGGAACCTAAGTGCGCGTACCTGTACACATACTGGCGTAGGTTTGTGTCCGAAATTTTCTGCTAGGTTTGGAGGTATGCGTACCCGTTTGCATACTGGCGAAAATCAAACTTGGTCCGGCTATTCAAGTATGCGTACCCATTTGCATACTTGAATGGTTAAAGTTCTAAAATCGGTTTTGTTATGAACAAATACATTTATATATTAAGGAATGCATTCTTTGCAAACCGTGGCTATAATGTTCATAATTGATTCGAGTGAATCAAACCGATTTTTCTTCAATTGTGTTCTTGTATACATCTATGAGAATATAGTAATTGAACAACTCTTTAACTAGTTTCATTTGAGTCATTGAAACTAGTTATGGTTAAGATGAATAAAGTTGATATGAGAGTGTTCATATAGCTAACCTCGATTAACTACTGTTGAGCCAACATGGTGTACACGTTTAGGTACGGTTACATAAACCTAAATGAGGGTACATTTTATTTGTTTATAACAAGCTAAGTTTGATCTAACAGTTGAAAGATATTAGCTTGATTCTAATCAGGATTTCATCTAACGGTGAGTATTGAATGATTTGTTACCAAGGTAACTTAGATTGAAAACCCTGATTTGAAAACTATATAAAGGAGAACTCTAGCAACCAATAAATCTAATCCCCACACCTCCTGTGTGCTACTAGTTTCATAAGCTAGATTCGATTCTCCTTTAACCTTAGGTTTTTCACGAAACCCTGTAGGTTAACGACTTCATTGGGATTGTGAATCCATACCAAACTATTTTCTTTGTAGTTGCGTGTTCTGATCTTACTTTTACTATCGTGATTGAGTACTATGTTAGATAAGATTTGCTTGAGATTTATCTCCGATAGGTAAGATTGAAAAGTAGTCACAAACATCTTCATCTCATCGTTTGTGATTCCACAATATCTTTATTCGTTAATCGATTGGGATTATTGTGAGGTGATTGATATTTCTTGGCTGTTCTTCGGGAATATAAGTCCGGTATATCAATTGGTTCCTGTTCACCTTGATTTATCAAAAGACATAACAAAACTCGTAGGTATTTCTGTGGGAGACAGATTTTTCTATTCCAATAGACTTTTCTGTGTGAGACAGAGTTGTTTATCAAGTCTTCGACTTTGGATCGTAGCAACTCTTGGTTGTGGGTGAGATCAGCTAAGGGAATCAAGTGCGTAGTATCCTGCTGGGATCAGAGGCGTAAAGAGCACGACTGTACCTTGAATCAGTGTGAGATTGATTAGGGTTCAACTACATTCCAGTCCGAAGTTCATTGGTAGTAGGCTAATGTCTGTAGCGGCTTAATACAGTGTGGTGTTCAAATCTGGAGTCTGGACTAGGTCCCGGGGTTTTTCTGCATTTGCGGTTTCCTCGTTAACAAAACTTCTGGTATCTTTGTTATTTCTTTTCCGCATTATATTTTGTTATATAATTGAAATATCATAGGTTGTACGTTAAATCGATCAATTGGGAAATCCAACCTTTGGTTGTTGATTGAAATTGATTGATCCTTGAATATTGGTCTTTGGTACCGTTCAAGTTACTTCTCGTATATTCAATCGGTCTCGCAAATTTCTATTTGCTGATTGCAGATTGAATTGAGAGATAGAGATATAAAACTCTTTGATATACTCTTTGTTAGAGATTGAGATGATTTCACTGTTGTTGATAAATAAGAAAATGACATCTAAGTTGGGGTTTGTAGAGAATAAGAAATAACCCGTGTCGTAACTGCACGCGTTGTAACATTTATCTTCTATCATGATGAACCATGAACCTAACTAAATTACCTATAATATGGTGTTCGATAAAAAGATTAAAAAAAAAGGGTTATCTAATTTAATTGTTGCTTCTAGTGACAATATAGTTGGCCTCTAATATATCCTCAAAATATGGTTAGGCTGAATTTCACACATTTCACATATGGAGCTAACGAATTACAAAATAACTTCTTCATATGCTTGATTCCAAGTTTCAACAGCAAAATAACCTGCATATATTCAATCAATAAATGTCGATGTTGACATTTGAATACCATCATCTTTTACTCCCCCTAAAGGCAAGCTAGGTAAATATTCAAGCCGAATATCTTTGTTATTCTCCATTTGTAGTTATAATTACTACACATCAATATGATATGTTTTTCCCCCTTAGTCAATGCTTTAGTCTATTGTTAGATATAATGTTTAAGCATAATTTTCCTTTCCTAGTGATTAAAAATCACTTGTTTACTCCATATATACATTTCTCCCCCTTTTTTCTCACAAAATGGCAAAGTTTCGAGCAAATAAACGACATACCGAAAGGATCTTACAAATCTAATAGACTTGTATATAACCTATAAGAGTTAAGCACGAAGGTTTCACATACCATTTTAGATAACCAATATTAAAACCGAAACTACAAAAGTAATTTAGTTTCAATATGTTATCAAGGAAACAATTGCCCGAAGTAATTTTCCCAAATAGTTCAAACAAATCAACTAAGATACTTAATTCCCCTTGTTGAACCGATTGCGTATGCACAATTGCTTGTTTCGATAATTCCAAAATAAAGATCGGAATTAACTTTATTTTTCTCATTAGGCTCTAATTATTCAGACAATAACTTAGATCTTTCCCTTTAGACAAGACAAACACTAGGTTAGTTAACTAGCTTTTCTTGTCAAGGCATTCGATTAGACTTGAATAACTTAATCCTATAATTTATAAGTCTAGCTAAGATAAGAATTAACTTAGTTTCTCTTATCCGGAATCAATTGGACTAAACAAATGACCCCGTAATTTTGTTAAGCCACAAACAATAGATACAAACCAAAATAATTTGACCTGCACAATTATTTTCTTAACCGAAAGCAATTGAAACAAATATATACATTACAACACCGCAATTGCACGGAATTTCGTTAAGCAAAAACACGTAATACCCAACAGTAAAGAAGATACCAAACCATAACACTAGTCCAGAAAAGGCTATTAATCACGTTTTTAAAGTGAAAGATTAATTGTATGATTAGGTTATTATAAACAAATCATGTCATATAATATGAAATAGTGGGACCCATCATTTAACGCAAAAATAATTTTATTCTCAAATGTGATAAATTTGTAGGTGCGTGATATTTTATGAACCATTATATCACAGAATAAATCCGTCGGATATTATAAGTTTTAATAAGCCCCCATTATTATTCTATTACGCACCACAAAAATGTCTAACCACTGGCTTAGCATAGATACCGGCTTACTTGCCATAAGCCTATAGAGCCATATCGGTTCCACTCTAGCAAAAGAGTTAAAACCCCATACCCAGAAGATAAGTTCTGAGTTCATCTCTTTACTTCACTGTCTGTTTTTTCCCTCCGGAAACCTATCTACCCAAGAGGAGACTCTAACTTCGAAGAAGAAGAAAACGGTATTGAGTAAGTTTCAAATCCTTGTCATCTTTGTATCTGAGTTTTGCTCAAGTTTCTACGTGGTCCCTAAAAATATGATTTTGGTGACAAAAATTGTACATCCAAAAATTTGGGATTATGTTTGGTTTATACATCAAGAAGAAAATGCTTTGTTGGGTAATTCGTTCTTGAATTCATGACGATAAACGTAATCACAATTGCATGAGAAAATAATAACAGTTATGTTTTTTTTTTATTATTATTCTTTTAGTCATATGTCTTTCAATATAGGTTAAAGTTACTAGCATGTATTATGATGATAAACACAATTGTCAAGAGGTGATAAATGTCGACCATTATCATCGGACAATTGATGGGCTAAATGATGATAAGAGAAAACGTGTTTGCTATATCTGTCTTGGGTTAGGTTCTCAACATGCTTATTCAGGATTATTACTTTATCATTCCTTTCATCAGACCAAGGGAGGTATGTTGACTAGGGGTTGCCTTGCACTTGGAAACTGTAATCTTTTGAAGGTTGAGCATGCTTAAAGTTACTCAATGCAATGCAGAACACTACTGAAGTTAGTTTAACGAGAGGAGAAATAATAGTTAACCTCTAAAAAATAGTAAAAATATTTGCAAACTTTTGATGAACAACCAAGCATATATCTCCTTCTGGTATTGATAACCTACATATTATAGTGCGTAAAAAATATCTTAAACAAACTATTTGTGAACTGGAATCAAAAGTGAGAAATGAGTTGGTAACGTACGTTTGATTGAAGACAAAGACGAAGGATGGTTTATTAAAATAAAAATTTTACTCCTTGATCTTCAAGCAATTTAGTATTATCCATACGCTAAAAACAAGAAAACTAAAAACCATGTTTGTAATAATAATTATCCAGTAGCAACTTTCTCTCACAAGCCGCAAATATGTTGATATGTTGTCTTGTAAGGATTGTTCCTTGCTTCTTGTAAATTGGGTAAGTTTTTGTTAATTCTCTTTACATCATTCTTCATTGCACGCGAACCTACAGTAACGAATGTTTAATGAAAATGGTAACAAAGGTGTGTATATATGGATAATATGTGAAAGCATGATAAAGGTTTATCGTGGCAAACCTGACCGTACTAATGAGATGATTCTTTTTTGACTCATCAGGTTATGATTGAAAAGGATAAGCTATCAAATATATATACCACCAACTTTTATATACCACTAATTTTTTCGTTCCAAAACTTGTACGGAAAAATTGATTAAAAAATTAAGATCATCTAGATTAGTAATAAGTATTTCACTTATCACCGTATAATTTTTTAATAGTCATGTATAAATATGCAAAGTAGGGACATCCCAAAAACGATGTCTCAACACCGAAAAAAATTGTTGTGCCTATGTTCCCAACATTTATACGGTGTCTAGATGTGTTATCCCAACATCCACGTATACCACTATCAAATAGTAACTGGTAACTATAAAAAATAAATAATAATAAAGAAATCAAATGTTGGGTACGGACAGGACAAAACAAGTTATAAAATAAAAAAGTAAGGGCAGAAACATTCAAATACCAAAATACACTTAGTTTTGGTCACCTTCGCCAACACCACCTAGTTTTCACCCTATTATTGAAATCAAACATAGTTTCGGCCAAACACCCATTGTAAGGTTCTCATATAGGTAACTTTTAAACCTCTGCTTGTGGTGGATTTATTTGGTGATATCAAAACTTGTAGCTTAGTAATTTGAATTCATCTGTGATCCTATCTAATTGAGATAGAAAACGGGGACAGGTTAGCCTTGAACGGATATTAGTGGTGTTCGGACTTATCTATTTGGCACTGTTGTATTAGCAGTAAAATGTATGCTTTGATTTATTTTTGTGTAGGTATGCCCCTGCTAAGATGAGAAAGAGTGATGAAGTTGATGTTGAAGACTATATGTATCTCGCCATGATAAAATCAGATGGTTGTCATGGATGAGGCTAAGTTCCAGCAGGAAGACGATAGAGTTTGATTGGCTTGGTCATCTATATATCCAATTGTAAAGACGAATACCTGGGTTCCCATTCCAATAGGTTTGTGATAGATTGGTCTTTTTATTCATGAAGTGCTAAAAGTACATGGAATCCATTCCTGAGATTGCTCTCCTTCTTTCTTGATGCTTGATTCAATGTATTCAATATCCTTAATCTAATGTGACTTTGATTTGACTTTGCAGCAGCACCTATATGATATACCTACCGAGTCCTTTCCAAATGAGACCTTAGAGCTCTGGTTTTGTTGTCGTTCAGTTGTATGTGGTTTAATTGCAGGTAACTTTTTGTGTCCTCAGCTGAGATATTCATTATCTTTGTAGCTTCAGTGTGAAGTATTGTACTGATTTAAGTCGTGTGATTACTTTTCCCCTGCATGTGTTTCATCCATTTATCATACGCATTATTTGAAAACTTGAATGCATAAGACCAAATCAAGGGCAGTAGATGCAAGTTTTGTAGACTGTAAATCCATTTCTTATATTTGGAGTGGGATGAACAGCGAAGGTTGGTGAACTAGTGCTGTAGCTTCTTAATGAAACAGCAAGTTAGTTGCGCACGAAAATGTGGTCTATTTCCTCTAGAGACACCATTTGGCTTACAAAACCCACTGTAAAGCCATGCTTACTGCTATGGGAGGTCTTGTTCAGCTTATAGTTGACCTCCATATAAGGATGGGGAGCTGTAGATTATCTCTTTTCACATGATCGATCAGTAGGGCTTACCTAGAAAGTTGATCTAGAACTGTACGTTCCATACATGAAGTCACCTTTGCTTAAATTTAAATTTAAATTTTAGTGAGCCAGAAACAGAAAACTTAAAAGTGACAAGAAGTAGTTTTGGTACTTGCTTGAGGTGATTTCACTGTAACTTTTAAGGTGATCCAGAAGTGTAGTTGTCCTTCCGAAACTTTGTTGGAGGCCGCCATTCTTATTTTTCTATGCGAATGCGTTTACATGTTTTGGTACTTACTGATCATATGGATATTATTTTTGAAGCATTGTAGTTGAAATTGTGTTGGGTAAGTCACACTAGGGATAGTTCTGTAAGTTTGTTTAGTGGGTAGAAATGGTTTGCTTAAGGCTAGTTTGACTTAGAATATGGTATATTAAACAACCTGTTGTTACGAGATATATTGTGTTTTGTAGCCCAAGCGCATTACTTATTTTTATCGAAATCAAGTAAAGTGCATTTGCAGACTTGCGCACAATTTACTAAAAATACTTCATTTTGGAAGATTAATAGATGGAAAAAGTGGTTTGCATATGGTTTTTTGTAATTCTGTGTTGTATATTTGTATTTTTTTTTTCTCTCAGAATTCTTGGGCCTTGAAACTGAGAGAGTATTGCAAATCTTGTCGTTTGTTTGTCACCTGTGTCAATAGTTTCACTAACAAATTCCAATGTGTGCCGTGTTTATGTTTTATTTCTGCCGACCTCCTTCACATTCTGAGAAAGCTATTTTGATCTCCTTGGATAAGATTCAAGGTATTCTTATCTGCAGATGATAGTCTGCTCTCCTGTGGCAGAAAGCGTTGGGCGGAAAATAAAATGTAAATCCTCAGTTGGTATCTTCTTAGTATGGCATCAGCATACTGATTGATTATCCTCTATGGTTATGTAGCAATGCATGTTGGTTTTTTAGAAATAACATCAGCCATTCAAAAAATAGTTTTTTAGAAAGCTATGTTGGTTCATGCATTGTGTATTCCTTCTGTTGAGTTCTCATTCTGTTACAGTGTTCTTTGCTTATAGTAATAACAACCATTGGAATTTACAAGAGGGTTCGCGACCTCTTTTCATTAAATTTCTAGCAATTTTTCAAACTTTTTTTTGGGTTGTCATGAAATGTTTAGGAGCGCGTGCTCACTTCTTTGATTCTAAAGCAACCTTTTTTTGGGTTGTTCCATTCCACTGTGAACAAACACCCGCACCAAGCAACCTCAGGTCACTGGATTACTTTGCTAGTTGCTTCCCTCCCTCTCCAGCGAGAGGAGCACAACAGATGAAATTACACAGTTTTTATTACATCAGCATTCCTGGAAACAGTGGTTCTCAACTTCTCAAAATAAAGTTAACTATTGTTTATTGTAAACAGTGGTTCGGTATTGTTGTCCGACACAAACAGTGTTCGTCAGGCATTCCAAAAGGAAAAAACCCAAAACATAGACACCATCATAAACATGTTATAACTAATTTACTCTTTACAACTACCCACTCAATTCATGTTCAGATCATTTCTTCAAGTAAATAGCAACCAAGGGACTGCACTTTCCCCCCTAGGAAAAACAGCTGCAGCCAGTCATCATCTTAAACCAAAGCCTAGATTACAAACTCAAGTCTAGTAGTTTTCTTATTATCATTCATTGATTCATATGACAATTTTAAACATCTCCACACATTATTGACACAGGATCGGAACGTTATATCGGAAAGTTAGAGTTCTTTATTTATTTATTTTGGCAACCGTTTTTGTTATTCACAGGCAGGCACATTTCTGTTGTATCTGGGCTTGGGTTTATAAATTTCGCAGCACTTTGGTGTTACATCCATGGAGTACATAGCGCATCAAAACAGTGAGTCAGTGACTGAGCTCTGTTGAAGATGTTGTTATCATAAAAATCTGAAAAGTTCTCATGGAAGGGTGCGAAGATGCTGAGAAACTTGGCAAACATGTTATTGAAGAATCTCGTGCAGTTTATGTGGTTTGCCGTGCTTGGTGAAACTGCAGCTCAGGGAAGAAATTTATCTCGAGAAGCAAGAACACATGAGTTTGTGTGGGAAACAGCGTGATAATGATGACAAGAAAGTCGTGAATACATGCCTCAAATTTCAATACTGACGCGGATTATCCAACTTGCTGTTGACTTCTGAATCAGAAGTTGGTTCCCGTTGAATGTAGCTAAAGAAAAGTGATTGTTACCCATGATGCAGCAACATGATTATCTAATATTAGCTTAAAGCCAAACATCGATCCATAACCTGATGTTGTCCTGCCAATACAGTGTTGACTGATGATTACCGAGGCTTAGGTTTCTTTCAAGAGAATTTCAGGAAGGAGCTACAAATACTTTTTATTTTTTTGGGCGGCAAAGATAATATTGATTGAAACTCTGCAAAAACGCAGAGGCCGAAGGGGTTACAACAAACTAAACAAAGAAAAGAAGAAAGATGTCTGGAGGACCCAGAGGAGAGGGGAACATATTAGGAAGGGTCAAAGAAATTGTCCCTCCAGTTTACAATAATATCATCAGTGGTAACATTATTAAAGGAGGAAAGATGATTAGCCCAAGAGAAGATTTTCAGTTTGGCTTCAATGATGATGGCATCAGTAGATTTTTCTTTTTGCTTGAAGGATCTTTCGTTTCTTTCGAGCCAAAGAGACCAAATGACACCAGCGTACAGCCTCTTCCAAAGCTCTTTGGTAACACCGGTAAAAGAGCTGTCACTCCAGTTGTCGATGAGAAAGCAGATAGAAGGAGGGGAGAAGTTTAAACCTGCAGCAGAGGAAAAATAGTTCCAGATTGTCTTTGCAAAACTGCAAGTAAGGAATATGTGAGTGGCAGACTCCTCCTGGTTCTTGCATAGCACGCACACATTGGAGATGGGACTCCCATTAGAAGTAGTAATGGCGCACTTTCTCCGATGCAAGTTATCTAACGTCGGCAGGCTGTTAAGAGAGGCTTGCCAAAGAAAGAAACCAACCTTATGAGGCCAAGCTTTCGACCAGATATTCGAACTAGGGAAGTAGTTGACTGGACGAGTAGTAGCTAAATTGTCATAAGCTACTTTAACAGAGAAAACACCAAACTTATCCCCAAGCCAGGTGAGCTGATCCTGCTCGTCAGGACTGAGCGAGATCGAGTTTAAACACGAAAGTAAAGTGGCTTGAATACCCACATCAGAAAGACGACGCCTCCAGATCCCAAGATTCCAATTCAGGCCAGAGGAATGAGGATTGAAAGCTTGTTGTAATGAGATTCCTTTGGAGTTTGTTTGATTATACAAAGTAGGACAGAGAGCCGCCATAGAACCAAGGACATGCCATCTATCCTCCCAGAGTCTGATTGAAGAGCCATTTCCAATTTTAAGCAGAGAATTATCGAAGAAATCTTGAGCAGTAGAGTAAATGTTGCGCCATAGACTAACCCCATGAGCTTGTTTTGGTTCTTTAGTTTTCCAACCCAAATCTGCCAGACCATACTTTTCTTCGATGATCATAGCCCACAGGGAATTCTTTTCTTTACCCAACCGCCACCACCATTTGGTTACAAGAGCTTTGTTCATTAATTTCAATTTTCGAATACCAAGCCCTCCATGCTTCATTGGTTCACAAACTTTTTTCCAACCGACCCAATGGATTTTTTTAACATTTTCACCATCATGCCATAAGAAGTCGCCAAGAATTTTCTCTATCTTTTTAATGACAGATTGAGGGGCCATGAAGAGCGAAAAGTAATAAACTGGCAAACTTAGGAGAACACTTTTAATAAGAGAGAGCTTACCTCTCTTCCAAGTTGCTAGTCTGGATTTGCATCTTTCAACCACTTTATCCCATTTGAGCTCACCGAGAGGCAGACCTAGGTAGATGCTTGGCAAAACATCATGAGTGCAACCAAGAACTGCAGCGAGATCAGCAATGTGGGGACTTCACCCACTCCAAACATACTGCTTTTTTCAAAGTTAGTGCGCAACCCAGAGGCAATCTCAAAGAAAACCAAGATATTTGAGATATTTGACTTGCTCAATATTAGCGTCCAAGAAAACGAAGGTATCGTCCACGAATTGAAGGTGGCTCACTTTAGTCCCATCTTGTTTGACTGTAAAGCCACTTAACCACCCAACTTCCGTCGCTTTAGCAAACATCATAGAAAAGACCTCTGAAACGAGAAGGAAGAGGAAAAGGGAGAGCGGATCTCCTTGGCGTAAACCTTTCTCGCTTGTGAATTTTCCACAAGATGTGCCATTAATGAGAACTGAGAAGGGGATTTTCCTGATGCACCCGCTTATCCATTTTCTCCATCGTAAACCAAAACCCATACGGAGCAGGATTTCATCCAAGAAGGACCATTTAACATTATCGAACGCTATCTCGAGATCAATTTCACAAATGATACCTGGAATTTTAGATTTGATTCTCGAGTCCAAACATTCATTGGCAATAAGAATGCTGTCCAAAATTTGACGACCTTTGATAAAGGCAGATTGGTGATTTGACGTAATTTTTGGTATGAACAGTTTCAGACGCTCAGCAAGCACCTTGGAAATAACCTTGTACATTGTGCCAATCAAACTTATGGGACGTAAGTCTTTAGCTTCCTCGATGCAATCTTTCTTGGGAATTAGCGAGATAAAGGTAGCTTTTAAACGCCAATCAATAAAACCATTTCTTTCAAACTCCTTAACAACATTCAATCATTCATGATGATGTCCACTTTCATGAAATCCCAGCATTTAATGAAAACACTCACTTGGAAGCCGTCAGGACCTGGTGCCTTGTCTTTGCCCAGCTTGGATAGTGCCATCAGAACTTCATCCGCTTCAATGTTTCTTTCCAACCAGGAACAAGGAGAGTTGCGAGAAGTTCATGCCTGCAAGGGAAGTTTGCGGGGACGAAACTTCCTTGAACCTAGATTCAAAATGTGAGACAATATAGTCTTTTATCATGACTTTGTCTTTAACCCAGGAATTGCTGATCTTCAATTTAGCCACATTATTTCTTCTTCTTCTTCTGTCCTTTGCTAATTTATGGAAGAATTTAGTATTGCGATCACCATGCTGGACCCAAAGAGCTCTAGACTTGTTAAGCCAGTGAAGATAAAGCATGTCAGCTGACTTTTCATATTCGATTCTTAGATTTAGCCTTGTGGACAGTTGATCGAGCACCGCAATATCAGCTAAAATTTTCTCATTCCTCCTATCAATTCTGCCGAAAATATTTTTATTCCAAACTTTTAATTGCTCTTTTAAGAACTGAAGTTTTTTAGCCATAATAAACCCAGCTGAACCCGAGCATTCAAAGCTAGTCCACCATTGCTTAATCAGAGGCAAGAGAGAAGGTTCGAGAAACCACATTGCTTCACAACGAAATGGAGGAGCTCCCCAATCTTCAAACGAACAAGAGAGCCTGATTGGTTTGTGGTCAGATAATGGACGAGCCAGAGCCATCACGGAGATAGTGGGGAAGTGATCTTCCCAACTGGAAGATACGAGAAAAAGAAATCTATCTATGGGGATTAATAGAAGAGATGCTATTTCTCCAGGTGTATTTAGCACCCATAATTGGGAGATCAATAAGTTCATGAGAGTCAATGAATTCTCCGAACTCGCGCATCCCTCTATCACTGCTAGTGCAACCTTTCCTTTCAGACATAAAACGAACGACATTGAAATCTCCTCCCACTACCCAAGGGAGGTTCCAAATATCTTGCATAATAGAAAGTTCATTCCATAACCTTTTTCTTTCATCCACGACACAAGACCCATACACCCCTGATAACAGCCATTTAAAACTATCGGAATTGTTGGAGAACTGGATGTTTATAGAGGAAGTACCAATAATGAAATCAATCATTGAGACTTTAAGAGTGGGAGGTTCCAAATAATGAGAATCCCACCAGATCTCCCCATGGAATCAAGAGAACGCCAGTCCATTGTGTTTGAGCCCCATAATTGTTTGACAATAGTATCATGGCAAGAAGGGAGAAGCGTCTCTTGTAAAATAAGAATGTCAGGTTTATTGAGACCCACCCAAGTTTTGACTCGATTCCTCCTTTTACGATCTTTACCACTTTTAACATTCCAAGTAATGATTTGTAACATTGATAACTACAAAACATGGAGGAAATACCAAACAGATAATTTTGACAGGAGCCTCCCTGCACTCGAACTGAAATGCTCTAGGATTCCTTGCTGCAGCATGCATCAATAATCTGATCAAGTCATCTTCGCTGCCCGAGAAACCCATTCCTTGCACCTCATTAACTGCTTTGATTAAATTAATTGCTGGAGAGAATCCTGCTTTTAGATATCTAATGACAATTTTTTCCTTTTCCTTATCAACGAGAGCTGCTGCAAAGAATTCAGCATTGACCAATTGAGTGTTGATATCTTGAGTTTCAATTTTTTCAATCGATGCAAGGGGTGTGGAGGAATTACTATCCGTACGATCTTTAGATTGAGAAGAATTGAGATCCTGATCTTGGTTGAAACTTGAATTTGAGACCAAATTTTTAGAAGATTGCCCATCCAAAGAGTTAATTTCGTGTTCCGAATCCTCATCAAGATTTACTGCTTCCCCATTATTGCTAGTACTAGCAGAATCATGCAAAATAGGTTCAGAATCGCAAAGATTGTTGTTGGAGAAATCCCAAGAGGAAGAATTATTATTATTGGGTATGGAGTTATTGACTGAAGAAGCTTAAAGGCTACCAGGGATATCATTATCAAGAGACAAGGAGTTTAGGATAACTGGATGTGGGTTAAGCTCCGAGGAGTTGAAAAAACCCGAGGGAAAAGTACCTGATTTTTTAGCCTTAAACAATGCTTCACTGTTAATGGGGTTTACCTGATCAAGGCCCAGTTGAGATGAATGGACTTTCATTGGGCTTGACAAAATAGAATCAGGGATAACAGATGCTAGGGGAGATGCTAGGTAGGGGTGTGCAACGGACGGACGGTTACGGATTAGGGGTCACCCGCAACCAAATCGTCAAAGTTGCGGATGTGGGAAATTGAACCGTGACCGGCCTAATCACCCGCGGATTTCACATCCGCGGATCAGCGGGTAATACGGACCGGATGCGGTTTAACCGCGGATTTAGTCAGAAGAAAAAAAAAAAGGTAAATAAACAAAACCGGTGAGGGGATTTTTAAACATGCTATGCTAGGCATTTCATCAAACAATTTGCGTGCATAATAATGAAAAACAAAGTAACTGATTTGGAGTAGAATCAGTATTCAGGGACTAAAAAGCCGAAAGGAAAATTCCATAATGTAGATATGAACACCATTAAAAAAAATCAAAAGACATTTGGATTGAAACTAACATGAAATTGAGCGAAGGGGAACTTCAGTTCGTTTCATTTCAAAGCAAACTCTGTTAGGTTAAATAGCAGAATACATGGATGAAGGCTCCTAAGCTTTGTTTTGCCAGGCTTTATTTAACTGGGCTTTATCTTTTTTTGTTATAACCTACGATGCGGGTTAATCCGCGGATTTACAAAACCAATCGCAACCAAACCGCTAAACCTTGCGGATTTGAAAACTCACGTGTCCGGCCCATAGACTCTTGCGGATGAAATCCGCGGTTCTGTATTTTATGCACACCCCTAATGCTAGGGGATGTTCTAAAGAATTTTCCGAGTGCCTTTCAAAAATTCGAATTCGAACGTTGGAGGGAGGATTGACGTGGCATTGATCAGACTGAGCTTGGTCATCGATTAGAGGAGTTGACTGTACTTGATGTTCAGAATTTGGATTTTTACCTGTTTCTTCCATCACAGAAGCAGAACCTAGAGGAGCCCGTGATTCTTTTTGACCAGCTACTGACTTGGCAGGTACCCTTGAAGGTTTAGTAACGAAGTTGTCGGCAGGATATGATTTCCCGGTAAGACTCCGAAGAACTGACGTGTTTTCCAGGTTTGAATATCGAAGGACAAGTTGAAACCTTCATCCAAAGTTGTCTGAGGTCGAATTACTACAGTTACTTTTTTTGTTGGTCACGCGCGTAACATCCCGCATGGGTGGTGTTACACGTGTGTCAATTTTAAAATTCGCACCCTTATGGGAATAATTGTATTTTTATTTTATTTTATTTTTGAAGGAAAGATGAGTTTAACAACCCAAAATTTATTAAATTACCTCAATAAAATTGAGGTTCGAAGGATACAGTGGTGGAGAATTTTCATTCCACCAATTGGAATCATGATAACATGATAGTTCCAGTACATCATAATGATACAACATAAAAAATACAAAATATAATGTATCCCAATTTCGAAATATAACAATTGTAAAGAATAGTTGATCAAAGAGATAGATGATGTAATTCAAATAATGGTCTTCTCATTAAACTGCAACGATTTAGAAACTTCTTCTTCATTAAGATATAATCCTTCATAAAATGAATAATGTGCTCCAAATATCATCATAATTACAACCCATTCCAGTAGCCATTGATCAACTTTGTAAGAATCTTGATCATCGTCACGCCGGATTTGGTCATCTCCGAAAATATACTTGAATCTATCATCAAACTCCATAAGAAAACCCAAAGGGAAATAATAAATCGCTGCAGTAGCGAATTGAAACATCATATGACAAAGAATTGTCATATAAATTTTATTTATTGAAAATATAAAGGATTACAGAAAACAGAACCTAATTTCGCAAAAAGATGCGATTTTATTTATTAAAACCAAATCTAATGAATAAAACTATCTAGATTTGCCCAGAAGATATAAAATCCATATCTAAACCCGAATAAATCTAGATTTAGGGTGAAGAAGATGGAGAAAAAATAGGATTAGTTTTTTTTGGAAAAAACGGTTTTGGGTTTTGGCGGAGAGAAGAAGCAAAAAAAATATAATTCAATTGATACTCCAAACGGTATTATCTTTTCTTTAGAGAAAGAAACCGAGAGAAACTTGAAGGAGTCTTACAGATAGAAATAGATAGACCAAGAGAAAGAATGAGGTAGATCGAGTGAAATAGTGGAGATCGAGTTCGTCTATGGGTTTTGGGGATGAGTATGTCTGATTAAAGGAAGAAACTTGAATCTCAGACATTAAGTTCCTATTCTACTTCTAATACTACTACTAGTAAGGTTTTGTTGCATCTGTTTTAAAAGATACCAAGTTCTCTTCTTCTTTTAAAGTGCACTCCCTGATCTTGGACTCAAGAGTTTGAGTTTCTTTCTCTTGGGTCTTTGATTTAGCTTCTAACTGCATCATCTCCTTTCTTAATTCAGTCATCTTATTCTCATCGACATGTGATTTAACTTGCAACACTCTCATCTTTACTTGTAGTTCCTCTTTCTTTTCTCAATTATCTGCTTCATCTACCGCAATACACCTAAGCTCATCAAACTTTTCACGGAGCTTCGTAACATCGTAACACATATCTTCCAAAGTTGTCAGTTGAGAATCATAATCTACTATACCTTTATAAAAATTAACAGGATCCACAGCTTGTGAGATGAAAGAATTCCAACTCTAAAGCAACCTTCATGGTATATATGACGAATTCTAGAAGAGTACTTATCCAGGGGTTTGAAATGTGGTTCTTGATGAGGGAAAGTTTTGAATGTTTCCTCTTACTTTAGCACTCTGAAAATCATCAGAAACGTAAAGAGAATGGGTGTAGGAACTAGGTGATATACTGCTCACAGTTGACGGCTGGGGAAAAGGGATTTGTCTTTCGAGAGGTAGAGAGTTGTTGTAAGGAACTAATGAAGAAGATATCTTGATTTGTTGAAGATGAAAGGAATGGCTGAAGATTGAATACAGATGCTTAGAGTTGGTTTATCTACCTCATCAGTCTTTCTTTACAATAAATGGATTAATGAAGGTAGGTGTAAAAATCAGAGACTTAAAACTTTAACTACTATGATGTAATGGCGGTACTTTCACTCTGCATTCATATCAATTTGATAGCATGAGTGATGACCAATTCGCCTCTAGTTAATGTTGTTAATGCTCCTGAACCTTTGTTTGCCTATTAGATTCTGCTTTATTTCCTTTGTACACGTAAACTAGATACATAGGACAATTCACAAAAATATACATAGTAATTACTAAAATGCGCATACACCCAATCAGAGTTAATCTAACATCTGCCTCATTTAGGAAGTATTTATGTGATCATGGAAGGAGATGCCAATTTTAATTTTTTGATGGGCACATCCATTGGATCTATTGAATTTTGTCAACCTTTTCATTTTGATTTGATTTAGAGTACATGCCTGTCAGATTTGCCTTCAAATGTTTTCTAATTTAACCCGGCCAAGTGTCTGTCTCTATTCATGCTTGAATGCATAAGCCTAGCAGTCATGACATCTTAAACTTTTGTGCCTTGATCATCTTCAGAAGTATCAAAATTCCAGAAGCACAATACAGACTATGTAATCAAGTTGCGGCACTTTGTTCATGTGTATCATAATTTATAACAACTACTCCGAGTCTTTGACCTATCAACTTGCATTTAAAGCCACAAAGACGTTTCTTCAATGTAAGATTCAATAAATCATGCAACAGACAGAAATGAAGATCTATAATACGGATGATGAAAAACACCAAGCACTTTGCATACCTTCATCAACTTTTTGACATGAGTCAAATTTCTCCAAGAACATTCCATTTCTTGAAATCTGGACAGGGACCCCAAGTTGGATTAATTATCTTCTTCTTCTAGTTCTAGTTCTAGATGAGATAAGCGGCCATATTAATGAAACCGATAACACAAACTGCAGATGTTATCGTAATCATATTCGACACCTTATCCAACATCTCACCAACTTCTTCTCGAGTAGTTTTAAATTCATAAGCAATTCTAGCTTCAAGACCACTCAGAGCAGGTTCGCCCATATCCCCTTTTACGGGAGCATTACTTTCGCCAATATTTATGTCATTGACTCATTGCCATTCCGGTTTCCAATTCCTTCCTTGTACCACCAGCCATCTGCTTTGTTAGGTTTTTCCACCATCGTGTGTGTGAGAATAGCAAACCCTAATTCGAGATCAAAACAACTAGCTAGTTTAGCTATGAGTTCAAGAACTGTTTTAATTAATACCCAACGACGCACCAGTAGTTACTAGTTTGAAGATTGAAATTTAGTCGACTCAATTAATGGGCCTCTCTCTAGTTCAGCCAATGTTGTTTTTCTCGCAAGCCCAATAAAGAAAGCTTAAGAACTGTTTTAATTAATATCCGACAGCTCAATCTTTGTTAGTGATTTTTTCTTTTTGAAACCAAATTTTGGTATGTGTTTTTCCGGCCGTTCATATTTCTCTGCTTCCTGAATTTGGCAAGAACAGTGCGGTGATGTCAACCATACTTAAGCAGCTTGCTTTGCGTAGGAACGAGATGGTTCCTTCGACAAAAACCGAAAATAAAATGTTTCATGTGGCACCGTTAGTTGCTCAGGTAGCTGGAAGTTACAATAGTTAATGAGCTGAGATGAGACCAGTCTCGCTAACAAATTGATAACACACACAGATGTCAGATACTCATTACGACTCCTGAAAGTATTGTTGACCACGAAGGAGCGCTTCCGTTTTGGTTGGTTTGTCAGCTACATGCATCTCGTTCGAGACCATAAGCAAGATAAAGATCCAACGCCAATGTGGGCAACAAATTTCTGATCATCAGTAATGTAAATTTCACAAACACGGAACAAGGAAACGTAGAATCACTGAATGAAAATACATACGAAAAGTTCACTTTATTTTGAGTTCGGTTATAGGAGGGAAACAATTGTTCACATTTTTGAAGACCAACAAGAAGAGAAGCAATGATAGGGCACAAATACTACAATGCATGGGCTACAAATCCGTTACGTGGGGTCCAAAAATGGCAAATCCAAGCATTTGCCCCATGCATAAGAACCGGCCTAAGCTAGTTAATTGCTCGAGTGCTTCCAGGTTTAAATTCAGAAACATCTAGTTTAGTTTTTCCGTTACCTTTTTTATCTCAACTAATTTAGATATTTTACTCTTTTATATTTTTTTATTACTTAGTATATTCTTAATACATATCGTATCCAATTACGAAATATTCCAACCCAGAAATATTTTTTAAAAAAAGTTCGGTAAATTTAGATATAAAAATCTGTAACTTTATATATTTCAACCTAATTTGTAGGAATTTGATTATATAATATCCGACTTTATCAATATATTGGATAAATATATATTAAAATTTAAAAATCGTGAACGTGGGTTATACTGCCGAATATTTTTGAATTTGAATTACATAATTTCCTGTTTTTGCGTTTGAACAAAGACCAAGATGTAAACATACATATATACATATATATCGGCAGAGGAAGAAGAAGAAGATATAATAATTATATTCACAAATGGGTTTAAGCGTACTCTTTGATACTGATGTAGACGAGGAGGAAACCACCAGTATCAATCCAACGCTTATACTAAGACTCAATGTAGATAAACAAATAAGAGGTGTTGTTCAAAATAGTCGATCCAAATGAGTGGAGATAAAAGTTACGGGCGGCGTAAGTATAATAGATGTTGTCGAAGATAAGACTTTTAGAATGCTTTCTTGCTTGGTGTCCCAGAGGTTGCCCGAGATCAGATTATAGATCAAGTTCTAGGAGATGTGGTTGACAATATTGATCCACTTGAAACGCAAGTTTCTTTTACAATCACAGGACTTGTCACCATTATACAAGATGATAGTGAAGTTATATTTAACGAAGACGAAGAAAATAATCATACATATGATGATGAAAATGAAGTTATATCTGACGAAGAAGATAATCATACGGATGAAGATGATGAAAGTGAAGAAGATTCGGAATACAACAGTGACAGTGATCTGGACAGCGATCCAGAAAACCGTGCACCAAAACATCTGATTGACGGATTAAAGAAAGAAGTATATAAAGGTGAGGATGGTGAGTATAGCTGCACAATATGCACGGATATCCTGGTTAGCCATGAATCCGAAGTACCCACACTTTTCATTCGGAATGTATCATAGACTGGTTATTGGTTAGCAATTCTTGTCCAGTATGTCGTCGCCCAGTCGTCAGTATCAACTCTGATTGAAGCTGCAGATGAAAGTTATAATTGGGTGTAGGTCGTCGTATGTTTATGCAAGATATCATTCTTGATTTTGTGTTAGCTGCTGTTCTAGGGTGGTTTTTTGTTTTCTATTTCCTGTTTAGTGTGGTTGGCTTATGTCTTAGATCCTCTCTTCCTTTGAGGCTCTAGCGTCTGTTTTCCTTTTTAGTGCTTTCTAAGCACTTTTAAAGAAAATCTTAACCTTGCTGCTCAAAAAAAGAACTATTCTGTTCTGCTTTCAAGTGTATGCAACTGTTTCAATCCATCAAATCTGTAATTTATTCTCCATATAATTGGCTTAGGGTTGTGTGACTTAGTTTAGCTTTCGTTTACATAGACTAGTGCTACAAGTTTTGCATTACAAATCAATTTGGTTTACAGAAAAACAAACAAATATGTTACATTGATTCACAGAAGAATGGTGCTAGATCAATGAAAAAAAAAATACCCAAAAGGAAACAAAAACTACAAAAGTTTACTTTTTGTGTGAAAAAATTAGAGTACCAAAAAATTTACGAAGTCATAAAATAAATAAATAATCATAGGCTCATACATGGTTTCATCTTCATTTTCTTTGAAACCCTAGGTTTTCTTAAAGAGCCGCATATAAGGATAAAGCAATCTTGCAATGGTCTATTGTGTTGCTGCAGCCATAAAGGCGATGTTACAAGCAGAAAATGCACCTATTTCATATGCAATCCCTCAACGAAGCAATATCGCAAAATTGTTTGTGGATATGAAAGGGCAACAGAAAAAGGTTTCACAATGCTTTTGAATGTCAGTTTGGCTTATGATCCGCTCAAATCACCTCATTACAAAGTTATTTGTGTTTGGATGATGCCACCTTTAGAACATACTCATCGGATTTGTGCTTATTTAATTGAGATATACTCATCTGAAACTAATTCTTGGAAGCTCGCTGGAGATGTTTTCTCTATACCTCGTGGTATTTTCAGTAAAAGTGGAGTGTATTGGAATGGTTCTTTGCATTGGATTGACTCTTGGCCACAAGAGAATCACATTCGTTTCAATGTTGATGAAGAATTACGAACAGGAATTCCACCATACCGCTCTCTTATTTATAATAAAGATAGATCGAATGTTGAATACTTTGGGGAGTGTAGGGGTCGGTTACATCTTATTGCTGATTATGGCCGGCTATCTATTTATGATATCTTGGAGATGAAGAGTGACTACACGGGATGGATACACAAATTTCGTGTTAATGTCCGGGAGTTTCAATATCCAGTGGTGTATGGCGGATTTTGTGTGTTGCATGTGGAAGAAGTAGGAGAGTCATTTAGGTTGGTAATGAAGGTACTGGAACAAGTTATTTCTTGTGATTTGCGTGAAATGAGCTTCAAGGATCTTTATAGATTTGCACCACAGACATCGAAAAAGATTTCTCAGGACAGTTCGTATCAGTACATTGAGACACTCGCTTCTGTTTGATCAGGTTACTATTGTTCTCTACCATTTCTTTGAGCTCGATGTGAAGGGATATTGCAGCAAAGGGATGGAGGTATGAACCCTGAAGACTTCTCAGCAGTTCCTTGTTAAAATCTAGTTTAAATTGTGTTGGGTAAGTCACACTAGGGATAGTTCTGTAAGTTTGTTTAGTGGGTAGAAATGGTTTGCTAAACGCTAGTTTGACTTAGAATATAGTATATTAATGAACCCGCTGTTACGAGTTATATTGTGTTTTGTAGCCTAAGCTCAGCAGTTATTTTTATTGAAATCAAGTAATGCTCATGGTACATTTCCAGCCTTGCGCACAATTTACTGAATATTGCATTATGGTAGGTCAGTAGAATGATAGATGGACAATGTGGTTTGCATATGGTTTTCTGTAATTCTGTCTTATGTACGTTAGTTTGTATTGTTTTTTCTCTCAGAATTTTTGGGCCTTGAAACTGATGGAGTATGCAAATCTTGACATTTATTTGCACGACTCACGACTGTGTCAATATTTTCACTTGCATATTCAAAAGTGTGCCATGTATATGTTTTATTTCTGCCGACCTCCTTCATATTCTGAGAAGGCTACTTCGATCTTCCTATAAGATTCAAGGTATTGTTATCTGCAGATGATAGTATGCTCCGCCGTGGCAGAAAGTGTTGGGAGAAAAATAAAATGTAAAACCTCAACCGGCATCTTCTTAGTTTGGAATTAGCATACTGATTGATTACCTCTTTGGTTCTGTAGCAATCCATGGTTGTTCAGAAATAACATCAGTCATCAGCCAGTCAAAAAAAATAAGGCGGGTCTTCATGCATTGTGTATTCCATCAGTTGAGTTCTCATTCTGTTACGGTGTTCTTTGCTTACAGTAATAACAACCATTGGAATTTACAAGAGGGAATTCACAATCTATTTTCATTAAATTTCTAGCAACTTTCCAAGCTTTTTTGGGTTGTCATGAAA
This sequence comes from Papaver atlanticum, assembly GCA_023531105.1. Classification (NCBI taxonomy): domain Eukaryota; kingdom Viridiplantae; phylum Streptophyta; class Magnoliopsida; order Ranunculales; family Papaveraceae; genus Papaver; species Papaver atlanticum. The sequence goes on along the minus strand of JAJJMB010017752.1, from coordinate 72,732 downwards.
TGTTTAGGAGCGCATGCTCACTTAAAGAGCAAGTCTTATAGTTCTATACCACCAATTTATTCATGAAAGAGAAATGTTAATTTCGTTTAGCTTATTGTGCTCCATTCCACTGTGAACAAACACCCGCACCAAGCAACCCCTCAGAAGTTGAGATGAAATTATATCTTTCAGAAGCTAAGATCTGACAAATAATAATAACAGTTTTTATTACATACAAGATTGAAATTACATCATCACAACATGAGATTAATAGATTCACACAAGTATGGTTGTTCTTGTTACAGTATCTTCCAAGGAATGCTTCTTGGAAACAATGATTCTCAACTTCTCATCTCTTCTTAATTTTGAAAACCAACAAGAAGAGAAGCAATGATAGTGCACATATACCCATGGGGCAAATGCTTGGTTGAAATATATAAAGTACAATGTATGGGCTGCATGGGTCCAAAAATGGCAAATCCAAGCATTTGCCCCATGCTTAAGAACCGGCCTAAGCTAGCGAATTGCTCGAGTTTTTCCAGGTTTAAAATTCAGTCAGAAACATCTAGATTTTTAGTCTTCCCTTACCTGTTTTATCTAAACTAGCACTTTAGATTTTTCACTCTTTTTTATATTATACTTAAATTGTAGTATATTGTTAATTCGGCCGACCAAGCGAAGCTAGGGAGAACCTTTATATGACCAATTTTTTGTAAATAGTAAGTGATCAATTGTCACAAAAAGATTGGATTTGGTGTATATGGTTGATCTTTTTAACTTGACACAATTATCCCTCCTTTTTAGTCAAATTACTATAACTCCTTATGTATCCTATTTTTTAGAGGTATAATTGGAAAGCAAACTTTAATATCTCTCCTCCTTTAAAACACTAAGTCATATGAGCTCCCACATCGTACGGTGAGTGTGACACCCCATTTGAATTACACTCCGTTTACACCCTATATTTTTTAGGGATTCTAATGGTTGGGGCATTACACTCCGTTTACACCCTATATTTAGGTGGCCGTTTGGCAAAACGTGGGTATACAACACTTAGAAAACATTATCTATATACCCCTAGTACGAAGTGTATTGAAAAATTGAAGAAAACTGAAAACCGAAATACAAATCAAAAAATTTAAGAAAACCTAAGAATTACAGATTAAATCTTCGAAAATCAAACACCAAATCAATCAAAAACCAGTATATTAAGATTATTACATGATCTAAAAGATCAAATCTGACTGAAACACACAAAAAAATGAAAAAATAAAAAAAAGGTTTCAGAAATCGATTTGTTGTGGATCTTCAACAACAACATTTTGAAAAGATCAAACCGAAGGTAAACATCGATTTTTTATCTCAATTGAGTTTACATTTCATTTGATTTCGATTCAGTTTCGTAAATGATTTATCTTCAAACAATTGTTTGATTCATCGAATTTCATTTCCAATGATTTATTTTTTTTCATACCGTTACTGTTTTCTATTGAATTCATACGAATTTTCTTCGATTTAATGTTGCATGTGTTAGAAAACAACAAAATCAACTGTTTTTGTTGGTGCTAAGAAAGCAGTAGAGGTAGGCCTCCTGGTTTACTTGATTTTGTTCAATTTCATAGTGATTTTGTTTCATTTACCGATTTTGATTCATTTAGTGTTGCATTATTTTGTTGTTTAGTAGCAATTTTCTGCTGGTACCTATGTGATGCCGGCTTGATGAATTAGTTACAAACGCATTTTTATGTTTGAATTTAGGATGCAATTTTAAGTTCGAGAAACAATCGAATGAACACAAGTAGGAGTTCGAGAGAAGGAGTAAGGAGTTGGCAACATTAGCAGAATCAAGGTTGGAGAAACAAGTTGATTTTCTATGTTTCACTTTTTTCAGTATGTCTTTTCACTATCAGTAACTGTCAGAATAATCTTATATGCTTTATTCTCTATTGAGTGTTGTGGCCTGTACAAAGAGCACCATTGGGTTCAAAATAAGCTTTTAGCACTTCAATTGTCCTGTAGCTATCAGTTAAATACCATTGGACATTGTCTCATTATGATTTCTCATTTCGGCAGAAAAAGTATCCACAATTTGACCAGCTGCATAATAGTGCGTCATGCGACATGTATTCTTTAGTTAATCGAGAGTAAGATTAGGATAATCAAGATTCATAAGTTGTTGGTGTTAGTAGATGTTGTGGTGGTGGTGATGGTAGGTGTTG
>JAJJMB010017752.1:57561-70524 GCA_023531105.1 Papaver atlanticum | reverse complement strand
GGTGTTAGTAGATGTTGTGGTGGTGGTGATGGTAGGTGTTGTTGGTGGTTATTGTTGTTGTTATTGTTGTGGTTGCATTGTTTGCAGCAGTGGTGGTGGTGGTAGTGGATGTTGTGGTGATTTTTGTGTTTGCAGAAACGTTGTTGGTGGTGGATTTTGATGCAGAGGAGGTGATGGTGGTGGTAATAACAATAGCAGTGTTGGTGTTGTGGTTTTGGAGGTGGTGATGGTGGAGTTTGAGAGAGTTTTTAATTATGTATGACTATCGTAGGACTAAAAAAAAAGTGGTAGTGGAAACGGTAGCAATGCCATGGTTTTTTTAGTTATGAAACAATTGATTGTTCTGTATTTACTATTATTTATTGATTGGCTTTTGTGTTTACACCTTTTTGCTTTGCTTCTTGCAGAGGGCCTTTAGGTTATGAAGGAAGTGGAAGACGACCTGATTACGATAGATAGTTCCCATACATAGAAGCAACTTTTTGTCCCCATACATAGATGCAACTGGCATTTATAAGTAATCTCCAGTAATTTAGTAACTTGGATAAGTTTTTTCCAAGTCAAGACCAAAGAACCTGTGATGTACTCATTTTGGAAGCAACTTGTACAAGTTGGCTCCAAATCTAGGATCAACTAGCAGAAGTTGTTTCCAGAATCTGGGATCAACTAGCATAAATTGCTTCCGTTACTTGCTCGAAATATGTTTACTAGATTTTTAATGATTTTTTTCCATCTATAATTTGTTAAAAAATGCAGAGAACTGGTGTATTCTGGACCGGATAATACATTGTGAAAAAGGTCATCTAAAATCTCTTAATGCAACTGATAAATGCAGAAAGCTTCAGAAAGTAATAGATGTGAATCTGATTGGGTGAAAGCTAGATTGTAGCACTAGCGACAAAGTAAAAAGTAAATCTGTGGAAAAGATCTATTCTTAAAAGGAAACACTCTTGTTATTATTAGTTATACTACAATTGAATGAATATTCAGATGTAGACTATTAACACAAAAAAATGAATGATTTAATTATACTTAATGTTGCTGAAATATGACTACATATACAGCTAGTATTGTTGTATGATTGCAGGTATGGATAGGTAAAAGGAGATGTATAAACAGACCCTTGCCATTTTTTTCTTTCTAAAAGCAACTTATTCAATTTGTCTCCGGAGATAAAAGCAACTAGCTCAAGTTGTCTCCAATAATGGAAGCAACTTGGTGAAGTTGTTCCCAAAATCTAGAACCTGTGGTATCTTAGTCTTGAAGCCATGGAAGCAACTGGATAAGTTGTTCCCAAATTTGGTACCCTGTAATATCTTATTTCAGAAGCAACTTTTACAAGTTGGCTTCAAATCTGGAATCAACTATCATAAGTAAGCAACTTGTACAAGTTGGCTTCAAATCTGGAATCAACTATCATAAGTTGTTTCCAAAATAAGGGATCAGCTCGCACATCCAGAACCAACTAGAACAAGTTCTTAAAAACCTATAGACAAACATACCTGCAAAAAACAAAAATAGAGCATTAAGCAGAACTAAAGACAGTTGTACTTTAAAAAAGAACAAACTGCAACATAATAAGTTTAACAAAAAAGAATTTCATATAATAAAAACTTACAAAACAAGTTCACAAAAATAAAACAAGTTGACAAAACTTGAAAATGGATAACTTTATAGGAACATAAGCCTGTAGAAGCTTGAAATCCTTGGCTTCCTTCGGAATATTGGTGCACGAGGAGGCAATGGAGCTTTCTGGCATGGTATACGATTGTGAAATATAAGCAAATTAAACGCACCAACCACACCTCATCTTCTTGCGGACCTCCAATTTTATCCTTTTCCTTTGAAAAAGCACTATAAATATAATGTTTCCAATCACTCTTCAAAGGTGTTTATGTTGCAATATGTAACCTCTGCAACAACCAATTTAACCTGCAAAAAACCCCAACAATTAAAAATGGAAACAAAACTCACAATCAACTAAAAAAGTACGCAAAGCAAAAACTACAAAACTTGAGGCAACTAGTCAGCTACACAACTCGAGATTAAAAACAGAATAAATGTGAATTGAAAACATTATTAATCAAGTTGCCCCTTATACTAAAGTCTGGTAGTACTTTGAGAAGTATACTCAATACAACCAGTGAATAAATAAGACAATCTACAGAACAACTAAATATATCGAAACATTATGGATTCAATTTCAGTTACAGAACAACCAAGATAAACCAATACTGAACAACCAAGATATATTAGCTGCAAAAAACTAGTCCAAGTTGCTCCCAAATATAGAGGCAACTAGTTCAAGTTGTCTCCAAATCTAGAGGCAACTACTTCAAATTGTCTCCAAATATGGAAGCAACTAGCACAAGTTGTCTCCAAATATGGAAGCAACTAGCACAAGTTGTCTCCATTTGTGTACACAAACTAGTGGACCTGGCGTGAGTCGAACACACATTTTCTGACATGGAGTCAGTCGTGATACCATTGCACCACAGATTCGTCGTAACTACTCTACGATATATGTATAATATAATTTCAGAAGCATGAATGGACCCAAAAACATAACCAAATTTTCTCCGAATCTGGAATCAACTAGCTCAAGTTGCCTTCAAATCTAGAATCAACTAGCTCAAGTTGCCTTCAAATCTGGAATCAACTAACTCAAGTTGCCTGCAAAAGTGAAAGCAACTTTCTCAAGTTATCCCAAATATCTAAAGTCCGAGAACGAAATTGAGCAAACTAGATAAAGTTAAACTATTGTTAATCCGAAGCCAAAATGAAACCATGTATGTATGTTCTTGGATAGATAGACTCGAGGATCAATAAATGCAAAATTGAAAAACAAAAGAAAAAAGGAAAAGACTGACAATGTATCATATCCCTTAGAGCAACATACTGCGAACATAGGACTCTTCGATCAGCAAACACCATTACAAGATTCACTAGTCTATTGTTCTACAAGCAATTTTTTCAAGCAAGTACTCAGTATTGTAAATTATTGAGTAGTCAAAATGAAACCATAAACCACATAACGAAGAAAATACACATCATTCCAAATTGCCAATCAACAATCTGGCTAATAGTATCACGGCTTCTTTAACATTCCACTTGAGTGAGATACCAAAAATGAAGTCCAAAATTAAACAAAAGACAACTTCATATAAAACAGGCGAAACACGGTTCCAATTAGTTATTAAAGTGTATACTCAGTACATTCAAATGAAATGCATTAGTACTATTAAACTTCTAAAGTTGAACAGTTAAACCTATTACATATTTAAAGATTAGAATGTTTAGAATTGGGTCTATTTTAGATTTGATGATCACATCATCCCCTAAATTGGCAACGTAGTAAAACGTGTCATCCTGATGTCAACCACAGTGTTATCAGATCCTACCTCCCTCATAGGAAAAAATAATTGATAAAGCAGAGTAATAAGGGGATATTCCATTTGTATTCAAAACAATATTACTCCTATACAGATGAGAAGTCAGTTTAGATACAATTAACCAAAGGAATACAAAAATGCCTGCCTAATTATTTACTAATCCAGTAACACCTTAGATAGTCACCTAGCAATCACTAATTTCGAAACAAATTGCAATTTTTAGTTCAATTCACTCCGAGATCTCAAACATCAAATTGGCAAATTTAAAACAAAATGAAAACAAGATCAAGAGAGAGTGAGAGATGTTACTGTTTTGGCGATGACGGCAACCCAACCTTCATCAAAAGCTCTCTTCATGACTGTAGGAACCATTGAGTACCTGGGTAAGAAATATTTAATCTTGTTAGCATGTATTTGTTGCTTTGCATAACATATACAGACATAAGACATAGAAAAATCCATCAAAAATTGATTTGCCATAGTTACTGCCATACAAGTACTTGCTCTAGCATCCGGATGTTTGTACAAGCTAGTCATAGAAGTGAATCTTTCTGATACGCTTTTCTTTTGGCGGTACTTGTTTGCTTCCAATTTCTGCAAAAATCAATTATCAAAATTTTATATCAACTGTACAAGCTAGAGCACACGAACTCAACATCTAAACTCTTTACATAGTTGTACGACATAGGATTAGGTAATGTCCATGGCTGTAGTTCTTAAGAGTCATATTGAAAAATGGACATATTAACAGAGCTATTAAAACTAAGCAAGGAAAAATAAAAATCACAATAACAATCACGAGATTCACGACTAAGACAATTCAACAAACACAGAACAAATCCTTATCAGTATTACAAAATGAACTGATCCTTACATCCACTACATCAACATTTCTACTGCACAAACAGACCGCTGCTGCAACAAACAATACATACCACTACCAACACATCCACTGCTGTAAAAATGAAACAATAAATAATAACAAATACATGCCACTACCAACACATCCACTGCTGTAAAAATGAAACAATAAATAATAACAAATACATGCCACTACCACCACCATCACCACAAGATCCACTGCTGCAAAACAAAACAACCTGCATCTACACCATCACTAAATCCAGATAACAACTACAAAAATCAAACAGCTTTACAAACAGTACCAAACAACTACAACCACCACCAACAACACCATTGTTACCACCCATAAAACCATCCGTCGAATCAATATTTGGAGGTTAAGAACATACACTAAAAATTATCACCAAAATCTATCAGAATTTTGAACATCACTAGTTTCAGAATCAATAAAAATACCAAAAATTAATATCAAAACCTAAAAGAAAACAATCTCGATCTCAGTCAAATCTAAATAAACAAAAAAATCAACACAAATCAACACAAATCAAACTTCCAAAAAACTCTGCAACGAAAATTGAAAATCATACTTACTGAATCGATCTCCCTGAAATTTGAATCTGCAACTCGAAATCCGTCTCTGAATCTGGTTTAGAAATTAGTTGAAATCGAAAATAAATAAAAAAGAAACAAATCTGAATCCGCTACTCGGAATCTGAATCTACAACTCGAAATCGAAACCCAGAAAAACAAATCAATTTCTGAATCTGGTCTAGAAATCAAATACAAATCATGATAGATCTGCTGATAGTAGTGGCAGACGTGACGGAGGTGGTGGTGCTGGTTGTGGTGCGGCGATAGAGCTTGTGGTGGCGGTGGGAGCGATGGGATTTTTTTCTGTTTTTTTTTTTTTTTTTTGAAGGAAAAATGAAGAAGAATGAAAGTGAGCGAGGAAGGTTAAATGCGGAACTATAAAAATTATGATTTTAAGAAAATTTTCTTAGGGGTATTTGTAAAGCTGCTCGAGGGTATTTGTCCAAAATCCGTCAAAATGAAGGGTAATTGTAATATTCCCACCAACACTTATACGAGGATTTACAGCCAACTAATAATTTACCCATACACCAAAAACTTAACTGTACGTTACATCCGTGAATTTTTCAGCATCTAAAACCGTTTTTATTTTATTTTTCTTCTTCGGTTCTTCGGTAAAAAAGCGGCTGCCATGGTTCTCATCGTCTGAACTAAGAAGAAAAGTAGAACTCGAAGACTTCAATGGAGAATAAATCATGGACTGAAAGTGTTCGAAGCAATAAAAGATGGACTATCCTCTCTGGTGAGATTTTCTTCATCTTAATCTACACCGACATTTATTTCCTTTTGATAGGGTTTCCAAAACTCAATCTGTTGAATATATATCTGATTTGTTTGTAAAAATCAATCAATTTTTGTATTGTTGATCGATCTTCTTTTTCTGTTTTGTTAATTTTGGGCATCATTAGGTTTGATTTATCAATGTGATTCACGCTTGATTATCGTTATAAATCAGGTTCTTTTAAGAAATCCAGTGAAGAAGTCTAAAAAGTTAATGTTAATGATTTATATTGCAATCAACCAAATTTGTGGTGTGGTGAAGGCCTACCTTGAACTTTGAGTTGGTTTGAGTTGCATTATGGCCTGAGATTTCAACTGAAATTGGGTTGTTAGAAGGTGTTTCAAGGGATCTGTTGCGGTAACTTTAATGGGTTCTGGTGTTCGAATTTGTATCATGTCCTTGGGCTGAATTTCAGCTGAAATATGTGCTGTGATTGAATTTCTGTGGTTGTTTACAGGATTTGAGCTTGGTTTGTGTGGATAGCAACATGGCTTGAACTGGTGGTTTTGATCGAGCTTTTGGTGGAGTGTTGCAATGAGAAGCTGAACTGTGTATGTGTTAAAAAAAAAATTCCCCTTTGATCGGATTGAGGATACAAAAGTATTTGCAGGTAATAATTCTCTCTGTTTTCATATTAGGAAATTGTTACACCAAGGTATAATTTCTCCGCCCTATTAAATTGTTGTAGAAATTATTTTAGGAAGTTGACCATTGTGGTCATGCGTTTATAGGAGTTTTGATCAATCGATTAAGGCTTCACTGCTCCACCTCTTCCCCATTACCTACAAATAAAAATTAGAGTACATGTTTTTTCCTTCGCGTCAATGCCATCATGTATGTGTTCAACAAGCATATAACTGAAAAGTTCCTATATATGTAGGCATTTTAACCTGGTGCTTAGCACAGCTAGTGCATTATTGATTAGAAAACTATAAGTGCATTGTTGCAGCTGAACCACCTTCACAGAATTCGGGATGAAGTCATGTAAATCTGTTTCAACACGTTCATAACAAGTAATTTTGTATTATCTTTTTGATGTTTACTTATGCCTATTTAAATAACAGTCAGGGACATGGCACGCAAGAGGACTGGTACCGTCAGTAAGATTAGCAATGTATAAAGTATGCTGGGAAACCCATGATTGCTCATGCTTCAGATATAGATATCTTACCTGCCTTTAATGTAGCAATTGAATACGGGATACACGTTATATCTGTTTCACTAGGTGGTCTTGACTACGATCCGCACATTTATTTCAAGGAGTCAGTAGCCATTGGTGCCTTCCATGTAATGAAGAAAGGGGTCATAACTGTTGCTGCAGGTGCAGACCCTCTCTGTTTACTGTTGATAATTATGCTCTATGGTCTTAACGGTGATTGCAAGTGGGATTAGCAGACAATACCGAGGTGAAGTAAAGCTGGGTAACGGAAGGATCCTCTCGGTGTTATACTACTCTTTCTTTTTATAAAGTTATAGTCAAAAGTGGCATCTGTAATGGTATGATTTCTGGGATCGATGCAGGGACTTGGAAACGACATTTTTACTCCACAGAGAAAATTACATCCCCTAATTACTGGTGAACAAGCTGGTTTTGACACTGAGAACGACTACGATGATGATCCCAAGGACTCAAGGTAATGAAAGGATCAAAGTAGTCTCTGATTTACCATACAGTATTTCATTATTATCACTCCTCAGTATTAACGGATACAATGACAAGCTTAAATGGTACTGGATAATGATTTTATGATCCTATTTACGTGATTGTACTATTGTAGTGTCTTTGACGAGGATACGTTGGACACAAAAGAGGTCAAGGGAAAAGTGGTAGTGTGTAAATTGTCTGCGACGGAGACTCCAGCTAATATAGTTGTTTCTAAAGCTGGAGGAGTGGGTACTATGAATGTAGATAGTACTGAAGGACTCTTGAGGTATAATGATACTGCTAAAATATATTAGGTATAAACATTACTTATTTACACAGATTTTTAAGATTTAATATTCTAAAAATATTAATTCAGTTGGGATAGTGCATTGTTTATTTGACTACTATAGTGCATTGTTGCAGCTGAACCACCTTCATAAAATTCTGGATGAAGTCGTGTACAGTCCGTTTTAACGCGTTCATAATAGGTATTTATGTATCATCTGTTTATTGTTCATTTATGCTTATTATCCATTTTCTTTTAATCATGGGAGAATTATCAGATTGGATATGGGAAAATTTACATATACTTTATTATATTGAGTGGGAATTTCTTTTAATCGATATCCTATCTTCCCCTGTTAAATTGCTAAGCAATATTTGTTGATCATTCTTTCAGTTTTTGTACGTACAAATCCGGTTTCCATATTGTCCATAGTTGTACTGAACTGACCATTGCTTGCTTGAGTTTGGGGTGAACCAGAATAGAGCTGGGGTAACAAATACCTGCAAGAACCTTTGATCAACATGCCACCATGGTTATCATGGCCAGATGCCATGTTTGGAAACTCATGCTCATACTTTTTAGGTACATTATTGGTGAAACCAAGTCATCTTCTCCTCTCTTTTTTTTGTCTAGATTTAATTAGACTATCAAGTCTTTCCTGATTGTCACAGGTACTGAAGCTATGTTTGCAACAGTTATATACACGGTTACATTTCTATATCTTTTTGTTCATGATTGGTATTGTTGTAGAGTTATTTATACTGCAGGTGCAACCGTGCAAGATGTAGCTCAAGAGGCTTCCTCTATCTTTTGCTGTCTTAGCTCAACAGGAAGAGCGCATGGCTTTAAGTCATGAGGTTGTGGGTTCGACTCCCATAGACAGCGACTGCGTTAATGCTTTGTGTATTCGTATTACTCTTAATGATTGTTATTAGCAGAACTATTTGTAGTTGCTTTTGTTTCAGACTGAGCAGGTGCAAATAATTTTGGATACTGAATTTCTTTTGTTGCAAGGACGTGTGCTTTGTCAAATTCCAATTTTGTTCTGTAATAAGCATTTGGAACTGATGATTACATGTATTTCTTTCATTTGTTTAGTTGGAGGCTATTTAAATAAGGTAAGCAGAGGGCATGCTAAGAAATCAGATTTTCGGTTGACATTTCTTCTTTTGTAAATGTGCAATATTTGCATCTTCTGCTGATTTTTCTTTTCTTTGTCAATTATTTCCCTGATGTATGTATTTCCCTTTGTTGATTCTTTTTGTCAACATGGAAGCTCATGGGACTTCCTTTATCAATCTAATCCAGCATGCACAATTGCTTTATATTCGTGTCTATGCTACTAAATGAAACTTTTATTGTAGGGGTTGTAAAACGAAGTGGAGCCACACCAAATCAAAAATCCTAAGCATGTATTGGAACGGAACGGGGCGAAGCCGAGACACACCAAATCAAAAATCATAAATGATGGGGCAAGACGAAGCCGAGCCACACCAAAAATCCTAAGCATGCATTGGGACGGGGCGAGGTGAAGCCGAGCCATACTAAATAAAAATATGGTTAAAAGAAGAAACAATGATGGTGGATGGTTTTCGGGTCCGCACGGTGCGTAGCACGGGCACAAAATCTAGCAACATATCTAAAAATCCGTGCCTTCGAATTTTACAAATTTTATCTCGGTGGAAAGGTAATAAAAAAAGCTACGCAATGAGTACAAACAACAATATCAAATTTATAGTTTTTACGAAAACTTCGGAGATATTTATCATTTTAGGCATAATTTTAGAAAATTAAATGTATATCCATTATGTAAACTACCACAAAGGATACATAATACTTTATGTAGCCATATTTTGGTTTATGCATCAACTAATTTTCCGTTTCAACTAATACAACAATATACTCTCTCCATTTCAAAGAAAATGATACTTTCACTTTATGCACAATTCTCGAAAATAAAATATACAACCATTACGCAAACCATCACAAATGATGCATAACATATCATGCAACCATATTTTGGTTTATGGATCGACTAATTTTCCGTTTTTGGAAAAGTGATACTTTCACATTCCATTTCAGGAAAAGTGATACTTTCGCCCCGTTCCAGAAAAAGTGAGCGAAAGTATCACTTTTCTCGAAACGGCGCGAAAGTATCACTTTTCCCGAAACAGAGCGAAAGTATCATTTTTTCTGCAACGGGACGAATGTAGTCACAGATAAACCACATCTTCAGATTCTTCTTCGGTCGGCCCTTCCACCGTGGCAACGGTTGTACTAGTATATATATCGTATCCAATTAAAAAAATATTCCAACCGAGAAATATTTTCTGAAAATTTTATACTTATATAGCGAGTCTAAATAGAAAAAAAGTCGGTAAATTTAGATATAAAATCAGTAACTTTATATATTTCAACCCGAATTTTTAGGAATTTGATTATATTAATCGAGTAATTACTTTCAATATATTGGATAAATATATATTAAAATTTAAAAATTGTGAACGTGGGTTATATATACTACCGAAATTTTATGAATTTGAATTACATCATTTCCATTTTTCGCGTTTGAACAAAGACCAAGATGTAAACATACGGATATACCGGCAGAGGAAGAACAAGAAGCTACATTAGCTAACCGTGATCTTTGACACTGAAGTGGACAAGGAGAAAACCACCAGTATCAATCCAAGGCTCATACTAAAAGTCAATGTAGATGAAGAAATAAGAGGTGTTGATGAAAATAGTCGATCAAAACAAGTGGAGATACAAATTATGCGCGGCATAAGTATTATAGATGTTGTCGAAGCTGAAGCAATTAATATGCTTTCTTGCTTGGGTGTTCCAGAGTTTTCCCAAGATAAAATTATAAATCAAGTTTTAGAAGATGTGGTTGCCAATATTGGTCCATTTGAAACGCAAGTTTCTTTTAGAGTCACTGCACTTGTGGCCATTATACAAGATGAAAATGAAGTTATAGCTAACGAAGACGAAGAAGATAATTATACGGATGATGATGAAAGTGAAGAAGAAGAAGAGGATAATCATACGGATGATTATGAAAATGAAGAAGAATACGATCTACAAAATGGTGCACCAAAACATCTGATTGAAGGATTGAAGAAAGAAGTATATGAAGGTGAGGATGGTGAGTATGACTGCACAATATGCACGGATATCCTGGTTAGCCATGAATCCGAAGTTATAAGATGTCCATGTACCCACACTTTTCATTCGGAATGTATCATAGACTGGTTATTGGTTAACAATTCTTGTCCAGTATGTCGTCGCCCAGTTGTCAGTATCAACTCTGATTGAAGCTGCAGATGAAAGTTATAATTAGGTGTAGGTCGTATATTTATGCAAGATATCATTCTTGATTTTGTGTTAGCTGCTGTTCTAGGGTGGTTTTTTGTTTTCTATTTCCTGTTTTGAGTGGTTGGCTTATTTCTTAGATCCTCTCCTCCTTTGAGGCTCTAGCGTCTGTTTTCCTTTTTAGTGCTTTCAAAGCACTTTTTAATAAAATCTCAACCTTGCTGCTCAAAAAAAAAAAAACTATTCTATTCTGCTTTCAAGTATATGCAACTGTTTCAATCCATCAAATCTGTAATATACTCTTTATGTATAATTGGCTTAGGGTTGTGTAACTTAGTTTAGCTTTCGTTTACATAGACTAGTGCTACAAGTTTTGCATTTCATATCAGTTCGGTTTAGTGAAAAACAAACAAATATGTTACATTGGTTCACAGAAGAATGGTGCAAGACCAAGGAGAAAAAAAATACCCAAAAGGGAACAAAAACAACAAAAGTTTACTTTTTGTGTTAAAAATTAGAGTACCAAAAAATTTACAAAGTCAGGAAATAAATAAACAATCACAGGCTCATCCATGGGTGCCTTTGTTTCATCTTATAATAATAAATTTCCTTGTCCCTAGACATTGTCAACTATACTGGTTATACTAGACGGCATTCGTTACTAGGTTGCAAATTGCAAACCAAAATCATCTTTTGCTATTGAGACCAAACATTACAGTATGCACTACTCATAAGCAGTTATGAAAGCTAAGCAAGTACCTGAATAGAGAGAGTGGTTTGCTGATCCTGGCAAGTGGTAAAAACTTGGTCGTCACACCACACAGTTTCAATAATGCGATTAAGTGGGACGACATCCAATAGAAGAATATCTGCATCAAATACAAATTCATAAGAGGTTTGTCACAAAGAAAAAGCAAATAAAGAAGACCCGTTTTGAAATTAACTTAACACCAACTTTACAAAGCACTGATTTCTAAACACATAAAAAATAATGCGAAAAGATCAAGTACCTTTGGTTTCATCACCACCTCTCTGCTCAAGAGTAAAGATGCCTCCTTGTACAGCCTCACCTTTGCCGCCAAAATAGTCTTTGAGAAGTTGTTGAACCTTGGGAATCCTAGAGGCCTCATAGTCTTCTTGAATAAATCATTGTTCAACTTCTTCAAAATGAGCATGAATAAGTGGTTGAGAGAAATCCAAGCAGCCATATAGAGACTCAATCTCAACACAAATATACTAGATGCTGGTTACATGCAACGATGCAGCAGACGATCTAAGCAAAAAAAAAAGAAAAAAAACTATGAGCGAGACTGGCAGATTAAGGGTGCTATTTGGTTAAACAACAAACCACCATTCATTAAAGCACCCAAGTGTTGCAAATGTTTGTACGATATAGCCTCCTAATTGTAAGTAGGTATATATGTAGTAATTAGCAGCAGTTGCCGCTCCTACTTTAGCTTTGTATAGACATACGGTAAACCATCAAATTAACAGTCTGATTTTAATTAAAATGTAAAACTAATTTTACTTGCATTTGAGAGGAGAAGTCAATTAAAGATCGAATTTTGTACCTGTTCATCACATGACTTGTTTCAAACTGCCGAACTCTACAATTAAAAGCATGAAGTCCGTTCAACAGAAGTTTTGGAGGGGAAGGATAGTAACAAGGGACCTCATCTGACTTCTCATAGAAATCTGTCGGATTGGTTCATAAGTCGCTTTGAAGATTGTCAGCATGGTTGCATAACAAAAAGGGAAGTGGAAAGAAGTTCTCCTTAATATGGAAAACACTATTAGCAATTCAAGTCAAGTTCTTGCTGAATAAAACAATGTACTCAGTTCATCTCATTAATTCATCCTTTTTCGTGTCAAAAAAAGAAAAGAATTGGCAACCTCTTTTCCATCACATTTCTAGGAAATTTGCAAGCATTTTTGGGTTGGAATGAAATGTTTTTGAGCACACGCTCACTTTTGTGGTTCTAAAAACTTACAACAAGTCTTATGATTCTCTACGCCACCATTTTATTCACAAAAGAGAATGACGTTTACTTTTCATTTAGCTTATGGTGCTCCATTCCACTGTAAACAA
>JAJJMB010017752.1:46115-57161 GCA_023531105.1 Papaver atlanticum | reverse complement strand
CCCCAAGCACCGCGCCATAGGAGCTTCCATCCCTCTCTAGTGAGAGGAACGCGAGAGATGAAATGACATCTTTCAGAAGATCTGACAAATAATAACACAGTTTAAGATAACCCAAACTTAAACTTATTTTGTTTGGGGTAGATCAGACGATTTGTTTTGTGCGGTACTAGACAAAATAACTCGAAATAAGAACCAATTTCCACTATGGTTGCTGCTAGGTTTACATTTTGGTTTTAATAAGAATATGTACATTTTTGCTAAAGAGATTGATATACATAGTAATATACGTACAAGAAGAATTCTTGGTTGTTACTTTCAGCGAGAATCCAGTATAGCGACGGATACCTCATTTACACTCACACACCTCTTCTGAAACAAAATATGCTGGTCGTGCAAGTAACTGGAGAGTCATTGAGTTGCTACTAAGCATTAGAATAACCGAGGCCATTGTCGGTCTATCTGTAATACTGTCTTGAACACATAGTAGGGCAATGTGGACACATCTCATAAATTCGCTTCTTGAACAGTTCTCTTTTAAACTTGGATCTAATAGTTCCATGGCTGAACCATCTTGCCAATGTCTCCGTGCCTGTAAAAGAAAAATGCAATCCTCATTGGTTTAAGAAAGAAAAACAAAACAGTTTGCATTAAAGGAAGAAAAAGACACTCACATAAGTCAGAAGATCTTGTGCACCACCTGCTACGGATTCATAAAACGAAGTGTTCTTCTTTCCGCTAAGAATCTCCAGAACTAAGACACCAAAACTGTAACCATCTGATTTTACAGAGAAACGCCCATGCATTGCATACTCTGGAGCCATATATCCACTGAAATGTCAAATGCATTGAATTAAGAATTCCACAGCTTGTCTCAGCAGCATAGCCTCTCTTCTCTTCTATTTTTCATGTTTTTGTTAACATTTCTACGATGAATGTGTTTGTCTACTATTTATGTGAGGTAGTTTCAGATATTTGTTACTGCCAAAATCTGAAATTTTTGGAGTCATATTTTCCGCTAGTAATATATTGCTAGCTTTGAGATCTCGATGAATAATCCTGACTCGAGAATCCTCATGAAGATAAAGGAGGCCTCTAGCAATTCCTCCAACAATCTTGTATCGTATTTCCCAGTCCAGAATATATGTCCGGTTCAGAGTATCTACATACATTCATATTCAACAATTGAACTAGTAGAAAATGCATATACATTTTTACCAATAAAAAAGAAATTGCGCACATACCGAATATGAAATGATCAAGACTGGCGTTCATCAACTCGTACACGAGTAGTTTCTCTTGTTCATGTAGACAAAAACCTAATAGTCTTACAAGATTCCTGTGTTGAAGTTTAGCCAATAATAAGACTTCATTCTTAAATTCCTGATCACCTTGACCTGAACTTTTACAAAGTCTTTTCACAGCTATTTCTTGTCCATCACTTAGTATACCCTGAAGATGCATGCCAGTAGATAAAATTCAGCACAAAGTTTGTGTTCTGATTGAATTGAAAATTCTCAAGATAAGTATATATGTATACCTTGTAAACAGGGCCGAACCCACCTTCTCCGAGCTTATTAGCCTCGGCGAAATTATTAGTTGCATAATTATTCTTACTTCATTGTGTTCTACTGATCATGGAAACGACTGTGATTCTTGCATTCTTCTTTGGGATTTCTTTATTGGTTCTTTTATTCATCAAGATCAAATCAGCGATGACCAGAGGTATGGGATCCATCTTATTTCCGCATTAAGAATTCTATCAAAGAGGACCAACAATTCTAGATTGAGTAGATACCAACTCATGTATTTGCTTTCTTACATCTGTGGTCACCTTTGTAGCATGAGTTTCAACCACCAGAGGGATTTGCTCGACTCTGTCTTCAGCTCTATCCCTTGTGTTAGCAACCAATTCTGCATTGCTTTGATTTTCCTTAGTCTTAGGAATGAAACTGCATTTAGCATCAGAATGCCCGAAAGCCTTGCAATGAGAACAAGCATTAGGTCTCCATGGGTACTCTACCTTCACTACCAATTTTACATCATCGACCCCAAAATATGTAACTCTTCCGGAAACTCACAATCAGCTACAACTTCAACCAAAACCCTGGCGTATGACATCCTTGTCTTCAACGTTGTTGGAGTGTCTGTCATGATTGGAGTGCCAACAATACTTGCAATCCTAGATAACCCTAATTCATTCCAAAGATAAAGAGGGACTTGCCTGAGATTCATCCATACCGGAACTGAGGTAATAGCATCAAGATTTTTCTCAAGAGCAATGGACCAGGGACGAATCAGAAAGATTTTTTTAGCTATGAAAACTGAACCCAATTCTAACACTTTAATCCTGTCTTCTTCTTGAGCAAATTTGAACAAAAAAGCATGTTCACCATGAATAGTCATGGAAAAATCTCCTTTCAATTTCGACTGAGAAATTAAATTTTCTTTCACAAAGGGAAATTGAAGTTTGTTCCCAACAAAATATCCTACTACATAAGCTTCATAATTATAAAAATGGGTTTTGAGTTCACCTGAGTTGAAAACTGCTGTAGTTACTCTATTGATCTTCTGAGCTTCATCAAAAGAAAGCTTGGTTGAAGGGGTTGCTTTGTTGTTACCTAAACATCCAGCATATGATAATCCTGACTGAGATTGATTCAAAATCAAAGATTGATTTGATTCTGCATCTGAGATTAGGTTAGGGTTTGGAACTCCATTAACCCCTAATGAAGGAAGAGGTGGAAAATCCCCAAATCCTATGTTACCAATTGAAACCACAGAAGGATTTGAAGCTTCTGTACTCGAATTTGAGATTGGAGGAGGATTGGAAGTGAAATCATGGCTGCCTGCCATAGAAAAAACTCTGAAGAAAAAATTGCCTGGTTCTGGCCACGTCATCTTTACAAATCGTGTGCACATTAGAGAGAGAGTTCGGAAATAAGAGCAGTTATTATTCGATCATGGTAAGCTAATATGAACATCAAAATGAAGATAATGTGGTATTTACTAGAGAAACAACCCAATGAACCCATTGCTAGTTTTTGTGCTGAAATCAATAACAACTTGACGTGTGATATATATATGACTCAATACAGTAGTGTGGTATGTGAACTGAGATGTAGAATTTTAAGCTCATTTTTGCGTGTTTGAGACTTGGGAGTTGGTTTTCAACAAAAGGAAAATATAGTTATATTATCTTCTGTTCTAACTGTGGTATAATAATATTTTGTATTGGCATGGGAGTTGTGCAAATTGTAGTATAATAACATTTGACCGCCTCAAAAAATAATAAAAAATAAAATAAAACATTTGATCCATCGAAAACAAACGAGTGCGTTGAGTTGGTCTAAGTCGACGTCCAAAAACAAAACAAAAAACACCAAAACAATTAATGCCAACCTACCATTGGAAAAATCTTTTGTCATTTCGGATCTCATGTTATTCACGTATCTGGTCTGGTAATAAAGACTTGGCATGCCATGGTATTGGACCATGGAAAAGTAAACAATTTGACAAAAATCCAAATAAAAGTAGGCTAGGACGCCTTATATTTTGTAGTCCAATTTTATTGATTCGACAGTTTGTAAGAAACAGACATTCACATTTGAGCGCATTTTCAAAGAGGCAATTAATCCATGGAGAAAACATACTGATAAACGGTTTTGAATCGTGCGTTTTTCAACCTTCGAAGGAACATTTATATGAGAATATAAATGAAGCATTTGCGTGTTTTTTTACGTGCAATCTTGCTGCTAGAGTGTTTTATTGTTCTAATTTTTCCCGGAAGCTCTAAGACTGGGTCTCATAGTCCTTATTCATAAGATTCACAAAAAAGCCATGTTAGATGTTAGAAAGACTAGGTTTTGTGGATTTCAGTTCCAAATTCAAAACACAAAATCATCACCGGTCTATGTGCCTAATTAACTTTGAAAACCCGCTTTCAAAGATATAATTAATTGTCCAAGACTTATTAACTGAAGACCAAGGAACCCAGACATTGTCGGTCTATTCTCAACAAGACCCCTCACATGTAGCTTTTATTGTCGGTCTATTCTCAACAAGGCCCCTTATGACATTGTAAAGATATCGTGTTCTTCTTTGCCTTACTAATAGTATAGTCAAGTCAAATAAGTTTGACTTGATTTAAATCAATTGAGTCAGTTGAGTCAGTCTTAGTTTCTTGAGTCAGTTGTTATGTTTTCAGACAACTTAAAATGTTTGTAATAAATATGTCTCATTCCTGTCTGACTGGGTACATTGAATTTTCTCTGCAATACAATTTCTTCTTCCTTGTCATGTGTTCATCTTTGATTTCTTTCAATTCATCTTGATCATCATAAGAACATAAGAATTCTCATGGTATCAGATTAGGTTTAGATCCTCATTCAAACCTTAACAATTTTCTCAATAACTTTTGGGTATTCAATCAATTCAGGGTAATATCAGTATAACAATTTTTCCCATAAATCAATATTTTAGGGTTCTTACAAGATTTATATGGTAACAACTCGAAGATCTACATATACAAACAATAATAACAACAGCAACAACAACAACAACAACAGTAGCAGTAACATCAATAACAACAATACAAACAATTTCTTGTTTTCAGATCTGGAAATTCTTCAATCCAGTCAAAATTCAAATACAATGGCTTCCGCTGGTAATTCTTGTACTCTACCTTTTACAAATATTTCGAACTTTGTTTCCATGAAGCTTGACTCGACCAATTTTATGCTTTGGCGAGATCAATTTGAGGGAGTTTTATTCTCCTGTGATCTTTATGGATATGTTAATGGTGATATCATAGAACCACCACAGAAGGTTATAGTTGATGGTGTCGAAATAGTTAACCTGAGTGGGTTTCTTGGAAAAGGTTGGATAGATTTGTGTCAACTTGTTTAAAAGCAACATTTACCCCAACAGTAAGTGGTGATGTTCTTGGATTATCTACTGCTAAAGAAATTTGGGATTTTCTTGAATAAAGTTTTAGAACACAATTTATTGCTAAGAAAAGCCTGTTAAGAACTCAACTGAATAGTCTTAAGAAAGGGGATATTTCTATTGTTCAATATCTACAGAAGATCAAGACTATAACAGATTCTTTAGCAGCTATTGGTGAGAAAGTTAGTGATGAAGATCTTATGATGTTTGTGTTAAATGGATTAGGAAATGAATATGATATATTTGTTATTTCATCACAAAACAGAGAGAAACCTTATTCTTTTGGAGAAGTTAAGGCTAGATTACTTTCTCATGAGCAATTTCTTGCTGAGTGACATCAGAATAACACAAATGTTTATGATGATCAAAATTCAGCACTCTATGCAAGAAATGGACAATCTGCTTATAATAACAATAGAAGAAATGGTGGCAATAACAAAAATGGAACTGGTGGTCCTTATAAGAACAGTCAATATCAACATGGGTCTACTTCAGGTTCTTCAAATACTTCATATCACAATGGATCAACTTCTAATGGCAATGGTGATAGAAGACCTTATGTAGATTTTTCAAAGGAATTCTGTCAAATATGTAAGAAAACTGGTCATATGGCATCCATGTGTTTCTTTAGATATCATCCACCTCCAACTGGGAATTCTACTAGTGCTTCACAAGCTCATTATGCAGCCTCAGATGTTCAGCAAAGTTATCAGCAGCCATCAGAAGCTTCTTCTTCTGGTACTCATAAAGCATTTACAAGTTTGAATGTTAATAGTTATGCAGTTAATGATGATCGTTCTTCAAGTACTGTGTGGATATTTGATAGTAAAGCCTCAGCACATATGACTGGTGATAAATCCATTCTTACTAATACTTCCAACTTCAAAGTAAAGGAGCATGTGGTGATTGGCAATGGTAAGACTCTATCTATCTCATTTACTAGCAGTTCAACCATTCAGACACCAACAACTAGTTTTGTGTTAGATAAAGTTTTACATGTGCCTGATATGAAACATAATTTACTGTCAGTAACTAAGTTCACTAAGGATAATGTTTGCTATATCACATTTGATCCTTTTGGTTATGAGATAAGAGGTTTATATGATCATGTGTTGTTAGCTAAGGGAAAGATGGTTAAAAATTTATATCCCATGTCTACACCTAAACTGCAGTATGCTTTTTCATCTCTAGTTGCTTCTTCTGACTAATGGCATAGTAGGTTAGGCCATCCTTCATCAAAAATACTTAAACAACTTCATACTGAAAAACAAATTGTTTTAGATTCTGTTCAAAAAGATACTCTTTGTCATCCTTGTTAGCTTTCTAAAAGTAAAAGACTTCCATTTCATGCTTCTACTTCACATACAACTTCTCCACTTGCTTTAATTCATTGTGATGAATGTGGTCCTACTCCTGTGTCTTCTTTATCTGGTTATAGATAGTATATTTTATTTGTTGATGATTTTAGTAGATTTCATTGAATTTATCCAATGCAAGTTAAATCTGAAGCCTTACAATGTTTTCAACATTTCAAAACTCTTACTGAAAATTTATTCAATGCCAAAATTCTTTCTTTTCAAACTGATGGTGCTAGTGAATTGGTTAAAGATCCTTTCAAGCTGTTTTTGGAGTCTTGTGGTATTAATCTAAGAAATTCTTGTCCAAAAACACCAGAGAAAAATGGTCTTGCTGAAAGAAAACATAAGCACATTACAAAAATGGGTAATACTCTTCTTTTTAATGCTTCTTGTCCAAAAGAATTTTGGTATGATGCCTTTTTAGCAGCTACCTTTCTTATAAATAGAACTACAACTCCAGTTCTTCATAATAAGTCTCCTTTTCAAGTTTTGTACAATGAGCATTCTGATTATTCTTTACTAAGAGTTTTTGGCTGCATTTGTTATCCATTTCTGGGTCATTCCAGACCTGACAAGTTATCTCCAAAATCTGTCAAATGTGTTTTCATTGGTTATAGTTCTTTACATAAAGGCTATAAATGTTATAATCCAATTCCAAAGAAAACTTATATTTCAAGACATGTTATTTTCTCAGAAAATGAATTCTATTTTTCAACTCCTTCTTGTCCTGAGTTATCTACTATTATTGAAGTTCCTTCTGTTGTTGAACAATCCTCAGTTCCTTTATCTACTATGGTAACTAGATCAAAAACTGGTATTACAAAACAAAATGTTTTTCATGATCATGTTTTACATCACTCTGTTAAACATCCTATTTCATATGCTTTTTCTTCTTTGCTTTCAATTCCTAATGAGCCAAAATCTTTTAAAACTGCTATTCAAAATCCAAAATGACAACTTTCTATGAGAGATGAAAATACTGCATTACTTAGGAATGATTAGAGCTGCACAAGACACGGTCTATTTTACCTGTACCTTTCAAGAACCGAAAAAACTGGTCCGAAACCGAGCCGGAACCGGAGTAGCCGGTACAGAGAACGAGAATAGAACAGGAGATCCAGTGTAGACCGGGACATGTATCGGTTCTTACCTTATTCCCGGCCATCCCGGACCGATTGTACCCGGAATATTCTGACCATAGATTATTAGATAATCATTAATCTTAACCGTCCACTTAACATATATAATCCTGAATGACCTACCCCTTTCACCCGTTTCTCTTCTTCATTTCTTTTTTCTTCTTCACTTCTTCTGTCTCCACCGCCCCCACCACTCACCATTACAGCCTCCGCCACCAGAATTACCACCATCTTAGTCGTCTTAATATCTTGTTCTTTACTTTTGTTTCTACTTTTTCTTTGGAGCGGAAGAATTACTTTTTATTACTTTTTTTTCCATCACCATCTTGAATAAGGTAATGATTAATTCTTATTTATTCTTCTTCTTCTATTTCTCTTTACTTCGATTTGTTTGTCTTTACTTCGATTTTGGTTCAATTATGTTCAATTTTGTTTCAATTTTTAGGGGTTCTCAGTAAAACGAAACCCTAGGTTTTATAATTTGGGGTTTTTCAAAAATGGGTTTTATGTATGATTTTTATTTATTTGCATGATATCCAATCATCTGTTAATGAATAATGATAGCTAATTGATCATAATTATTTTGAAAGAAAAATTTTTAGTTGAAGAATCTCAATTTGTTGTTTGACTATTGTGTGGATTTTTTAGGGTTTTGATGATTTCATTCTGTTGATTTTTAGGGTTCCGAGATGTTTTGCTATGAAGTAATTACTAAAGATGATGGAAGAGATCTATGTGGATGTCATTATAAATACACAAGGCATATTCAGCAACAGATGATGATTGGAGTAGAAATCTAAATGATTTTGATAAAGCCACATATAAATCTTGGTTATTAGGTCCTAGTGATTAGAAGAAGAAGAAATATGTTTATCTGGTTGTATCATTGTCAGTAGGAAAATATTTGTATGGATTGTTTGATTGTATGGATTATCAAAACTTGATCTGTTTTGGTTTATTTGGATCTGTAAAAAAAATTATATTATATTACGACAACATTTTTATAACAGGTAAAAACTCGGTACCGGATTGGAACCGGACCGGTCTTATAGGTACATGTACAACTCCAAGTACAAGTATAGGTCCAGGTCCTCAAAAATGAGGTACCGGGTTCATAAGAAATGATGATCTTACTTCTTTATGTTGATGATATTATACTGGCTGGTTCATCTGAAGCTTTACTTGCTCATTTGATTAAACATCTCAGTGCTGCTTTTGCAATGAAGGAATTAGGGGATTTACATTTTTTCTTGGGAATAGAAGCTACTAGACAATCTGATAGTATTTTACTCATACAAAAGAAGTATACTTTGGAATTATTGGAAAAAGCACAAATGCTGGAATGCAATCCTTGTAGCACACCAGTTGTTAAGGGTCCTAGAGTTTTAATTTATGATGTTGTTTTGCTATCTAATGTATCTGAATGTAGGACTATAGTTGGTATGCTTTAATATCTGTGCTTGAGAAGACCTGATATATGCTTTGGGTTTAACTATGTGAGTCAATACATGCATGCTCTTACAGATGTTCACATGCTATTAGTTAAAAGAATATTGAGATATTTGAAAGGTTCAATTGGAGTTGGTATAACAATGAGAAAAGGTGATATTAGTTCCTTGACAGCATACACTGATTCTGATTGGGGTAACTACCTTGAAACAGCAAGATCTACTTGTGGTTATGCTATTTTTCTTGGTTCTTCTTTGATTTCCTGGTCTAGCAAAAAGAAGCCAACTGTCTCAAGGTCTACAACTGAGGCAGAGTATAAATGTTTGTCAGTAGCTACTGCAGAGTTGGAATGGCTTTCATCAGTTCTTTCTGAATTACATACTTCATTAGCACAGCCAATTACTTTGTATTGTGATAATACAAGTGTTATTTATTTATCTGCTAACCCTGTATTTCATTCCAGGGCCAAGCACATAAAGATTCATTACCATGTTGTCAGAGAATTGATCACAAGTGGTTTCTTATCAGTTCAACACATTGCTTCAGAAAACCAGTTAGCTGATCTTTTTACTAAGGGTCTCTGTGCACTAGTTTTCAGTTCTTTGCTGCAACAACTATTAGGTTCAACTACTTCTCCAACTACTGTTACTGCTTCTACTTCATAGGAAGATTTTGCTTCTACTACTTCTACTGCTTATTTGGACTGTGCTCCTTATCATATAAGACATCTTTCTATTTGAATGTTCTTTCGCTACTGTTAAATGTTCCTTGAATTCTTGTTCATTGTTCAAACTGTATAGTGTCAGCCCCTATCAGTTTGAGGGGGGCTAATAGGATAGTCAAGTCAAATAAGTTTGACTTGACTTAAATCAATTGAGTCAGTCTTAGTTTCTTGAGTCAGTTGTTCTGTTTTCAGACAACTTAAAATGTCTGTAATAAATATGTCTCATTCCTATCTGATTGGGTACATTGAATTTTCTCTGCAATACAATTTCTTCTTCCTTGTCTTGTGTTCATCTTTGATTTCTTTCAATTAATCTTGATCATCATAAGAACATAAGAATTCTCACTTACATCTTTCCTTGATAAAACACCAGCGCGTCAACCTCGAACGCGTGGTCTCGAAAATTAGGGGTTCACTTTGGAGCTGAAGAAAGTCCAGAAAGACCAAACATTCCAAGCTCCATGCAGTCTTATACTATACGCCACTCATTATTGGGTTACTAACGGCTTCTACTTCCTTGAGTTTCTCTTCGTAGTTTCCTTCTCAACAGACTGGTTCTCGTCAAGCCATTATATCGTCAGTACATGAAGAACTGCAAACCAAAATCATCTTGGATCTTCTGCTATTGATACCAAAGATTACAGTATGCACTACTCATAAGTAGTTCTGGAAGCTAAGAAAGTACCTGAATAGAGTGGTTTGCTTATTCTGGCAAGTGGTAAAAACTTGAAATTCTTGGTTGGAATAACTATTTTCCTAGGGATCGACTTGGTCATCTCACCACATAGTTTCAATACTGCGATTAAGTGGGACGATATCCAATAGAAGAATATTTGCATCAACTACAAGTTCATAAGAGGTTTGTCACAAAGAAAAAGCCAATAAAGAAGACCCAATTTGAAATTAAGTTAACACCAATTTTACAAAGCACTGATTCCTAAATGTAAAAAGATCAAGTACTTTGGGTTCATCACCACCCTCTCTGCTCAAGAGTAAAGACACCTCCTTGTATAGCAGCACCATAAGCAACAGCCTCATCTGGGTTGATGATGTAATTTTGAATAGTGGTAGTAATAGGGTTGTCGTTCACTCGGATTTGTAGAGATTAAAGTTTTTAAAAATACTAAATAAATATATACAAAGATATTTAACAATGGGCGAGAGGTACTGGGACTAAGGATTTAGCCAATCTTTATAATATAAGGTTCACTTATTTATTCTCAACAATTTTAGCTCAAGAAATATAAACATGGACTCTATTTTTGCCAAGGTAGATTCTCAAAACATTGATTGTAAATGTTAAGCATGGGACATCAAATCACTTAAGATAAGCATGACCCATCTAATCAAATGACAACCAATTTAATCAAATCATATTTCAATTGATTTTAATGCAAAAGTCATAAAAAGAATAAAAATAAATTTACCCATG
>JAJJMB010017752.1:32084-46105 GCA_023531105.1 Papaver atlanticum | reverse complement strand
TCGACCCCAAACTCTCTACACCCCTTCTATGTGATCCTAGGAACCTATTTATACATCATTACGACATTGAATCTCCTCCATTAACTACAAATAATCTTCTTTTACTCGGGTATATTTTTTTCCATTTTTTTCATTGATTTTGATTTTCACGCATCTGCAGCTGTATTTATTTCCTTCTATACCTTCTTCACGCTCTATAATATCAATTAAATCTTCCAAGCACGTGCAGTACACATTTAAATTTCTCACAACTCATGCAAGCTCATGTTTTTCCTCCAACTCCCTGTTTGGATTAAACCAAGTTATCCAGCCAAATTTGATCGATAAAATCACCCATACTAGCTTTCTATAGTCATATCACGTCTACCCACAAAGTTTCAGGGATTGAATCTCACTAAATCACGTCCAAATATCCGATTGAAATTCTGCTGTTAATGAAAATATTTTCCCGCCAAAATTCATTTTTTGAATTTGAGAAGAACATGTCCTCCCCCTAATCCTGCACGGGTGTCCCTTTAGCACTTGTCTTATGGGGTGCAAATAGTACTTTTTGGGCGTAGATAGTAATTTTTCCGGGGTTCCTCCGACACATTTCTGGGGTGCTTCCGGTGCATTTCTGGGGTGCCTTTAGTACTCTATCCTGGGGTGTAAAACACCACTTTTCGAGCCAATTTCGCCGTAAGAGCTTATTTCTTTAAAAATACCTACAAAGACATAAAATAACAAAATAAATACAAAATCGAACACTAACAATATATACAATTGATACATATTAGACACAATAATGCGTCTATCAGTTTACACCTTTGCCGTCAAAGTAGTTTTTAAGGAGTTGTTTAACCTTAGGAATCCTAGTACTTCCACCAACAAGGACAATCTCAGTCGTAGCTTCTTTATAGGCACCATGATCTTCTTGAATAAATCATTGTTCAATTTCTTCGAAACGAGAACGAGTAAGTGGTTCAGAGAATTCCAAGCCGTCGTCATATAGAGACTCAATCTCAACACGTACTTGATGTTAGTTATGTAACTATGAGCAAAAAAACACGATCGGTCTTCCAGGAAGCAGATGAAGATACAAGCAAAAAAACTATGCGTTAGACTGGCCGATCAAGAGTGTAGTTTGGTTAACCACAAACCACCACTCGCTTAAGCACCAAAGTGTTGCAAATGTTTTGGGTAGTATCTCTTATGGATAAAGCTCTGAAAATGCAGGGACACCCGTGTTAGTTATTGAAGACTAATTAATCGTTTTCTAAGTTAGTCGTGATTATTTTAGGAAAAGGGTTTCCTAAACCGGTTAGAATTCTTGTTGGCCAAGTTTGTAACCTATATAAATAGGTTATTAGGCCTTGTAGAATTTGTGCGTGTGTGAAGAAAATTGTTTAGAGAGAAAAGAGAGTTCTTTCTTGTATAGCTTTTAGGGTAAAAAAAACTAAGGTTTCGTTGTGAAAGCATATTGGTGAGGAATAAGAGACAAGGTTATCGTCTCGGGTAATTGTTGCGGTGTAACCAAGGGTTTGCTGAGATTCACACGACGTTGTAATCGTTTTTTCTTCATAGTGGATTGAGTTTGTGCGGCTCAAAGTGGACGTAGACAATATATACACGTTGTATGTATTGGTCGAACCACTATAAATCTTGTGTCTTGTGAGTTGATTTATCTTTCTCGTATTATTATTGTTGCTTGTGCTTGGTTTACTTATTATTCAACATAATATCTCAAGATCCTGTTATTTTGCGGTTGTCAGTGATTCGATAAAAATCCTGACAACTGGTATCAGAGCTTTAGGTTAAGCTCCAGATTTCTCAGAGCATAGGTTTGTTCGTAGTACGATTGGAGTGGAAGTTATGGGTGATAATAACGAAAGTACGATAACTAGGGTTAAAGTTTTTAATGGGAAGAACTATGCGTTTTGGAAGTCTCAAATGGAAGACTACCTTTACGAGAAAGACCTTGTTGTTCCATTGGGAGGAGTTGCGAAAAAGGGAGCACTCAAAGACGATGAATGGACAACTCTTGATCGCAAGTGTGTAGCCGTGATCTGTAGATGTCTAACGGAGGAAATCTACAATAACATACAAGAGGTTACTAGTACGAAGGATCAAAAGTTGTATCAAAAGTCATCAGCCTCGGGGAAGATTATGTTGTGTGAACAACTATTCAATCTGAAGATGCAAGAAGGCGAAGCGATTTCAGCACATCTTGGGAATTTTAAATCGATTATTTCTCATCTTTCAAAAGTTAGTATTACTTTTGACGATGAAGTTCAAGCTTTACGGTTGTTGTCGTCATTACCAAAAAGTTGGGAGATTGTAAGGACAACCATTAACAATTCCGCAAGGAGCGAGAAGTTGAAGCTTGATGATGTGCAACAAAGGTTAATTGCTTAAGAGGAGAGAAGAATGGAACAAGGTTATGTTTCTAGTTCTTCAAGATCGACCTTAAGTATGCATGAAGAAGATACAGGCATGAGTTAAAATAGGAACAACAAAAATAATCCAGATGGAAGTCTAGAGGTAAGTCTATGGGGAGATCTCAATCCCGACCTAGAGGTGTTGTTAAGTGTTGTGTGTGTAAGAAAGTAGGACACTACAAGCGTGATTGTCCGGAACACAAAGGTGCCAATAATGGTGGAAACAAAGGTAATCAAGAAGAGGTCAACGTAGTTGCAGCTGCGGAACCAGTGAAGGTCCTTGTGGATAACAAGAAGCTGATTACAGAAGGTTTTCTACTACTCTCTGAGGACAAGCAAGATGAGTCTTGGATTATAGACTCGGGAGCTTCTTTCCATGCAACGGGTGATAAGAGTATTATGATCTCTTATAAAGAAGGATATTATGGACAATTATTCTTGGGTGACGATGAAGCATGCGACATCATCGGTTTGGGTGATGTGATCTTGAATGTCAACGGTTCGACATCATCAATTTCAAACTCTTCCACATAACTAATTTTTCTTCTTCTTCCACGGAACATCACACACATCTTCTTATTTTCCATTTTTCTTGTTTATTTCCTTCATCTTCTATTCATATTAGTTTCAATCATCATTCAAACTCTTCAAGAGAGGCAATCAGGCAACCAGAGAGGTTTATTTCTACAGTGAAACAAGAGAGTAGGTCTTGCAAAAAAAAAAATATCTCTATTTTTTTTGTTAAACCATCGTAGATCCAGAAAATGTCATGGATATTCAATTCTATTCATGATTAGGTTTTTATTTATCTGCCTTATTATCTAGGGTTTTGATTCTCTTACACTAATCTATCTATTTCCTTAAAATCTCTTCTTATTTTTTTGTTTGAATATTCGATATGGTTGAGGTAATCAGATGTTGTTGAATTTATAAAACAAATATTCAGTAATTTGGATATTTAGGGATTGAAAACGAAAATTGAACTTAGGGGTTGAGTTTAATTGAGGATTTATTGTTGAAAGTTTGGGTTTTATTTCTAAGGATGTTGGTTTTAAATCTGAATGAGAGATGTGTAATTGCTAATAGATCCTCTGTTTAATTGTAGATGATCTTGGAAGGAAAATCAAAACCTTGGTTTGGATTTTGATGTACAAATGTGGTTCCTTTTTGAGTAATTGGTGGGAGGATTGTTAATTTTTCTCACAAGTGATTATTAGAAGAATTGGGGCTGTTGATTTAATAAATTATTATCTAGTGAATTGTACTCTTTGGAGAAGATTCTGATTCAGGATCATCGACTGGAGCTGCTACGGATGTTAAATTTAATTCCAGCAGGTTTCATTTGGCTGTGTTCTTACTAGTGGCTCTGTTAAAAGGTGAGTTGTGTCTTAAATTTGCATGTTTCTAATCTTTGGGATGTTATGGGTGTTACATTTTTGAATACTTTCGGTGTTATACAATTTGGGTTTGTTTTTATGTACGTTGCGTATATATATCGTATGGGGGCATGATATTGGAGTGTCAATTGGAATGTAATTTGAACTCAGGTAGACAGAGTCCATTCCAATGTCCCATGTGGAGGGTTGCTTGTTGGTGTTTCAAGATATTCTCAGCTTACCACATGTCTCTCAACATCTTGATACCCAAGCTACAAAATCTTTTGTCGAATGAAGAAACCATCTTAAAAGAAATTAAAGAGGGCTCAAAAGGTGGTGCAATACTCAGTAGTTTGTAATGACACTTTACATAATTGATAGTCTTGTTTCATTACTTACAGTATCCAGAATTGATAGTCTAATATATTCTTTTATACTTCTTCTATTTATTTTAGTCTAGTGTTCTGTATTTTTACTAAGTCCTAGCAATTTCAGATGCAGTAGTCTCTATGTTTTAACATGATCTTGATGCAATATCTCTAGGTATTGTTTTTCCAGTCTTATTAGCGGAGTACAAAATGATATGTTTATTCCATGTCTATCCCATTTGATTTGTTTAGATCTTCAATCCAGGTAAACTTGTTGGAACTTATGTATGGATCTTCTGGTTGGTCTGTTGGTACAGTTGAAACCGAGAAGTATCGCTCAGAGCTAGTTGTTACTTATGTATGGATCGTCTGGTTGGTCTATTGGTACAGTTAAAACCGAGAAGTATCGCTCGGAGCTAGTTGTTACACTGGATGCTTGCAGCTTCTTTGCATTTTGGTTGGGTCTTGGCCAGAATGTTAGGCGTCAAGTGTCCAGAGAGAAAACAGATGTGATTTTGAAACTAGTTGTTAAGCAATTTTTTGTAGAGAAAGAAGTCACGTCCACTTTGGTATTGGATTATCTCTATAGTAAGAGTAATACAATATAGATGTAGAAAAGGTAATGGATGATGCGGAATCACTAGCTCCTATTGTCCGTGTTGCGAGTGGCATGGTTACCTAGTGGATGATGTGTTGTTACTTGATTCTTGAGAGAGTTGTGCTTGAGGATTTGCCTCCAAGGGATGAAAAGGGTCCTCAAAACTGTAACGAGGTAAACAATAGTACTAGTCTTAATAAAATTGTGAATTCCTCGAGCATTTAGATTATCTTTGACTTGAATGATATAATTTCAAACTATAATGCTTTATATATGGTGGTACCACGCAAACATATAGGGTTTCAAATGTTAGATTTTGTCGCGGAGAGAAGTTCTGATTCCAAAAATGTAATTTCATAGATGTTATTTTTTTAATTGCATTGGGGTTGTTTGCTGTACCTTGATTCAAGAATGAAAAGATTCCCTTTTCTTGTGCAGGATGGGAACTCATGTGAAGATGCCTATCACATTAAGCGTGATGAGAAAAATTTGGCGGAACTAGGTCGTAGGACTATGAAAATTATTATCTTAACTCGTATATTCAGGTACTTCACATATACACCGGATTTGCTCATTTTCTTGGAACTATATCTAAAATGCAAATGATGTACGTACAAAATCCTTATTGCCTCGTGGATATTCGTTCCCCCTACTTCCTCAATTTAATGAGTGATGGCGTATTAAAGAATACTAGAAACGTGATGCTAGAATACTACACATAATGGATCGAATTTCAGGATTTGGAAATTTATCTGTCAACTTTTTAAGGTTTGAGTGTCATGTGAGACGACTTTAAACATACACTAGACACACGATGCTTTCAGCTTAGTATTTTCTTTTGCAATAGGAGATTTTTGTAGCTGAGACAATATATACCTTGTTGTAATTGTATCACTGTCACCAACCCACTCTTTTATTTCATGTTAAAGTAATAGAATTGATGTAGCATATCAAGAGGCAGTTGTTTTGAAGAAGCAAGAGGAGCTCATTCGTGAGTAATTTTTAGGGGGGTACTGAAATAGAGTAATTTTTAGTGTGTTTCCTTTACGGTTCTTTTGTATTAGCATAAGTTGGTTGAAAGAACTTGAGCTTTAAAAATGAGTTTTCAATGAAATTGAGTAAGCCTGAGAACTAACACGATGCACATTTTGTATAGACTGCTTAGCTATGTAGCATTTAATTCCACTCATCTGGGTTACTGAAATGCATGGTGCTAGAAGTTTAGTTTAAATAGCGTTAGCACCATCTCATGAAAGCATGAAAATGCCTCTCTGGAAACAAATTTTAGGTTTTTAATTTCATTTTTCGGTCACATTTGTTTGTACTCTCTAGAAACCATGAAAGCAGTATATACATATGTAAATTTGTATGTACTAGATTTGACACACATGGAAGGATGTTGTAGATGCGCTTTGCTACTTGGTGCATGCTAACGATTTTTTCAGAAGGCATTTACTATTTGGTGCAGATAACAATAATAAACTTCTGCAGTTACTTATGTTTTAGTTGCATAAAAAAATGATGAAGTTAGGAAGGATGTTGTAGATGCCCTTTGCTATAGCAAAGATAGACCATTGTTGCCTTGCTATTGCATTATAGCCTTAGTTTTAGCACTCATTTTTGTGCATTTTACTTGATTGATAGACACTCTTATCATGTGGTTTTGTGCTATTTACTATCATGTGGATAATCGCTGCACACTGGAAAAAAAAGTTGTGGATAATATCTGCACACTAAAAAAATGTTGTGGGTAATAATTGCAATCTAAAAAACTCTATGGATAATATCTTCACATTAAAAAATATGAGGAGAAAGAAATTGGTTTTCAAAAGTGCATTATGGAAGGTAAACTATTCCATAAAACTACTGCATGTCTGCTCACCATCCCAAGAAGTTTACGTTGAACAATAACAATAGTTAAATATTAACTGAAACATGGACATTAGATGCCTCTTTGCAAACCACATGGCGAACCCCCTCACACACGTTGCTGCATTGTTCTTTTCTAGTTATATTTGTATAAGTTGCTGCCAAATGGACTTGTCTGGTCATTCCTTGACCCACTCTTACAACTTTCTTTTTACTAGTCTTCTTCAGGCCTCCGATACATCTGAAGTTTGGTTTTGTCATGATTATTTTATTAGTTGAAATGACTAACATACCTAGAGAGCTTCTAACCAACTTTTAGTATGTGTAACCCTCTGAACAAAAATCGCGTCTTAATAGGATAGACTTTTACAAGAAAAGCGACACAATATGAGTTTATAGTCTGTTATTTAGTTAAACTTCATTCATGAAAATAATGTTCAAACTGTAATCTTGGGCAGAAAACTTTGAGGTGGCAAATGCAGGGTTCCAGGCTGAAGCAGCGGTTAGAGATGTTGGCATGTTGCTATAACAAAATGGGGATTTCCTTCAGCTGGTGACAAGAGAAGCTTAACAGGTACACTTCTATTTTCATTGTTTGGCGTCATTGGCATCAATTTAAGTTTATCAGATGAGGTAATGCTCAATATCTCAGGACTCTGTAATGTTCCCTGCTGTAGTCTACTTACTATTCATATTCTACCTTTCCATTAGAGGAGTCGGAAGGTAGGACACATATAAGCATGGGGAACTCTGTTACAACTTCTGTTCATCAAAATGTTTGAGCATGACTGTTGGTAAAAGTAAAGGAAGATCAGACCACACTTGCTACTGCTAAATAGGATATTGATCGTTTTGGATAAGGGGTGGTACTGCAAGCACAATCCTAGGAAAATGGTCAAGACTTGGGCAGAAAAATAATGACGAACCTTATGAGGTTAAACAATCTTTCCTGACACGTTTTCTGCTTTGAATTGAAGTTGTTGAAAAGATGGGATTTCTGTAACTCAGTAGGGTATGTACCGAATTTTCCTCTGCGTTGATAGTAAAAATGTATGTACAAACTTAACCTTTAGAAATTTCACTTTAATAGTATGTTATCAATGTTTATGTGTTGCTATATTCTTAATCTCTAAGTTCTGAATTTCTGGCTAAAGGTTATCATTGCGATGTTGGCTTAATGCATTTACAATGGTTACAAGTTCAACGGAAAACTTTGGCCTGGGGAGATGTGATGTCCACATAAGATAATCGTACTTGGAATGGCGGGATTGGAAAGACTACACTTGCTGGCTCATCTCCTTGGTAGTGAAGAATTGGAAAATGGGAACACTTCTTGACTTGATCTATCAGAAAGTCCATTTCATGTGATGTTCTAAATCCTCTCTATTGGCCCATCTAATTTGTGAATTTCTCAACTGTTTTTACAAATGCTTAAGAGAAATGCAGAGCTCGAATGAAATTTTGTGTAGTTATGTAAAGAACTTATTACTTGGTATTATACCTGTTCCTACTGAATAATGTGAAGTTCGGGTGTAGATCATGTTGGGTTTAATCTATTTTCTGTTCATATGAAATTTTGTGTAGTTATGTAAAATACTTTGTAAACAGAAGTTGTTCATATGAACAAAACTGACTGCATTTTCTTATACTAGCTAAGTTGGCTTTCTGCACAACACTTGTTTACAGAAACATTTT
Organism: Papaver atlanticum; assembly: GCA_023531105.1. Classification (NCBI taxonomy): domain Eukaryota; kingdom Viridiplantae; phylum Streptophyta; class Magnoliopsida; order Ranunculales; family Papaveraceae; genus Papaver; species Papaver atlanticum. Next base: position 37,782 of record JAJJMB010017752.1, on the reverse strand, counting down.
CATAACATTACTCAACATTCTCCTCCTTAATGTGATGATCAACAACTCCAAGTTTAGATTCAATTGATCGATGCTCTGATACTAATTGTCGGATTTTTGGTTGAGATGATTTTCATTTGATAATGGAGAAGTGGGAAACTAATAGTTTCTTCTCACTCTCTTTTATTTTCTTTATTAATCTCTCTCAATAATCATTTCTCTCTCTATTACATGGTCAATATAAGACCTTAGAGATAAGATCGACACGTGGACTCCAAAACTGCTCCTAATTCTTTTACTCTAAAAAAGACACATACAAATATGTACAAAAAATATACTTTGTAAACAGAAGTTGTTCACATGAACTAAACTGACTGCATTTTCTTATGCCAGTTAAGTTGTCTTTCTGCACAACACTTGTTCACAGACACATTTTCATCACATTACTCAACAAATAGATCCATGCAATTAATAGTCTTTTCTTTTGGTTACATCTGCTGGTGCAGATTCCATTTTATTCTTTTTTTTCTTATTCAACCTTTATATTTATTTGACATTTTAGTCTTGGTATAGAAAATTAGACTTGCCACAGCTTTACAAGCAATCTGATTGTTATAGAAAATTTGACTTGTTATAGTTAACATAGAGTGGAACTGAGAAGTTACTTTAGAAATGCTTGTAAATTTAGTTTACTGATTGCTGCCCTTATGGCATTGGTCGGAAGGCCCTTCTCCAATTTTTGAGATGGAAGGTACTACGTGCCGCATCAAGCACTCTTATTCTTATGTGGAGGAAAGGCGCTGGATTATATCCCAACAACGAGCATTTCATAGATTCTTTCTGACGAGGCTTTGGATGGCCGGCGACTCGCCTGAGAAAACCATTCTCTCAGATCTGACCAAGAGCTTTCGATCCTAGGTTGGCGCCTTTCAAGCACTCTTATTCTTATGGGGAGGAAAGGCGATAGACTATATCCCAATGACGAGCATTTCATAGGTTCTTTCTGACCAGGCTTTGGATGGCCGACGACTTGCTTGAGAAAACCATTCTCTCTGATCTGACCAAGACCTTTTGATCCTAGGTTGGCTCCTTTCTAGCGATACGCCTTACTAAAATGAGAAAGGGGAGTGCAAAGATAGGTGGTGCATCATTTCCTAATAAGAAGGTTACTTCCCTAGATATCAGGTAGATTCTTTGTGTGTGTCAGTCATTTGACTAGGAATATTTTATGAACTTATCAGTCATAATTTCAACAGTAATGCAGAGGTCGTCATTTTATCAAGTACGAAAAAAATGTGCTCCAGCTTATGGATATTCAAATGATGGATGTCGGGACACAGACACAATGGATGTCGGGACACAGACACAATGGATGTCTGGACACAGAAGAATTATACAGAGTTTTTTACGCAAGTATTTACTACGTGCACAAATTTATTCCATAGATGGAACAATTAGTGTCGATTAAAGTACAAAAGAGTAACTATTCATTCATATACAACCAGCTATTGAAAACTGATGTTGAAGATAGTTGGTTGGACTCAGAGACTCATGGAAAGGGATTTTCCTCAACTTGGTCCACACTCTCCAGTATACAGCTACTTCTGTATGTTACAAGTTGTTTCTTTATTGAAAAGCAATTGTCACCCTACAATTCGAAGTTAGAACCACATGAGAGACTGAAAAATCCGACTGAAGTTTCCGCAAGCACTAATTTCAATTTTGACCCACTATGTTGGTCATGAAGACTACTATGTTTACAGGGGCGTAAAAGCTAACAAAATCAATAAATTTGGTTGTTTATTAAAGGATGTTTTATTGATATTAGCATCTAAATCTTGCAGCTGGATGATAAAAATAAAAAAACAACTTATAATTCCCTTGTATGAACAGAAAAACAAAGGAATAAAAACCAACCTGTAACGAAACCTCCCCAGAGAAATAAAAAAATTGATTTTAACCTTCCATTTCATTTAGATCCGTATGAGCGAAATAAGAAGACTATTGACCCTCGATTAGGGGTAACAAAATGAACGGTTATCAGATATTTAACGTGGCTCTTCTTTAACCACAACTATTTCTTCACTTTAACCAAAACTTATCAACAAAATTCCCAAAATTCAAAATTTCCCCTTCTCTTTTCTCCCTCCAGCTCCAATAATTCCCAAAACTTCATTTCCCCCTAAATTTTCTAGTGAATCACTCTGGAAAGTTTTCAAATCTTAGTTTAAGTTTCCCCTAAATTTGCTCTATATATAATTTGGTCTCCAGACCTGATACTAATTTTCTTCTTCTTTTGAATTTAGGGTTTCTTTTTCTCAAATCTCTATCTCTCACAACATCTCTAACAGTCTCTTCCTTTCTTAAGGTGATCTCATGAAAGCATTATCATTTCTTAAGGTAAAAAGGTAGATTTTTGTGTTCGTTGGTAGATTTAGGTGTTCAGTATAGAAGTTTTGGATAATAAAAAACGACACAATGTGTACTCAGGTTCATTTTACTTATTATAGACCTCATGTGTATGAGATTTAGCGTGCCAAACGGACCTTACATGCCTATGATATTTGGATTAAGAGTGTATGAGGTTGAGGAAGTCACTAGAGTTTGGATGACTGTCTTTTTTACACATTGTACCTCGTAAAATTATTCGCAATGGTTATCTAGTATGTACAAGGCATTTCCATAATTTGAACAATGCTTGTTCAGATGTTTTCTCCCCATCAACATATTTTTATGAAGAAATTTTTCTTCATGTGAACAACACTTGTTTACGTAGTTAGTCCATACATAGTCACCCTTCAATTTCATCAAAATTGCAAATATTATTATTTTCGTCAAATAAAAAACTACCATATTACCCTTATCGGAACAAATACATTAACTATTCATGAGGCTAGGAAAATGACCAGAGTATCCTTAGAAAAATAAGTGCAATAAAATGTTAAAGAGATTGTGAAAATGACTATATGAAATATGAGCAACTAATATTACCGATACTGTGAAAGCGACCATATTACCCTCAATGCTATCACAATTTGTAAAAGTTGTCGTCTAGTGTAGAATAAATGTGTGAATTTCGGGCAAACAACAAAATCACATGGATCACATAAATCACATGAATCACGTGGACTTCCTTTTTGACCATGATATTAAAAGGATACGATGGTTCATATGTGGATTAGATAAAATATCATATTTTATTGTTCTTCAGTGGATTTAGCTATCTAGTATACAAACTCAGCTTACCAAATTTTTAGAAATAAACTACAGGTTCTCAGTCTGATGAAATAGAGATATTTTTATGTTGGAATTTTCCTTCATGTAAACAAATCTTGTTTACATAGAAAGTCTGTATTTATTGAATATATATAAATGAGAGGAGAGGAGAGGACATAAGAGGGCTATATCTAACAGTTTACTAGAGATGTAAAATTTCAGATTTTATGGTTCCTCAGTGGACTTAGTTATCCAGTATACCAACTCAGCTTACCAGTTTACCAGAGACGGATACCGAATTCTCATTCTGATGAACTGAAGATATAACATCACCAGATTAACCGCTAATTTTATTCGGTATTATAAAATGACCATATTACCCTTATTGGAACAAATTGCAACTAATATTCTGGAGACTATGAAAATGACCAGACTACCCTTACCGGAATAAGTGCAATAAAATATTTCCGAAGACTGTGAGAATGACTATATCATCCTTATCGGAATAATTAAGAGCAACCAATATTAGCAAAACTGTGAAAAGAACCATATTACCCTCGAATTTTATCACAATTTTGTAAAAGTGATTGTGTAGTGTAGAATAAATTCGTGAATTCCGGGCAAACAATGAAATCACATGGATCGCATTAATCACATGGACTAATGCAAGTCTATCCTACAATCATGATATCAAAAGAATACGAAGGGTCATATGTGGAATTAAGTAAATTATCGGATCTTATGGCTCCCTAATTGATTTAGCTATCGTATACAAACTCATTTTAGTAGATTACTTGAGATATACCTCAGGTTATCATTTCGATGAACTGGAGATGCAACATTGCACATTTTTTCAGGCAATTGGACATTTGGACATTTGGAAAAAAACAAGCCAGGCTGGGGATTGCATCCATTAGTACTATGTGGCAAATTCTTCTATCGAGGTTATTGTCAAAGATATTGAGAAGTCGGCTAAAAAATAAAATATTATTCAAATACAATAACAAGCTATATATTCCGAAGGAATCTTACTTGTAAATGGTAAGATTCATTGTTCTTACGAAGTTTCCAACTTATAGTAGTCCACTCCCATCCAGGTTTCGAGCTGAGAGCCATTTTCTTTCTCGAAGTCGCCAGAAAAGAGTCTGTTTAAGGATTCGAAGAATATTCCGATGGAATCTTACCTGTAAATGGTCGAATTCATCGTTCTTACGACGTTTCCGACTTATAGTAGTCCACTCCCGGCCAGGTTTTGAGTTCGGAGCCACTTTCTTTCTTAAACTCTACAGAAAAGGGTTTTTTTAAGGTCTAAGAGAATATTCCGATGGAATATTACCTATAAATGGTCAGATTCATCGTTCTTACGAAGTTTCCGACTTATAGTAATCCACTCCAATCCAGATTTTGAGCTTAGAGCCATTTTCTTTCTCGAAGTCACCAGAAAAGGGTTTGTATAAGGTTTCGTAGAATATTCCGATGGAATGCTATCTATGAATGGTTGGATTCATCGTTCTTACAAAGTTTGAAGTCAGAACCCTACCGGAGCTTCTTGGTTCATAGTTTGTATGCCGTTAGACCACATTTTAAGTTCGAATCGACACTAATGAGCTTCATATTTATCGATTTTCGATGATATATCATGTTAAGTTTGAAGTCAAAACCTTCCCGGTTCATAGTTTGTATGTCATTATACAACATTTGAAGTTCGAACCAACACTAAGCTTCATGTTTGTCGATTTTGATGATGTATCATGCTAAGTTTGAAGTCAGAACACTCCCGAAGCTTCTTGGTTCATAGTTTGAATGTTGTTATACCATATTTGAAGTTCGAATCGACACTAAGCTTCATATTTATCGATTTCGATGATATATCATGCTAAGTTTGAAGTCAGAACCCTCCTGGAGATTTTTGTTTCATAGTTTGTATGCCATTATAACACACTTGAAGTTCGAATCAACATTGAGCTTCATATTTATCGATTTCGATGATATATCATGCTAAGTTGAAGTAAGAACCCTCCCGGAGCTTCTTAGTTCATAGTTTGTATGCCATTATACCACATTTGAAGTTCGAATCAACACCAAGCTTCATATTTGTCAATTTCGATTATGTATCATGCTAAGTTTGAAGTCAGAACCCTCCCGGAGCTTATTGGTTCATAGTTTGAATGATGTTATACCACATTTGAAGTTCGAATCGACACTGAGCTTCATATTTATCGATTTCGATAATGTATCATGCTAAGTTTGAAGACAAAACCCTCCCGGAGCTTCTTGGTTCATAGTTTGAATGCCGTTATAACACAGTTGAAGTTTGAATCGACACTGAGCTTCATTTTTCTCGATTTCGATGATATATCATGCTAAGTTTGAAGTCAGATGCCTCCCGAAGCTTTTTGGTTCATAGTTTGTATGACGTTATACCACATTTGAAGTTCTAATCGATATTGAGCTTTATATTTATCGATTTCGATGATATATCATGCTAAGTTTGAAGTCAGAA
>JAJJMB010017752.1:0-32074 GCA_023531105.1 Papaver atlanticum | reverse complement strand
TTGAAGTCAGAACCCTCCCGGAGCTCCTTGGTTCATAGTTTGTATACTATTATACCACATTTGAAGTTCGAATCGACATTGAGTTTCATATTTGTCGATTTCGATGATATATCATACTAAGTTTGAAGTCAGAACCCTCCTGGACCTGCTAGTATGAACTAAAGCTACTTCATGACCTGTATCACTAGTCAAAATTACTTCATTACCTATGTGAATAGTCGAAATTTAAACTGGAAACACAACGAGAAAGCACAAAAGCACAAAGAGAAAACACAAAGAAAACACACTTGTCTTGATCCGTATGATAATCCCTAGTCAAAGCTCTACACGCAAAAAATATCCCTAATCTGGATGACCACCTTTCACCTCCTTTCATCACCGTTCAAATATTTTTATACATAAAATATAGAAAAAAATTTCTCCCACTTCACCTTAGTTTCCTCTCGTATCTTCGTCCCTCATCTCTCTAACCTTGCGCCTCCCTCAAAAAAAAAAAAAAAACTCAATCTGAGACCGAGAAGTTCAGAAGACATGGTTTTAGTTGATTTTGTGGTTTATTGAAGTTGAGATCAACAGAACCCATCTCTAATCTTCCGCGAAGACTCTCAATTTCATCTTCTACATATTCTCTGAACAATTCCACGAAACCCTAATTCACTGATTTCCCAAATCCTTGATTCTCTTTTCGATTTCATACTGAATCCTCAAAAACCCTAGTTTTAGTTCAAGTAGAAACCCTTAATTTCATCGTTGATTTCTCTATTTTACTTCATCTTGAACTCATCCCCCAAACCCTAACATCTATCATCGAATTTCCCTTTTCTTCTGGTTCTGAATCACATACTCGTATTAACACCACCTCCTATCATCTTGAAGTGCAGAGTGGTTCGTTGTGGTTGAGCAGGTGATGTTGTTGTTACAGAGATGGGTTCACTGGATTTTATGGGTTTGAGAAGATTGAACTGATGATAAATCAAGATCTGATGATGGTGGTTATTATGATGAAGAAATTAGGATATTGGTGAAATTCAAATTGCATATGAGGAATTGAAGCTCAAGCTTGGCAGAAGCTCGAACCTGATTTCGAGTTGGTGTTGCTAGTTAGATGGAATGGTTGATGTTCAGGTAAAATGGAGAGACGGAACAGACAGGTTAGGACTTTGTTTGAATCCGAAGAAATGTTGGTGCTGATGAATATCGGGTAATTTTCTGTAATTTCACCTTTTTTCTGTTGATTTCTTGTACAAAAACCATGGATTTTACGCGTTTGGATAGATTACTGTTAATTGATAAAAAAATAAATTGAATTTCAATTGTATGTTGTAGATCTTTGTGAAGGATGTGTGGAAGGAATACTAAGGGTTTTATATGAATTTGATAGTGGTATTTTGATTGTTACACAGGCAGTTTAAGATTGAAATGTTGGGTTGCAGTTGAGGTGGAGGTTGCAGGTGTAGCTGAAGTTAAAGTTGCAGTAGATGGTGATGTCTGTGTTTCTGCTGTTGAAGTTCATTGAAATGGGTTAGATGAATGTTAGGTTTTACAGGTTATGGAGCTGGTATTGGTGCTGATTGCAGCTGCAGTTTGGTGTTGGTTCTGGTCACCTTGTTGTGAGAGATGGGTTTGTGCAAGGGTTAGATGAAGGCAGGAACGGTATGTGTTGGAATGATGTTGGTGATGAAGCAGTGTCTATGTTTATGCTTCAGTTACTTGATTATTGACAGGGTTTCATGATCTTTATAGATCAGTAACCTCCTTGAAAACTAACAAAGATCCTTTTTAGCTCCTATTGAAGTGTTAAATTCATATCTCGAATGTGATAGATGTTACTGCGAACATGATGTTGATTACTTCTGCCGTGTTTTGTTTTGTAGATGTTCTTTCTAGTCAATATGCCAAATCACAAGAGATACCCTTCTTTATTCGCACGTGAAGATTGACCAAGTACAGGGATCGGCCAAGTCTTCCACATGCAACGAAGATCCTAACTTTTAAGAGCTGCAGTAAATTCAAATTCCTCTGTATATTTTTGTAGCAATGTTTATAGTATTACTGGCTCTGTTTGGAAGAGGTTGCTGTGTTTGAAAAATCAACTATGCATGTGAACCATGTAATAATACTGTAAATTGTAATATTTACTTCTGCGATAAATACAAATTGTTTGGGAAACACAATACAAATTGAAAAAGAAACAATCGTCATTGAATATCTCAATATCTCTAGTAATGTAAGAGAGCATTGTAAATTGGTAGTCTGTACGGCTGTTTCTGGCTGAGATATTCAATGACGGTTGTTTACATGTCAACTTCGACACACTTCCCATTACAGAACTCAATCTAAAAAAGATAAAAATAGGAACACTAGATGTAGAAAAAGCTGTAATTGTTGTTGATGTAGGAGCACTCAAAATGAATAATAGTGACAGCTAAGAAGTAGATAAGCAAACACCAAGCTGCAGAAGAATAGGAACCAGAAAATAAACCTTGCAGTAGGGATTGTAGCAGATAGAAGGTAAGATGCAAACCAAGGCCGACTATAGTGGACTATTTGGGGTAGAAGCTTTAATGCCAACAGTACTTAGCATGATCAAATCAACTGCAGCAGAACACAAGAGGTATGGCACCTGATAAGAGGAAAAAGCCATACTCTGATAGCAACAGTTGAGGTATGGCACCTGATAAACCATAAAAATTGGGACCCATGTATGCTGTGGAGAAAGTCTGCACACAGTGTTCTGTGAATATACTCTGCACAACTTATTTTTGTAACTTCACTCCTACCAGAATTAAGCTGAAAGTTCTTTAAAACATTAGCATGCTAAAATTCAGCACTCCAGGGAGTTCGACACACGGAAATAAGCTGAAAGTTTTTTGAAAACATTAGCATGCTAAAATTCAGCACTCTAGGCAGCTCGACCCACAGAAATATAGTTGTAGCATCACTCTAACCAGCACAAGAAGTAGTTGCCAACACCATTGTCTTGCAAATACCATGACATTAGAGAACAGTTGAGAGCAGCAAATGAAAGCACAACAACGTAGGAGCAAGATAGATTGTTGCCTTGCATTATTCAAAACACTAGAGTTCTTAGTAGAGCACCAGGAATTATTCACTCACACAAAGCATAACTTGGATAATGAAGTAAAAGCAGTAAACCTAGTGCTTGACGATCAGTTGTAGCTTCTAACCAATGTTGTTCCAACTGGATGTTGTAAAGAGCTTCCTATAATTTAGAAATTTGTTCCAGCAAAGGGTTGAAGTGCTCTGCATGTATTCGTACAAGCAAATATTAAAGAGTTTCACCACAAAAGACATAATCCACACACACACACACACACACAAAAGGGAACATGTTACCATCTTTAGCGTGTAGTTCAAAGTATGTAAAATGTCCGACATGAATATCAAAGTCTAGGGTTTCATGATAAGAAGACTTGTTTGTGAAGTAGAATTTATGGACCCCTTTCTTGTGAGCCACAAACTCAAACTTTTCACTTGTTTTATCACGAGCGTCATGACTTTGTTCTTCTGTTGGTCCTTTAACCTGCAATATCAATAATATGCTTAAATGGTGATGCATTTACAGCATAGCAGAATAATAACCCAACACATGAATATAGTCCCCAATCACAGGAACCAAAAAGAAAACTCAAGCTTTTTTACAACAATCCTATATGAAAAATCACTTTGGCTGAACAAGAAAATAATGAACACATTCCCCATATCCAATCAAAGGGTTCGTCATTCAGTCTAACAGGATCAGATCAACAACAGGCGACGCTATTTATGCTCAAAACACATTGGGGAAACTGGGTAACATGGTAGACAACATGAAATATAGGAGCATCCGAGGGTAAGAGGGAAAACATTCAGACAACATGAAGTATAGGAGCACCTAAAAATAATCTAAAGTGTGGACAAGTGTGCATTCTTCAAAGCCTTCACTCTTACATCTACAACAAAAGTTTATGCAAGCCTTTTCTGATATGGGCCGGGCAGCCTAAGATCAACTTTTCGCAGCTATGATAAATGCTAGCATTTCTTCAAGATGTAATATGCATCAAAGAACAGACATCTATACACATATGCAGTAGATTAAATACCAACAAGACCAGATATTACCCACAAAACAATACAAATTGCTATTCTTTGTATAGCAGGAGTGTACTAGTTCAGGATGCACAACTGAACATCTCCCCACCCCTAAAGAATGCTGAGAACCAAAAAGCGTCTTCTATTTACTATTCCTAATGAACAAGATCACCACGTGACATGAATTCCGACAAAATCCATCAACTCCAGGTATTTGGGCTTTCGATAGCAAGTTCAATCATACAAATTCTAATGCATTCTTGCCATAATGTTTACATACAAAGTTTGCATAACTGGATGCCATGTTTTGTATTTCCTATTTCTATGTACAAGGTAAATATTGCGTAGTGCTTTTATTTAATTAGAATCTTGTAACCAATAGATAGAAACCAAGTGGAAAGTGAAAAGCAAAAGGAGGAAGGAAAAAGATAAAGCAAAAGTAAGAAACTTGACAAACTCTTGAAATACTTCTTGAGGATAGACAATATTTACAACTAAATCTACAGCATCTTCACCGTAATGCCATCCCTCAGCTTTAATCACAACAAAAGAAACATGGACAGTATCTCCTTCATATGAAACCGAATGAGAAAAGCATTCCTCCCTGGTTATCACAAATCTAATTCCAACTGCTACTTGTAGGATCCATAAAATGGCAGTGGTGATGTACACACCAATTGAATGAAACCCTTCTGTTCTAGTCTATAAATTCCCCAAAAAATTAATAAAAAGATCACAATTTTTTTGAAATCAACAATTACACAAAAATCTTAATTGACCTACTTGCAAGAGAATCTTAATGCGTTCTAATGGGGCAACAATAATTTTAGCAAAGGCACCAGCAACACCGCCTGCAATCTTTAACATAAACAGGCAATGAATCGATCAACGAAATATCTGTTTATACATTCCTCTTCGATGTAGATGAAAAAACCATCTTAAAAATCTAAATTTTAATCAAAAACCCATCTCGAACATTGATATTACCAAAACTTCGATTTGTTTTCCTGACCAAAATCTCAGATCTGTTTTCAGAAATATCTGGAAATCAGTAGTTATCAGGAGAGTGAAGAAGCCTTGAGAGAGAGAACAATTTCTGGAAATCAGTAGTTATGACTGAAATCAGGAGAAAGGGGATTGATTTCTAATTACCATTAGTGACTTTCCTAATCAACACCCGTGTCTCGACACCCACCGTATAAAGGGTATCTTAGCCATTATCAAAATACACATATTTTGGTCAATTATTTGTATTTGTTACAGAACGGGTAATATATATGGGAATCAATCATATTTTTGGTCATTTTTACACATTACAATAAAACATACCCTAACCAGCATTAATCAAGGTTGACTAATTTACAGCCAAAAGGATCAAGTTATGAAATGCTTAATTGCAAACAGGATGTTCTATTAAGGGTAATTAAGAAAATGTAGATAACAATGCCTACGGCAAACAGCTTCATAATATTAAGGAACAACAAATTAAAACCTAAATTACAGATATGTCTTATACATATTAAAAATGAAAGCATAACCTAGACTAGAGAAGAGAAGATAATAAACTAAACACACACACATAGATATTAATCATCGCCATCATGTCAACATGATGCTCATCATCAGAATCATCATGATTATAACCATCAATCATCAGCTTCATCATCATCGTCATCATCAACATCATCATAAACATCAGCTTCATCATCATCTTCATCATCATCAGTTTCATCATGATCACCAACTGCATCACCAGCCTCATTATTTCCAAGATCAACTTCATCAGTAACAAACTTCAACTCTAAGATATCCCCATCTTGAATCCCTAACTGTTGTAGTGTGTTACTACCATTTAAATCCATAACATTTTCATCTTCATTCAAGATGAAGAATTTCTTATCAGTTCCAATATCTTCACGTATAATCCTTTTTAAAGTATTTATGGTATCAATATCTTCTATTTGGTAAATTTTATCATTGATTGTAATATCAATGATATGATCGGCTCTCATTGCTGATTCAGATACTACAATATCAGGACAAATGATAAGACGTGTTGGCTTGTTACAGTCATCCCGATATGAAGTAGCTTTTGCAAAATCTAACACAATATCTTCATCACTCAGCTCAATTCCATTATACACCAAAATTTGACGATGTGGAGATAATCCAAAAAAATCATCAATTTGTGTTTTAAATGCTTCAACAGTTTCATCATTAGTAACAGCATCAAATCTGTAGCTTCTTCCTGTTCTTTCTTCTCTCACTTTTAAAAATGGAATTCTTTCCTCTAGCTTCTTGTATACATCAAACATTGGGTTTTTTTCATCTCCAATAACCTCAATCATGTTAATGTTATCATTCCTAATCAGATTAGCTTGACGATGATATTTAGCAGATCCAATATAAACTAAGATCATATCTGCTACATTCCAGCCAGGAACCCATGACTTTTGCATTATAACCTCTTTCAAATCATGTGGTGTGTTGATTTCATTATCTGTAGAAGAATGTTTGTAGTTATTATGAAATTGAGTTTTTGCATCAAAAACATTAACATGAAAAGTAATTTCTTCATCCATTGTGAAAAAGATGATGGAGGACTGGATTGAAGTTGTAGGAGATAAGGTGAAGTGTGAAGTCTGGTGAAGCTTTTTCTTTTTCTTTTAAAGCAATGAACTGGTGAAGCTGATGAGAACAGTTATTGCTTCTTTCAATCCCGATTCAATTATGATAATTATATAGCCGGCCGCACACAGGAAGTTAAGATGAAAGATAGGTTGTGCGAGAGAAAATTAATCTGCTGCATACAGGTATCATTGTATCTACCTTCTAGCTTGGCTAGGTTTTATTGGTTTATATAAAAGATGCCATCTCTATGCATGGAGTATGGAGGGACCGGGTCTTCTTCATTAAATATTAAATAGGTGAATTGGATCGATTAGATACCCCTTGACAAACCAAATGTCATAGTAATGATATGTTTGATCCTACGTTAAATAAACAATGGTCGTAATACTAACGGCTTCTTACCACTAATTAAGTTAGGGGAAGTGAAGAAGAAAGAACTGGGTATCAATATTTGGGTAACAGTATAATTTCATTTTAACTTTTTTTTTTTTTGATGGAACTTTTTAACTTCATTGATCCATAATCTCAACCTTAATTTAAGATATCTTTGGGTATGTAAACTAAGTTATGCAATTTTGATTTGTAGCGCCAACTGGTCCAAGTCTCAAGGAACCATACAGGAACTACCCAAGACCACCCTAAAAGTCATGGGAGCTCAGCATCTTTTGGCTTACAAAGACGAATAGTCAGTTGTCGTCAAAATAGCCAAGGCCTACCCACTGACATTAACCAAATATATACTGAGACTGAGTTTTCGGTTTCCAAGTTTATACCTCCAGAAGATGTGCGGCAGCCTCGGTTCTCCTATTTTTCTTTTCTTTTCTCCTCTTTAAAACCTTATAACTATTTTCATTTTGTCCCTTTTGATTTTGAAGGTGTTTTAATTTGAATTATTGAGAGTGAAATTTAAATGGTTTTTTCCGTACTTATATGTGGTTCTATTGCATCTTTCAATTCCAATTCAATTTCCATCCAAAAAAGACCACTAAAGATAAGTCGCATTCTACTTATAAAGTTTATAATGCAATGTTTTTCTTTTATCATAATCAATTTTTTTACAATTAATTGCATCCTATACAGCCCAATAACAACATTAGAACATAAATTTGGTTAAAAACCCATGACCATACTTATTTTGTGATGCATTATTACATTGGATCTAAATTCTACCCTTATATCGAACTAAACAACCTTATCCTAATTAATTTCTGCTGTATATCTGATCGACAATGTACGTACAAGTAAATTTAATTTAGATAACTTTCAAGAAAGTGCAGTTTGGACAAGCTAGCAGCACAACTTCAGTAAATTTAACTTGGATAACTTACAACCGATGCAGATCATACAACATTGGATTTCATATCTTGATCAGGGTATAATACTAAATGTGGGCTCTTGCATTTTGTGGAATATCTGGAAGGCACGTAATGATCTGATCTTCAACAATATCGAACTTTCGGTCAAAATTCAATATCTCTCATACTTTTTTTCAAAATCTCTCATTATTTTTGGTTTTACCTAAACACCACCCACACTTTACCTATTTACCACCCACAATCTAAAAACATAATATGTGTAGACCTAATTTAACGTGGGTAATGAAACTCACCTTCTCTACTACTACCGGCAGTACCGCCCTAATACGATAATACTCATTAAGCCATTATCACTTCATAATACGGCCCATAACTATTTGTTGATCTTAGTTTCAAAGTTTTTAAATCATATAATATTACATCAAAAATTGGGAAGGCCCTAATGTTTGTTCGTATAGTGCAATCAAGAAATTTACATCAGAGTAATTTACATCAGAGTTTTTGATAACATCAAACCTTAATTTGTCTCTGATAAAAAAAACTAAAATCTAACCTAATTTTATTTCTAGGTTTAAAATCGTGATTAAGATCAAGATTAAAAATTAAAATTTAAATATCAAGAAGATTGAGATCTTGATGTTATATATAGTGTTACGTTAGTTATTTTTAGTAAAATGAAAGTGGTGAAGGTGGCGATGGGTATTACAGGTGGTGGCTCTATGATTGTATGTTAGGTGATAGTTAGAGAAGAATGTTAGTTTTTATTACCCACTTCAAGTTAGGTAGGATTTATTTTAGTTTTTTTTTCCTGTGAGTGGTACATAGGGAAAACATGGGTGGCATTTAGGTAAAACTTTATTTTTTTTCCAACATCTCTCATTTATAGATTCCCTTTGCGAAGCCTAACCTAATGTTTTCTGGATCTCTCCTACTACCAGTCACATGAACATTGAGCCATGCGGAAATGCAAGTCTGCTGATGGGGGCCACCGAATTCTGGGAGGTGTACCAATTTCAAAAAAGAGAAAACAGTTTCTCACATAAAATAGTTTTGCAATCTTGCAAAGAAATGGTGTGGTAATATTTTGGAAAGGATCAGGGTCAGAGCCTGACATTAATATTTTATATATACTAGTGAACTAAATGTAATATTTAGGCGGACTAAATGTAAAATCTATAATAAATTAAGGTGTTTTTTCTTATGTTTTTGGTGATTTTAGGAGGGCTAGAGCCGACTAACCCTGGCTCCGCCTCTCAGAGGATATACATCCACTGTTCACTTCGTTGCCCATATGAACTAACCAAGTCAGTTTTTTTCCCAAAAGAATTCTTTTTCTTCGCCTACATGGGGTGATGCGGTGGGTTGGGGATGAGTGTGCTGTTGGAATGGTAATGATGTGTGTGCAAATTAACTTTCTAACCGAGCAAGAAAAAGAAGATGCATCTTTAATTGAGATGACGCCACCACCTGTGGTTATATGGTTAATTAGGACATTCGCAATGATAGTCTAAGAAGTTATGGACGGTGGTGGACCTGGTTGCAGTCTAGGGAAGGTAAGTACTAATTAATCTGCACACAAGCTAGGCAGTTAAGATGATAGAAGATTATTTTAACGTATCGTTGGTACTACTATCTACCTTCTGGCTTAGCTGGATTTTATTAGGTTTGCGTAACCTAACAGCATCCACAGTCATGAGCGGAACTAAAGATCAAATTCCAGACCAAATGTAAAAAAAAATTGGCTTTTTTTTTTTTTGGAGGTGAACCGCAGTGGTAGCAGACTAAAATTTAGTCCGACGGATATATATTGAACGTCTGATATTGAGCGCAAGTATAATAAACGCTTCAAACTTAGGCGTGATTGTAGTGCTCGCGCGGTGTGGGGCGTGGCTATAGTGAACGCCTAGTGTGAGACGTTAATCAAATTAACGTACAAAGGTCAAGCGGATGTATTAAGCTCGTTTGGGAAAGTGGGATCATACTTTTCATGTCAAGCGCACATATAATGACCGCCTGAAATCAAGCGAACTTATAATGAACGTTTGGTTTGGCGGACTTTATATCAACGTCCCACTCAAACGCTCATTGTATTAACGCTCCACTCTCAAACGCTCACTATACCCACGCCTAGTCCTAGACGCTTGTTATACTCACGCCTCACTTGAAATGCTCGTTATACCTACGCCCCATTAAATTTAGTTATAAACTCGGCCGGCTAGTAAATTTAGTCCCAAACCCTAAAAATCCAGACCAAATATACCTTTAGTCAGTTCCACTACGCCTCCATTTCAGACCAAATTTAGATATAGTCCCCAATTATGATCGTGATTGTGGATGCTCTAAGATGCTATCTCTTCTTTATGCACTTTTTTCAAAGTTCACTTAACGAGTGAAATTGAAATAATGCTACAAGAACTCGTAGATTTAACGGTCACGAAGTCAACAAATTAGATGAATTAGATACTCGTTCACAAACAAAACGTGATTGCAAAATTGAGAGACTAGATAATCAAAACAAATATTTGGTTTAGTAGATTTATTAAAAAAGTGTGGTTCACATATGACACAAATTAATTACATTCCTTCAATTATTGTCAAGGCCTTATCAGGCTTGATCTTCACGTTCTCACTTATCATCGTCGTCCAAAAGAAAACACGGCACATGACAAAAAAACAAAACAAGCAACTTATATGATTAAAGCATTAATTAACTAATCCCAAGTCATTGTTAATAGAGAACATATATAATAATAATAAGCGCGCACTTTTCATACATTAATCAAAATACCACGTGTTTAGACTTGATACATTACATCTGATCTTACATTAAATTTTTTCCTTGATGCATTTCTATTTTTCTTTTTCTTTTTCTTTTTTTTGTTCTTGTAAATAACATATTTCATTAAAAAGACTAAGTCTCAAAGTGAGTCATTGTTAGAGCCATCTAATATGGGATCGTGAGAACTCCCAATATTAGAATTATCTACTAAAAGTTGATTCATAATACATAAAGGTGGTAACTTTTTCCATTCTAAAACCGAATTTAGAGGCCTAACAAACATGGCTAATATATCCGAAGCTCTATTTCCTAATCTAGGAACAAAATGAAAAACCAAAGAGTTAGAGCATAAATTAGTTATTCTGATTGCCTCATTGAGACAAGTTTTAGCACGCCAAGAAATGTCTGAGTTCTTCCCATGAAAGAAGTTCAAAATAGTTTCACAGTCACCTTCAATATTGAAGTTTTGAATCTACTTCTCCTTGGCCCAAATTGCCGCCTGGAGCACTCCTACAACCTCTTCTTTTTGTGGGTATGAGCCTGCTGATTGTCCTGCTCGTCCTCCTTCACATATTCATGCATCATTCCTCATAATTAAAGCATAACTGGATGGTAATAATTCAGATATCCATGCTGCATCAACATTGATCTTTGCGAATCTTTGCTTGGTGTTTTCCAGAAGGGAACAATTTTCTTCTGTTGTAGCTGTTTATCTTTTGTGGTTTTACCCTTTCTTGTAGACCAAAAAGAGATATGTCTCTGAATTTCTAGAGCTAGGCTAGTAGCAGTTTTAGCTTTATCTTCAAAAACCCTGTCGCATATCTCTTTCCATAAAAACCACATCTTGTATTCCTTCAATACACTGTTACAGCATAATGCTATTCTTGATGGTTTTAGGCGATTAATCACACTAATCACCAATATAAACTCAAGTGGAAGTGTACTTTAAAATGACCAGTTGGTAAATTTACACAACCCGGTGCCTAATGGATTTTTAGAGTATTGTTTCTAGACATCGGATATTAAAGTCATGCAAATAAATTCTTGTAACTCAAAAAAAATGTATGTCCTTAAAAAATCCTCCAGATATAGGAAAACCAAAATTTGCATACATTCTATATTAGGTGAAAATGCGGGGGTATAACAACCACACCCAATATTTCGTTCGGAAAATTGTATGAACTAAACTCCAATATAATTCTGAGAGTACCAACTTAAGAGTGAGACTCAATCAAAAAAGATATCAAAGAGCTTTATCTCTTTCTCAATAGAATCAGTAAATCATCAAGATATAAATCCGTGAGACTGATTGATATGAAAATAGCTTGGACGATACCAATACCCAAGTGTCAATCAAGTTCTATCCAACAATTAAGGTCGGAATTATCAACTGATTGAACTACGCACAACATGTGATATTTCAATTATATAAACAAATATAATGCGGAAAAGAAATAAAACAGACACCATAAATTTTGTTAACGAGGAAACCGCAAATGCAGAAAAACCCCGGGACATAGTCCAGATTGAACACCACATTGTATCAAGCCGCTACATACACTAGCATACTACAAGTTAACTTCGGACTGGAATGTAGTTGATCCCTAACTAAGTCTCATACAGATTAAGGTACAGTCGCGTTCCTTACGCCTCTTGAATCACGTCGGATTCTGCGCACTTGATTCCCTTAGATGATCTCACCCATAATTAAGATTTGATACGACCCAAAGTCGAGGACTTATAAACAAATCTGTCTCCCACAGATAAGTCTATTCTTTATTCTTTTTGTTCTGTCTTTTGATATAAAGATCAAGGTGAACAGGAACCAACTAATAATCCAGTCTTATACTCCCGAAGAGCATCCTAGAATATTAGTCACCTCACAATAACCTAACTGATTAACAAAAGAAGTTATTGCGGAATCATAAGAGTCTAAGACGAAGAACTGTTGTGATTACTTTTTATATCCTACCTATCGGAGATAAATCTCGAGTAAATATTAGATAAGATAAAACTCAATACGATAGAAAAGTAAGATCAGAATACGCTACTATAGAGAAAATAGTTGGATCTGGCTTCATGAATCCCAAATGAAGTCTTCAAGTCGTTAACCTAATAATGGTTTTGGAAAAACCTAGGTTAAAGGAGAATCGAATCTAGTTTGCAACTAGGAACACACAAAAGTGTGGGGATTAGGTTCCCAAGATGCTATAGTTCTCCCTTATATAGTCTTTCAAATCAGGGTTGCTTACAATCAAAGCTAAGATAGCTTAGTAACAAAGAAATTGATATTCACCGTTAGATGAGCTCCTGATTTAAGATTCAAGCTAAGTCTGCTTAGAAATTAAGCAATTAATCTCCACCGTTAGATGGTCTTAGCTTGTTACACACAAATGGAATATACTTATATTTAGATATGGGTAACCGTACCTAAATGTGTATATTCGGTTAGCTCAATAATAGTTAACCGAAGTTAGCCACATGAACACTTTTGACTTAGCTATATTCATCTATCACTTCTAGATCAAATATGATGATCAATCAATCATGATAGATAATAGAATGAATCTACTTGTGCTTCAAATAAAGTTGTTCAATTGTTCACTATCTTATAGAAATATTCATGAACAAATTGAAACGAAATCGGTTTGATTCGTGATTGTACAAAGTACTTATACAAGAATCAATTCATGAACATTAAGCCGCGGTTTGAAAAGATAATTTTCATTCCTTAAATCATAAATGTTTTAGTTCAAGAGTATGATAATCATATAATACCGATTTTAGAACTTAACCACAGTATTCGCAAACTAGGTATGCGAACAACAGCTCTGGACCTTGGCCTGGTTCTCAAACCCGGTTCGCGAACAACCATTCCGGACCCAACTCAGGTAAATCCATTTACATACTAGGTGCGCAAACAAGAGTTCCGGACCTTCTCAGGTAAATTTGTTCGCATACTAGGTACGCAAACAATAGTTCCGGACCTTCTCAGGTAAATCTATTCGCATATTAGGTACGCAAACAAGAGTTCCGGACCTGAATCATCACAATACAGTTCGCATACTGGCTATGCATACCATGTTGTATCCAGACATGGTTAATTGTTCTAAACTCTTCTTTCAATCATTGAAACATCTTTAGAAGATTACAATGGTAATCTCACACATACCATTAGCTTCAAATAATTTTCAAGTGATCAGTACGAAACTTCCCAAGCTAACATCAAATGACTGTCTCACACAAATCATATAAGATGTTCAAGGTAATCATATAAGATGTTCAAGGTCAAGAAACGATGAACATAGCTAAAAGCTTCCAACACGTATTTCGACAAATAGATAAGCGAGATAAACTCGACTCAAAATATCAAATATGTATAATGTAAAAGTCAATATAGCTATACGACTTAGTCTCATTAGAAGATAAAATAGAATAGACTTCTGAGTGATAGATAAGTTTTAGTCTCCACATACCCTCCAAGCTCCTTAGTAGATCTTCTTCTTCAATTGGTAAACGCCAAGTAGTCTAAAGATCAACTACACATTATATCCTAATCCGAGAAATAACTATAAATAGGCTAGAAATCAAGTATATCGTTTTAATCAACTAAACTTGACAAACAAGCTTGAGATAGCAACGGTTGCGAGTTCGACCGAGCAGTGCTCTAACAATCTCCCCCTTTGTCAATTTTAGTGAAAAAAATATCAATAATATGGATTACAAAATAAATAAAACTTTATAGCTTCTCATTCATCATGCTTGATTTCCTTGGCTCTTCAAATTTCCTTGAATTCTTTGTTACTTCAAGTACTCTAGCGATTATGAACGTGTTCAACTCAGCACCATTGTTGTTGAAGATCCGTAGCCATAAAAATAATAAAAAAAATGTTCTCAATCATTGTTATACAGTGTCATACTATTATTATAGATAACAAAGTCCAATTGCATCACAACTTTGAAATAATACTGTGGTGGTATGTATCACTCCCCCTTAGTCAATACTTCCATCTTAAGTGAAAACCACTCCCCCTTACATAATGATCCGTAAACCATATGTATGTAGTGTGAAACTACTAAATAGTTCTCCCCCCTTTTGTCAATATAAATTGGCAAAGGTACGAAAACTATGATATCATAATGAAATTTTCAATAAGATAATTCATGACTAAAATAGAAAAACATATCAACTTGTTTTGATGATTTCATATAGTCGAAACTTAGTGTATCCATCAAGGAGTTTATAAAGATACAAGATAACTCCTACAATATTCCACAGCCGCACTCCCCACAAAGATATGGCAATTAAGCGCAATTTCAATTAAGAACTCTCCACCATTTGATGTCATTCCCGAGAGAACAACAAGAGCGACCTTACTTTTACGATAAAAGAATGATTTCTTTGGACATTAACAAATCTCATGGATTTGTATCCAGAAAACTCGAATAAATTAACCACAAGAGGATCTTATTGATTAATTTAATCGGAAATACTCAACATAAGAAAACTTATGGAGCCATACAGTACTTTCACATAAAAGTGGATCAGGGAAAGATCAATACTTCGTAATTTTTCAAAAGTTCATTCTATTTCCCATAAATATTTGCATAAAGACATAATAGACTTAACTTTTGAGGATATATGAGATAAGCACCGTTCACTAATAAACACATATATTCTCATAAGCAATTGCAATATATGAAATCAAAAAGATTAAATACTGCAAAATCATCTTCCAAATAACTTAGAATTTAAATAATTAAATCTAAAAACATTGGAAGATGAAAATCGTTGGCAATAACTACGTGTAATCAAATTATTAGCTATACCAAACCTTAGTTATCCTTTTTGAATATAAGAATAAATTATCAAAAAGAAGTTTCCTAGACATTATTTATGATGATATGATATAATAAGCTAAGCATCATCTTCATCATCATCGGAATATATCCAGGAAGATTGAATTTTATCCATTTCTTCCTTGATTTCGGGAAATTTTGTAGCAATTGCACATAATTGTTCTTGCACATATTTTACCTTGGAATTGACCATACGCACACACCTTTATGAATTTGAAGAAGACTCAAGGTGGTATGATCACAAGAATTATCAAGGGTATCAAATCTTTGTCTCTTATAGTGATTCATCTTCATACGTTTGATAATACTTGGACGAACCGGTTTGGGAGTTCCAATAGAGTTACCAATGAGAGTTATGGAGTATATTCACGACATATTTGCCCAATTAAGCATGGAAATCCTAACTTATTGTTGAGTGACGTCATCGAGACCATTTGAAGAATAATAAATCTACAAATATCAAGACCTTGAGCACCCATTTCAAGGAAATAGACCAACTCCGCAAATTCACGACTCCACCGAGAGTTCTCAATCGTGGACAAAGATTAGAAATGCCAAGTTTCCCGAAAATCCGTAGTGATATGCTAAGATCACTGGTAGGAAACTTTCCTTATATCCAACCAACATTCTTGTGACAAAGACCATAGGAAATGGTTTCACAAGATGGTTTTTCTTCTTTTGGTTTAGGAACACAAAAATTACCCATGGGGATTTTGGTAATTTTTGAAATCAACTCTCTATAAATTTGAATCTTTTCCCTATTAAACATAGTCTTAAAGGTAAACTTATCAAGATTAACATCATGGATGTTATCATAAAAGATCCTTGTAAGAGTGTCAAAACCTTCACCAAATTGAAGATGTTCCCAAGATTGTATTTCTCAAAACATATTAAATCTTCTTTATGACCACTTTCCTTTACCAATTTCTTCTCTAGGATGAAATTCCTAAAAGAAATTTTCTCAAAAGTCTTACCACAAGAATTGTTGACAAAAACAATCTTAATAGAGTCTTGGTCTATTGGAACAATCTTACTTGAGAGAGAGGATGAAACAAAACCCTTAGAAATTTTCCTTGGAGTCTTATCATCACCATTAGACCTCCTTATTATAGCAAACAATAGAAGATTGAGGGAAGAAGAACAATGATAAGAAACTTATATGACTGCTGGTCCACTAAATTAGTGCACCCCTAGGAAAGTATGCCGGACCAACACCGCCCCTCTGGGATTTGAAGGGGGGACTGGTTTGTGGGACCTATAATGGGCCCATACCCAGGATTTATGCACCGATACGACCGCAACATATAGGCGAGGAATTTTTTTGGTCAGCGATGCTAGACAAACCGAAGTTTGTACTTCTTTTTATCCCGAAAGGGAATCTGACGACTAGAATAATGTGTTCTTAGCATTGGGATTAGTATGGGCAGGAGTGGGCCCTACCACTTGTGAGAGTCGGTGTAAAATTCGGGATCTTTATCTCGGTATACCTAGAGTTATAGTTTTTTGGTGTGAAGAACCGGTAGATATCTAACATTTTCGGGTTTTTAGAATGTATGAAAACACAATAACTAACTTAGAGTGATTCTAGGTTGACGTCGGAGAAAATCCCGTGAGGGGTCGGACACACGAGACGGAAGCCTCTCAACATTAGGATTATAATTGGGCATTTGTGGTTTTTGCGTCTTGTGAGTCACGGTAGAAGCCCCGGGATTTTATCCTGGGATATAATGCATTTTTCGCAATCGCTCTTGGTTTACCGGGGGTAAATCTCGGGTTAAATCCCGTGACTCAAACAACAGGGATCCACAGCTGCCGCATCCATCCCAATGTTGAGAAGAATTCCTTCTTAACCATCCGATCCCCTCAAGGGATTACACTCGGGAGAAACCCCGGTGTGTGTAGAACTGTTGTTGAATACACGGTTTGTTAGGAATTTTTGCCGAGATATAATCCTGTACTGTATCCCGAGTGAAAAGTAAAAAATGGTGGGCTCCACATGGAGATTTGCAGTGGGAATTTAATTTCCAAAACCCAAAATGGGCCAAAAAGGAGTTTTACACTTGAAAACCTGTTCATTGATTGATAAAAAAAAATTCACTTATACGCCGCTTATTTGTCTCCACCGTATTGGTGGATGACTTAGGTAGATACCGAACAGTGTGAACCTAAACATGTATCATTCGGTATATGATTACTCATAATATCTATCTCAAGACTCTATATATATAAATGTACCATCGTATATGCCTTTTCCCATACCTAGTAGATCGGAATGTGTGACGGAGGTCAATACCGAGCAGTGTGAACCTAAACATGCATCGTCACGTCTATGATCACTCATAAAATATCTATCTCGAGACTTTAAATCTAGCAATGTATTAAAATATATGCTTTGTCTCATACCTGGTAGATCGGAGCGTATGCCGGAGGTTAATACCGAGCAGTGTGAACCCAAACATGAATTGTTCGGCCTAGGATTACTCGTAATATTAACCTTGAGACTCTAAATCTAGCAATGTACCAAAAGATTTACTTTGTCCCATATCTGGTAGGTCGAAATGTATGACTCAGGCCAACCCCAAGCGGTGTGAGCCTAAACATGCATCATCTGGTCTATGATTACTCATTATATCCACCTCGAGTCTCTAAATCTTGTAACGTACGAAACGATATGCCTTGTCCCATATATGGTAGATCAAAATGTATGAATGAGGTCAATACCGAGGTAAACCTAAACATGCATCATTCATTTTATGATTACTCGACAATGCTAGAAGCGGGCCAAACCAAAGGAAGAAAAAAAAGTTGGCCAAATGCGTGACTGCGTGAAAAGTTATAGAGAAGTTACGTGGCGCCATTCTGTGGATCACCACAAAATCACCCCCTGATAATCTATGGTCCTGGGGGCGCAACCTCCTTTCCATGCATTGGTACAAAGCTTTTTGTCCCGCTTCTAGTCGGGTCGATGATTACTCATTGAAAAGACGAGGGTACCCAAATATACCACAATCTTAAACTTTTCCACATATAAGTCCTCTTACCGAAAGTGATTGTCTATGGACTAAGTCGAGATAATACAAAAAATCGGTATTCACACTTTGTGTGATTGTCTATGGATACGAGATCGAGATAATACAACAATCAAAGTGTGATTACTTGATAATAGGTTCGGAATTAACCAAACTCTATAGGATCACTATCAAGTAATACAGAATTAATGTTTGTGTATTTTACTTCTAATTATAATAAAAACAATTATAATTGCGGAAATAGAAAAGTAAAAGACACAACAAGATTTTGTTAACAAGGAAACCGAAAATGCAGAAAAACCCCGGGACCTAGTCCAAAATTGAATACTCTCGGAATTAAGCCGCTATACAAAATCTAAACAAACTTCGTATAGTTTAGACCAAGAACCTAAACCTATAGTTCACCTAGTTTCTTCAGTACCCCCGCGCTTTCGACATTCGATAAGTGCACGCACTGGAACAATTCCTTTGGTTCGTATTCCAAAAAGTAAAGGAACAACAAATATGTTTGGTAACAACTCTATTCAATCTCACTGATATGAGTTTGACAAAGGCTCTTCTATTTAATCTAATAAACTCCTCTGTCGATTTTAAGATCTATCTATCCAACAAATACTGAAGTAACAGAGTTTAGACTTTTCAATCAAATATAGAATCCAACAAGAATGTATAAAGTGATGCCGATCTACGCAACTAACCAATTGAATAAATCCGATTCTAGTTGGATCCCAGCCGATCAAGTTTTGTGCACACAAAGATATGAAACCAATAAGAAATCTTCTTTGATCTTCAATAAACACCTGCAAACAACAACTTGAATCTCTTGTGATCAATCACGCACAGAACGGAGTCTGTTAACAATGGATTATCACAAGAAGTCTTTAGATCTACAAACAGTTTTAAAGAACCCGTCGACACTTCGATCTAGTTTGAGTGAATCTTATATCAGAAGAGAAGATTCTCAAGAATAAACAAACTAGGTGCAATAAAAGTTCAACAAGCGTTAGTCAATCAAATCAAACGAAAACTAAAATAGACTGCAATTATCTAGTTTTCCACCAACGGTACTCGTAGAGCTTGTTCATCCCACAGAAGTCTTTAAACGAGCGGTCGTAAGAGATTTCTCCTAATTAGGTTACTTTCTTCTCCGAATAGACGGCTCCACTAGTAACAACACAAAGAAGTATTTTTGCTGGCTTTTAGGATAGTTTGCTCGAAATGCAAACTCGCGTATTTATAGACCAAGGATGTTTGGACACCAAGGAATTTCCAAAACCGAATATTCTAAAGATATGCAATAAATGCCCAAAATCGGTTTTTCATAATTCCTGGAAATGCTTTGTCCAATATTTCTGAAATCTCACTAGAAAATATCCAATTAGTAAATGCACATTACCAGTCTTTATTTTCCAGAGATATGCATTTAATTGCTGGTAATTAAAAGCATATAAAACTAAAAACCTTAATTAAAAGATTCTTAATTTATTTCGGTCCGGGATCTCCTTGAGTTATTAAGGAATATCTTTGAACAATAAAATATAAGAGTTATTGATCGTGTTCAAAGTATGTCGACATCTTTTCTTTGTAAATCCGCTTTCATATTTACAATCTTGGAACCGATTATGCCACACTTCCAAACGAGTTTAGAATTGGTTCATCTGTATTCCAAGAACTATGTGATATTGATCAAATATCAATTCACCAATCATGGGTTTACGGTTTTACACAAAATAAGGATAGGTTCTACCTTAATATGGTTACTGGGACCGATTACATCAGTTACCAGGATCGGTTAGATCAATTACCAGGACCGGTTACCATATTCTCATGGTATCACTTGTGATCGGTTACACAAGTCACTAGGATCGGTTACACCAATAACTAGGACCGGTTACACCAATTACAAGGATCGATTACACAACTCTTTTGTGATCGGTCACACCAATTAATAGGATCGGTCACACCAATTACAAATATTGATCATCATCTTAGGTGATTACTTAGGATTAGTTACACTAATAAAAGTCATACCAAATCATAAGTCATGCATTGTGATTAGGTTTACCAAGATACATAATAAATTATGATCGGTTCTACTAACTCACAAATATTTGTAATCCAAAGATATGCAATGAATAACAATACCAATAAGCCTAGCGATTTCCCTTTCGATTCACAAACAAGTTTATGAATGTACTTCATTTAAACAAATATAAACATTGTTTCCTAGGATGAAATCGTCACCTTTACCAAACACATAATCACAATAGCATTCATATGATTATGTCGATGTCTTATATACGAAGTTCAAAAGATAGGCGTTATACTTCGTATTCTAATTCCTTAATACTATGTCTCACTACTAGAGTATTATCATTCACAGCTTCGCAGTTATGTTTTCAATATAGCACGACTTGAAAGATACGTTAGGAATGAAACAGTTCAAGTCAAAATATTACTAACCTCAAGAGGAAGGATGATGTCGTCGTTGTAGCTCGTTACTTATTCACGTTCTTCAAGTCTTCGAGTAGTACTTGTATGTCTCATAATCCTAGTATTTCTAGTTTAACCTATACGAAGTTTTCTCTAGTACATAATCAAGCGACTCTTTAAATGAGTTTTGATTCACTAAAATATGACAACCAAACTTGACATACCAACGCTTGGTGGGTTCAACCGAGCTATGCTCTAACAATCTCCCCCTTTGTCAATTTTAGTGACAAAACCCTTAATACATATGGATAAAAAAATTACAAGAATTCATTACACATACGCTTGATTCCAAGTTTCAAAAGCACAATAACCTGCATATATTCAATACATAAATGCCGATGTTGACATTTGAATAACAAAGCTAATACTCCCCCTAAAGGTGAGATAGGTAGATTTTCAATCCGCACATCTTTGTTATTTCCCATTTTGTAGTCCAAATAACTACAATCATCATATGATATGTTTCTCCCCCTTAGTCAATGCTTTACTCATTCGTTAGATATAACGTTTAAGCACAATTGTCCTTTCCTTAGTGATTACAAATCACTTATTTACTCCATATATTTCTCCCCCTTTTTGTCACAAAATGACAAAGGTTCGAGCAAATAAAGGTCAAACCGAAAGGATCTTACAAATCTAAAAGACTTGTACAACCTATAAGAGTAAAGCACGAAGGTTTCACATACCATTTTAGATAACCAATATCAAAACCGAAACTACAAGTAATTTGGTTTTAATATGTCATCAAGGAAACAATTTCCCAAAGCAATTTTCCCTAATAGTTTAACAAATTTACTAAGCAGCTTAGTTCCCTTGCTAAACCGATTGCACAAATACAATCGCTTATTTCGATAAGACCAAAATAAAGATCAGAATTAACTTTATTTTTCTCATCAGGCTCTAATTATTCAAACAGTAACTTAGACCTTTCACTTTGAACAAGACAAGTACTAGGTTAGTTAACTAGTATTTCTTGTCAAGGCATTCAATTAGACTTGAATAACCGAATCCTTTACTTTGATAAGTCTAACTAAGATGAGAATTAACTTAGTTTCTCTTATCATGAATCGAATTGGACTAAACAAATGAACCCGTATTTTGTTAAGCCATAAACAATTCATACAAACCAGATAAATTGACTTGCACAATTATCTCTCTTAAACCGAAGCAATTGAAACAAACATAGACATTATAGCACCGTAATTGCACCGAAATTTCGTTTAGCCAAAAACAATCGATACCAAACAATTAAGAAAGATATCAAACAATAGTTTTTTTTAACCGGAAACAATTAAATCACACACGCACATCTGTACACACATAATGGAATAAACATCAATTGTACCGAATTTTGTTAAGCAAAAGAAAAATATATGCAATATAAATAGGCTTTTCTTAAACAGGAAAACGATTAACTAACAAATCCGTTTCCTCAGATTCCGCATCCTCTTCTCCCCAGAAAGATATATCATTAAGCGCAAGTTCAAGTTAGAACTCTCTCCCATTGTGTTGTCATCCTCTCGCAAGAACAAAAGAACAACAACAAAGAGCAACCTTTACCATAGAAAGGTTGAATCGGTTTAAACTAATGCGTGCCAATAGCAAAAGTTGAAAACCCGAAACACATATGCTTTTATACTTACACAACTTATGTAAACACAAATCGATTCAACATATTGTGACTTTTTCACATATGAGTTTCAATCGGAACACCTTATGATCCTTTGATAAAGCCTACCAACATGGGCTAGAACTTAATCTTGCTAAATAAAAAATCCATACAAACCATAAGGGTTCACACCATATGAGATCGAATATTAAGGGTATGAAAACCGAAATCAAACATCCCATAAACACATAGTAATAATATAAAGCATTCAAGCACATGATATGTAATCGAAAAACAATCACAAGAAAAATTATAAAATAATAATTTTATTC
The DNA here is from genome assembly GCA_023531105.1 of Papaver atlanticum. Classification (NCBI taxonomy): domain Eukaryota; kingdom Viridiplantae; phylum Streptophyta; class Magnoliopsida; order Ranunculales; family Papaveraceae; genus Papaver; species Papaver atlanticum. The sequence continues at coordinate 8,933 of JAJJMB010017752.1, read as the reverse complement.
ATAATAATAGATAGTTTTATTCAGAAATAGACCTTATACAATAATTGAAATAATAAAAAACTGATGTCTATTTTTCTTCAAGGATTGCATGACTCTAATTTCATTCATCTTTGTTATCCTCGGTTTCCATGATTTCATCAATATTTTCTTCAAAAGTTTCCAGATTGTTCGCCTGAAATCTAATCATTTGAAGATCATGAAAATCTCTATAGGATGCCCAGCATACAGTATGGAAAATAATTTCCTTGTGAGCAGTTGAGCATAATTCTTTTCGGAGTTCTTTTCGTGCAATCAGTTCTAAAACTCCTTCACAAAGACTGGTTTCCTTAACATCAGTTAAGGTGGGCATAACCTGATATGAACAAAGTTTGAACCTTCCCTTATTAGAGCTGTCTAGAACACTTTGAACTTCTTGAATGCAGTATTCTCCAACAAATTCACTGTACATCTTCCCATTCTTGGAGAAAAGAATTATATGAATCTTTCTAGTTAAAAGATTTTGAAATCTACAGGAGTATATCAAATTAGATATAGCATTATTTAGGTCTTTCATTGTTTTTCATAGGAATTCATGAAAGATCCGAATATGAGTTAAGTTCTTATAATATTTTTAACCTATTATAAAAAGAAACTTTTTATTCGAAATATTTGTAGATTTTTCGAAATCTTTCTTAAGAGGAAATAAATGGAATTACCCATTTTAAATAAATATCTACAAGGAGTGTTTGAGTACGTAGAAATCTGTTCTTATTGACTATTTTTCCTCTTCCATTTCTTGAGATATGACACATCATCATAATCAGAAATTATTTCCGAGACTGTTCCTTCTAAAGGATAAGAGGCAGATCTTGCTCTTTTAAAGTCATTTTTCTTATGCCCTCTTTTAATGACTTTGACGCATACTGAATAAACCAAGAATCAATATAGTATTCCTTTTGTCTCTTGGTTAAGAGATAAGGATCAAGATTTATCTTTCTTAATTCCTTTGATACAAAACGAAGAGCATTTTGCATTCTATGAATCTTTCATATCTTCTGAAGATGATTTTTACTACCACAAGAATAACAATGTTTAATATTATTGGAGTTATAGTTTTTGTTGTTACCTTTGTGTGTAAAATTTTCGAATGCTCCTTTTATTTTCTGTATTCTTCTTAGATTTGATCTCTTCCCTTCTTCATCAATTGTTGGTTTGTCGCTATTAGTTTCTTCATAGCTACATCGAGCATTTTTTAGAGAATCTTCTGTTTGAGTACAAGAGGATTTGACAAACTTTATCTCATTGTTAAGGACTAAGGTATTAAAACCTTAATAGCCTAAACCACGTGTATCCCCATGGCTTCTCCCTCTTTCCAACAATGAGGATAAATTGTTTGAGTTTTCATTAAGTTTTCTCAGCATAGAGATTTCTTCTTTTAATGATTCATTTTTATCAAGAGCATAATTAAGAGTTTCCTCTAAATGCTTTATGTTGGAAAGAAAACTGTTTTCTTTTTTCTTGAAGCACTCCTGTTGAGAGTTTAATTCTGTTTTAGAATCATCAAGCTCTTTTTCTAACAGGCAAACCCTTTCTAGGGTTTTATCCAAATTCTTTTCACAAGTTTCTAAATGATGAAGTTAAGTACTCATCTTTTCTTCGAAGTCACAAACATGTTGTGAGAATTTTTATTTTAGCAAGTTATGCTCTTCATTGAGATTTTCAAACTTTAAGGTTAAATCTCTTTCTCTTTCAAGTGCCGAAAGAAGTTCACTGGAGAAAATAAGGAATTGTTTGCTCAACTCTTTCAGTTCAGATGTTTTTACACTTGATCTTTCATCAGAGATTTAAAGTATGGAAATAAAAAATATCTCGTTAGAGTTATCATCAATTGAGCAACAAGAGTTTGAAGAACTATCTCCTTTTGAGCACATATCTTGTGGTACGTTAACTAAGTCTTTAGACTTTATTCGCAATCGCATAGTCTTTCCTTGACCCATATCTTATAGGTTGGATTGCACCAAATACAGATTGTTAGATCTTTTTCGTGTTTGCCTGCTCTGATACCAATTGAAAAGACGAGGGTACCAAAATATACCACAATCTTAAACTTTTGCACCTATAAGTCCTCGTACTGAAAGTGATTGTCTATGGACTAAGTCGAGACAATACAAAAAATCTGTATTCACACTTTGTGTGATCGTCTATGGATACGAGATCGAGATAATACAACAATCAAAGTGTGATTACTTAATAATAGGTTGGGACTTAACCAAACTCTATAGGGTCACTATCAAGTAATACGGAATTAACGTTTGTGTATTTTACTTCTAATCTAATTATAATAAAAACAATTATAATTGCGGATTTAGAAAAGTAAAAGACACATCAAGATTTTGTTAACGAGGAAACCGCAAATGCAGAAAAACCCCGGGACCTAGTCCAGAATTGAATACTCTCAGAAAATCTAAACAAACTTCGTATAGTTGTACCAAGCAACTAAACTTATAGTTCACCTAGTTTCTTCAGTATCCTTGCTCTTCCGACATTCGATAAGTGCACGCACTGGAACAATTCCTTTGGTTCGTATTCCAAATAGTAAAGGAACAACAAATCTGTTCGGTAACAACTCTATTCAATCTTAGTGATATGAGTTTCACAAAGGCTCTTTTGTTTAATCTAATAAACTCCTTTGTAGGGTTTAAGATCTATCTATCCAACAACCACCGAAGTAGCATAGTTTAGACTTTGAAAATCTAATAAATCTGATTCTAGTTGGATCCCATCCGATCAAGTTTTGTGTACACCAAAGATATGAAACCAATAAGAAATCTTCTTTGTCTTCTAATCTTCTTTGTTCTTCAATAAACACCTGCACACGACGACTTGAATCTCTTGTGATCAATCATGCACAGAACGGAGTCTGTTAACAATGGATTATCACAAGACGTCTTTAGATCTACAAACAGTTCTAAAGATCCCGTCGACACTTCGATCTAGTTTGAGTTAATCTTATATCAGAAGAGAAGATTCTTTTGTGGTTAATTTAATATAGATTTTTGGATACAAATTCATATTTTTATGTGATTTGTTAATGTACAAAGAAATCCTTCTTTTCTTGTGAAAGTAAGGTCGCTCTTGTTGTTATTTCGGGAATGACATTGTATGGGGGAGAGTTCTTAATTGAACTTGTGCTTAATTGCAAAATCTTTGTGGGGAGTGCGGCTGTGGAATATTATAGGGGTTATCTTGTATCTTTATAAACTCCTCGATGAATGCATTTAGTTTCGGCTATATGATCGTATCTAAAAAAGTTTATATGTGCTTTCTTTTGGTTATGAAGTGTTTCTATGGAAATTTCATTAGGATCCCACTATTTTTCGTACCTTTGCCAATTTTATTGACAAAAAGGGGGAGAATTAATGTGTAGTTCATACTACAAATACATATGGTTTTTGGATAATTATGTAAGGGGGAGTGGTTTTCATGTGAGATGAAGTATTGGCTAAGGGGGAGTGATACATATCACCATAGTATTATTGTCGAAGTTGTGATACAATTGAACTTTGATGTTGTGTAATAATACTGTAACACTGTGTAACAATGATTGAGAGCTTTTGTTTTCTCATTGTTATGGCTACGGATCTTCAACAACGATGATGCTGATTTGAATATCTTTGGAATCATTAGAGTACTTGGAAGTGACGAAGATTTCGAGTAATGTTGAAGAACCAAGGAGATCATGCATGTGGAAGAGAAGCTGCTAAGTTTATTTATTTTGAATTCCATATGTATTGATAGTTTTGCCACTAAAATTTACAAAGGGGGAGATTGTTAGAGCATTGCTCGGTCGAACTCGCAAGCGTGGCTATCTCAAGCTTGTTTGTCAAGTTTAGTTGCCAAAACTATAAGTCTTGATTTCTAGTCTACTTATAGCTTAGTCTCGGGCTAGGATAATAAGTGTAGTTGAGCTCTAGACTCCACGACGTTCATCATGCAAAGACAAAGAACTACTCAAGGAACTGGTGGATCTTCATCGACAAAAAGGTATGTGGAGACTTGAACTTATCTATCACTCACAAGTCTATCTATTCTATCTCCTATCTTGAGACAAAAGTCGTATAAATATATAGATTTTAATTATACACATTTTCTATTCCGAGTCGAGTTTATCTCGCCTATCTATTTCTCGAAATATGTGTTGGTAAGCTTTCGCTTTAACCAATTCATCTTTACTCGTGACGAATGTCATGATGACATTTCAATATCTTGAAAATCTCTTTGATGAAAAATAGTTTGTGAATAACAACTATATAACATCCTCTAAGAATATTTCAATGATTGAGATGTTGAGTTAAGATTATGTAACCATCTTTGGATATAAGCATATATAGTGTGTTCGCACATTAGTGTATAAATCCATAAACCTGGAACTAAGTGTATGCATGTGTGTATAACTCCCTTGATTCTTTTCCGAAGGATCATAGTACTTCAAGTGATAAACAAGGTTTAGGATTTGTGAAACTTGGTAGAAGAAAGAACTTCTCAAATAATATTTTTGATGTTGACCCATGTATATTTTGTGAGTCTCACAATCACCTTCAACATACGTGTACACAATTTCAGAAAAGTGTAAAAGTTGATAGTAATCTCCATAAGAAAGCGGAACAACTGTTTACTTCTCTAAAAAGGTGTACGATGCTAACAAGAAATCCTAAACAGGAAAGTAGTGTTAGTATGGGAGCGTTTGCATTAAAATCAACATCACCCTTCCAATGGTTTCTTGACAGTGGTTGTAGCCGACATATTACTGGCGACCTTTCGTGGTTTGTTTCCTCAAGCGACTTTGAAGGAGGACCAGTTACTTTCGGAGATGGGAGTTGTTGCTACATAAGAAAGAACGGTATGATCAAGCTTCCCGGCATTCCATAAATCCATGATGTGGTATACGTTAAAGGTATGACTGCAAATCTTCTTTCTATTAGTCAAATTTGTGACAAAGGCCATAGAGTTGTCTTCAATGCAAATGGATGTGACATTGTAGAAAAAAGTGAGAAAGTGATTTTCCAAGGAACTCGTGGTAAAAATAATTGCTATCTTCTTGATACTCAGTTTAACAACCGTTGCAATTTGACTAAGGTGGAATCTACACATCTTTGGCATGAGCGTTTTGGTCACATCTATTATCGTCTTCTAACTAAGATCATTAATAAGGAACTTGTTAGAGGCGTTCCTAAAATCAATGAAAAGATTGACGATGTATGTGGTGCCTGTCAAAAGGGTAAACAAACGAAAGTTCAACATAAATCATCTTGAGATATTCTCACTAAAGCTCCACTTGATTTAATTCATATGGATCTCTTCGGACCGATTCAACAATCCACTGTTGGAGGAAATAAGTACGCTTTAGTTATGGTAAATGATTACACCAGATTCACTTGGGTAGCATTCCTAGCTGATAAGAATGAAACCCTTGGTGAATTTAAGATTATTGTTAATAGGATCCAGAATGAACATGGTCGCAAACAAAAGAAAATTAGAAGCGACCGTGGAACTGAATTCAAGGACACCAAAGTATTTGAATTCTGTGACAAACTGGGGATTATTCAACAATACTCACCACCCATTACTCCTCAAGCCAATGGAGTATCTGAAAGAAAGAATAAGAACATTCAGGAAATGGCCAGAGTAATGCTCCATAACAAAAACTTACCTCTAAGATTTTGGGGAGATGTTGTCTTCACAGCATGTTACTTGATCAACCGTGTCTACCTACGGTCTAAAACCTTCAACACTCCTTATGAGTTATGGTATGGTAGGAAACCCAACTTGCACTATCTCAGAGTGTTCGGAAGTAAGTGCTACATCCTAAATGATCGAGAACAGAAAGGGAAATTTTATACTAAAAGTGTTGAAGGTATCTTTCCGGGATATGCATCTGATAGTCGTGGTTTTCGAGTCTTTAATCTCAGAACCCAAATGATGATAAAATCTGCTAACGTTATCATTGATGATATTAGTAATTTTCATCATGGCACTTCTACAGCTGAGTTACCTCCAACTGACAAAACTGAGAGAGTCAAAGAAATCCTAGAATCAGTTGAAGTTATTCCTACTGTCACTGATCCTGATTTCTCTAGTGACGAGGAGAAGAGCACTGATCAGGCTCCTCCTATTGAACAAGAATGTGTCCCTCCATGACACCTCTGGGTTCAAAGGAATCATGATCCCAACAGTATCATTGTAGGAAGAGATTCTATTTCAAAGACAAGAGGACAACTTCAAAATATGTGCAATTTTGGATGTTATCTTTCACAAGTAGAACCTAGAAACATTGACGAAGCTCTTAGCGATCCCGTATGGGTAAATACAATGCATGAAGAGTTAAATCAATTTCAAAGACAAGATGTATGGAAGCTTGTACCTTTTCCTCTCAATATGAATATTGTTGGTACTAAATGGATATTTAAGAACAAATCTGATGAGTTCGGCACTATTATAAGGAACAAAGCAAGACTTGTCGATCAAGGATATTCACAAATTGAAGGAATCGACTTTGACGAAACCTTTGCCCCTGTGGCACGCCTTGAGTCCATTAGATTATTATTAGCTCATGCTTGTTTTCTTAAGGTGAAGCTATTTCAAATGGACATCAAATCCGCTTTTTTAAACGGAAACTTAAAGGAAGAAGTTTATGTAGCTCAACCTAAGGGATTTTAAAATCCTGATTTCCCTGATCACGTCCTTAAACTTAATAAGACCCTATATGGGTTGAAACAAGCACCTCGTGCCGTGTTCGAGAAACTGAACTCATCTCTTCTTGGGAAAGGTTTTACGAGAGGTGGAGCTGATAAAACACTGTTTACCAAATGGAATGGAAAAGATGTTGTGATTGCTCAAGTTTATGTAGATGATATCATCTATGGATCAACATTAGAGAAACTTGCAAAATATTTTCAAATCTCTCTTGGAAAGGAGTTTGAAATGAGCAATGTTGGTGAATTAAAATTCTTTCTGGGTTTACAAATTCAACAACACAATGATGGAATTTACTTATCTCAAGAGAAATATGTAAAGGATCTTATTTCAAGATTCGGCCTTGATAAGTCAACTCCCAAACTGACTCCTATGCCCACCACTGGTAAATTACATCGAGATGATAAAGGTGTAAATGTGGATAAAAAAATGTATCGATCTATCATTGGAAGCCTTTTATATCTTACTGCCACTCGACCTGATATTGCTTTTAGTGTTGGTTGCTGTGTTAAGTTTCAGGCGAATCCAAAGGAATCTCATCTTGCAGCTGCAAAAAGGATTATACGTTACATTAACCACACTGCCGGGTATGGTCTCTCTTACACTTTTGACACTAATACTGATCTTACTTCCTATTCAGATGCTGATTGGGAAGGATGTGTGGAGGAAAAAAAGAGTACTTCAGGGGGTTTCTACTATGTAGTACTAAATTTTGTTGCTTGGCATAGCAAGAAACAAAATTCACAATCCCTTTCCAGCCGAAACAAGTATTGTGCACACCAAAGATTATGAACCCAAAAAGTCTTCTTGTCTTCAAATCTTCTTTGCTCTTCAATCAGCACCTGCACATAATCAACTTTAATCTCTTGTGATCAATCACACACAGAACGGAGTCTGTTAACGTTGGATTATCACAAGACATCTTTAGATCTACAAACAGTCTAAAGATCCCCTTCGAAACTTCGATCTAGTTTGAGTGAATCTTATATCAGAAGAGAAGATTCTCAAGCATAAACAAACTAGGTGCGATAAAAGTTTAACCACCGTTAGTCAATCAAATCAATCTAAAACTAAAATAAACTGTAATTATCTAGTTTCCCACCAACGGTACTAATAGAGCTTCTCAATCCCAAAGAAGTCTTAAAACTGAGCGTCCGTAAGAGATTTCGCCTAATTAGGTTACTTTCTTCTCCGAATAGGCGGCTCCACCAGTAACAACACAACTGAGGTAGTTTTGCTGGCTCTGAGGATTAGTTTGCTAGGAATGCAAACTTCAGTATTTATAGACAAGGAAGTTTGGACACCAAGGAATTTCAAAAACCGAATATTCTCAAAGATATGCAATAAACACAAAATCGGTTTTCATAACTTCTGGAAATGCACTGTCCAAATATTGACCGGAATCCCAATAGAAAAATCTATAATAAGTAAATGCAGATTACTAATTATTATTTTCTAAAGATATGCATTTAATTGCTGGAAATTAAATAGCATATAAAACTAAGAAACCTTAATTAAAAGATTCTAAATTTATTTCAATCCTTGGATTCTTCTTTAGCTATTAAGGAATATCTTTGAACAATTAATGATAATAGTTACTGCACATGTTCAAAGTATGTCGACATCTTTACTTTGCAAGTCCTTTTTCATACTTATAATCTTGGAAATGATTTGCCACACTTCCAAACAAGTTTAGAATTGGTTCTTCTGAATTCCAAGAACTATGTGATTGATTATCCTATCAAATCACCAATCTTGGGTTTAACGGTTCTACCAAAACAAGTTCGGTTCTACCTCTATGTGAGTACTATTCATAGTCACACTAGTTACCCAAATTCGGTTGACTAGGTACTAGGATCGGTTCTCCACAACTTATGGTAACTACCTGTATTCGGTTGCACGTGTCCATAGGATCGGTTCCCCCAAAACTACAAACTTGTTTCACATTTTCATAGGATCGGTTCCCCCATCTACTAAAAACGTGTTGCACCTCTTACAAGGATCGATTCCCCTCTTGTAAATTTGTTGCACCTCTTACTAGGATCGGTTCCCCAATGGCTAGATAAAAGTTGCTATTTATAAGGCATCGATCATACCATCTTGAGTGATTACTTAAGATCGGTTTCACTAATAAAAGTCATACCAATACATAAGTCAGGCCTTGTGAATAGTTTTACCAAGATACATAAACAAGTTTATGA